>VONZ01000200.1:270000-870000 GCA_012976165.1 Labeo catla
GCAACATGTGTTAAAAAAGGGAACAGGACCCACTGATATTGACTTCAGTGTACTTTGTGGAAGAGCCTTTAAGTGGTTAAGAGTTTTTTCATGGCTTTATGTATGAATTATTTCAAGGTCATTTTGAGGCTTTATTGAAGCAGTTTTTCTTTAAAGACATCATGCTATGAAGTATCATTGCAATGGGATATAAATGAATGTTTCATTTGCAATCTTTTTGCATTTATCCGTTTTCAATAAATGATGCGAGCTGGAATGCTGTGCGGCTGTTGTTTGAGCAGAAGTGTTATGTCAGGTTAGCTTCTGTTCCCCACTGAATCCGGTTTGCCGTTGCTGCTTCACTAGTTTGTCCAAATGCATTTGTATCTCTTCACTTGCGTGAGTATTGCGTGTGTGTGTGTGTGGTGGTGGACTAATGATTCGTGCTCATGGATCTGTTTGTGGTGTGTGTATGTACACATGTCTTTGTGAATTTGTCTTTGTACATCTGAGTGCTCTCTCTCTGTCTCGCACTCTCATTAGCACTGTGTATTTTATTTTGAGGATGAGGTAAACACATTGTGTGTGTGTGATTGTGGCTCTTTCCACATTAGGAGCGCAGGGGAAATGCCGGGCCAGATGAAGGGACCAGGGAATTTGGAGAGTGTTAAGATAAATATTTACACAACAGACAATCAGCAGAACATGGATCCCGAGAAAGTTTACTTGTGTGAGAGGTCTTGTGTGTTTGTGTATGTTTATGCCAGCTTGGTGAATGTGATTGTTAATGTGTGTTTGTGTGAGAGAGTGTGTGGCATGGATGTTCTGTTTCGTCTTTGTATCCAATGCGTACCAGCTGCCATTTGTATTTAGAAAAGTGTTTCTGTGTGAGTGAGTGAATGAGTGTGTGTGTGATAGTTTGGGTTTGGAACTTTGCCCTACATTTAATACTAACCCAGTTCAGTCAGCTGGAGTGTGTTTCTCTCCCCCGGCACATCAGCAGAATTAGCCAAATTTACCCAACTACTCTCAGCTCCCTCTAAATTGTGTCAGTTGAAGGGCAGACATGCCTTCACAAACACACACACACTCTAGAGTCACAATGATTCTACAGGCTTATGTGTCTATCGTTCTGTCGTTCTATCTATCTATCTATCTATCTGTCATCTATCTATCATTTGTTCATTCATTTGTTCATTAATTTTATTGTTCTACCATCTATCTATCATCTATTATTTGTTCATTTGTTCTATCTATCTATCGTTCTGTCGTTCCATCTATCTATCTATTATCTATTCTATCTATCGTTCTATCTATCGTTCTGTCGTTCCATCTATCTATCTGTCATTCCATCTATCTATCTATATATCTATCATTTGTTCATTCGTTTGTTCTGATTCTATCTTTCTATCTAATCTATGTATATATGTCTATATCTGTCTATCTACCATTGTATCATTCTATCTGTCTTTCTTTTTCATCTATCTATCTGTCTATCTATCTATCTATCTATCATTTGTTCATTCCTTTGTTCATTACTTTTATTGTTCATTCGTTCTATCTATCCTTCTATCTATATCTATCAATTTATCATTCTATCTATCTATCGTTCCATCCATCTATCTGTCTATCTATCTATCTATCTATCTATCTATCTATCGTTCTGTCGTTCCATCTATCTGTCTATCTATTTATATATCTATCATTTGTTCATTCCTTTGTTCATTAATTTTATTGTTCATTCATTCTATCTTTCTGTCATCTATCTATCATTCTGTTGTTCCATCTATCTATCTATCTGTTTGTCTATCTATATGTCTATCATTTGTTCATTCGTTTGTTCTGATTCTATCTTTCTATCTAATCTATTTATGTATATGTCTATATCTGTCTATCTACCGTTGTATCATTCTGTCATTCTTTATTTCTTTCTATCTATCTATCTATCGTTCTGTCGTTCCATCTATCTATCTATTTATATATCTATCATTTGTTCATTCCTTTGTTCATTAATTTTATTATTTATATATCTATCATTTGTTCATTCCTTTGTTCATTAATTTTATTGTTCATTCTATCTATCTATCTATCTATCTATCGTTCTGTCGTTCCATCTATCTATCTGTCGTTCCATCTATCTATCTATATATCTATCATTTGTTCATTCCTTTGTTCATTAATTTTATTGTTCATTCGTTCTATCTTTCTATCTATCATCTATCTATCTGTCTATCGTTCTGTTGTTCCATCTATCTATCTGTTTGTCTATCTGTCTATCATTTGTTCATTCATTTGTTCTGATTCTATCTTTCTATCTAATCTATGTATACATGTCTATATCTATCTACCGTTGTATCATTCTATCTGTCATTCTTTCTTTCTATGTATCTGTCTATCTATCTATCTATCGTTCTATCTATTGTTCTATAATTTTATCATTATATCGTTCTATAATTCCATCATTCCATCTGTTGAACATATCATCTGTCATCTATCGTTCTGTCAATTCTGTTGTTCTATCGTGTTTTTATCAAAGCTGCTATTTAGTTGGTAGGGTGTTCTTGGTGGTTGCTAGGGAGTTGCTAGGCATTTACTAGGGTGTTTTGGATGGTCGCTGTCTATGTCTGCTTTTTTCTGCTAGGAACTGCACTTTTTTCCTGTAAGAAATCTTGAAATCATGTGATGATATTGTGATTATACAGAATTTTGAATGATCAAAAATGGGTTTTTATTTCATTTGTCATGGCATTCTTTAAATTGACAAAATGTAGAACAAACACATTAAAGTGATAAATGAAGAAACATTGTGACAGGAGGATCAATAGAGAGACAGACTGACAGAGAAAAAGTACAGTTGAACAGCTGGAGATTCGTATCAAATACTAAATGTACATGTCTGGATTCTATGACAACCAGTCACCTGGCAACGAGATAGACAAAAGCTAGGTTACCCTGGAGACCAAATGTGTCTGTCTGTCTCTTGAAAGAGAAAATTGGTCAGTGGTGGTAGTGTGCCTCTGTGTGTGTAAGTGTGTGCATAGGTTTGTGTGTGTGTGCGCTCATCAGGGCCATTAGGGGAAGAGAAAGGAGAGAACAGTTACAGATTTCTTTCAGTAAATGTTTGAGTCCCTGCAAAGCAAACAGCTCTTTATTTCCAGTCTGAATTCCTCAGTTGTCTCATCATAGTCTCAAGCTAAGCCGTTAACTCATTCAGTAAAGTGCTATACAAGCTATGATTAGCCTTAATGTAAACAAATCAAATCTACATACATGTTCCACTTCATTTTAGGCTGTTTCAAGACAATAAATCAGATAATATTCTCCACTATCAGCTTTGTTCTGCTCTTTGGAATAAACAAAATCGCTGGGCTCAAAATTATATCCTGACCAGATGAATAAAACAAGCAATAAATCGCTTTTCATTCATATAAATGACTGTCCTAAATATGGAAAACAGGACATGTCATTACAGATTTGTGAACAGTTTTGTGTTGATATGATTCTCTTGATAAGAAAAAAAAAACATTTTTTTAAACTCAAAGCTACAGTCTGATACTTTCTGTCAGAAATTAACTATTTCTTTTTTATTTATTTATTTGTTTGTGTAACATTATTACCTTTATGAGTATCATATTATCATCCTTTAATTTAAAATGGAGTTTAAGCAGTTTATTAGCATAAATTCTCAGTCTTTAAAACTAAACTAAATTTCCAAATTCTATGCGATAAATTACTTTTTACATTTTAAGAAAATGTGAGTGTTGCCTGGTTATGCAAAAGTTGTTCTGTGTGGTTGCTAGGGGATTGCTAGTTATATTTTGGTCAAATCATAATTAGTACTGCATAATAATGCACTTCTAACTAAGCCAAGAATACAAGATTCAAAGGGAAATATATTTGATGTTACGCAAATCATTTTCTTCAGGATTTTTGTCATTTTAGTGCCATTTTTCCCTTTATCCCTTATTAATTTAGCCCTGCACTCAGTGAAACCTTGGTGTATTTCCTGACCTGAAAACACATTCAGAAAGAGTTGTTCTCATGTTCTCCTGAGACATGATCTCTCTTAACCTATCAACAGCATGTCTGCCTTTGATTTCCGTAAGTAGTTGCTCATCCACAAAGGTCAAAGTTTATTAGAGAATCTCGCCAAGAAGACCAGCTGAACAAAGATTTGGTGACCTTCAAAGCTGTTGACCACTAAATTAGGAGCCATTCAAATCTGACCAGAGTGGTATTTGGAGATGTTGTGATGACGGATGAGATCATGAAGAGCAGAAGGTTAGTTTCAGAGGATTAGGTAAGAAAGTACACAAGAAACTTTGGCGTGGGGCCTTCACTGATTCTAGCATTATCCCAGGCTTTGGTTTTCTTCACTTCAGTCCTTGAGGCAAAGTCCCTGTGTTATTAGATAGTACACTAAAGTCAGCTAATAAATGGGAATAAAAAATTACATTTTTACATCATCTTATAGGCTTGTGTAGCACCTACAGCTCTACATATCCATTGGAATCCCAATGTTAGATACAAGTTTATTTTTAACAATGTCTCTACACATTCCAACATTTCAAGGAGAAGTCCACTTCCAGAACAACAACTGACAGATAATACTCACCCCCTTGTCATCCAAGATGTTCATGTCTTTCTTTCTTCAGTCGTAAAGAAATTATGGTTTTTGAGGAAAACATTTTAGGATTTTTCTTCATATAATGGACTGATATGGTGCCCCAAGTTTGAACTTCCAAAATGCAGTTTAAATGGAGCTTCAAACGATCCCAGCCAAGGAAGAAGGGTCTTATCTATCGTAACGATCGGTTATTTTCGTAAAAATAATACTATTTATATACTTTTTAATGTCAAACGCTCGGTTTGTCTTGCCCTTCTCAACCTGTTTTTTCCAGTTCATGACAGTTAGGGTATGTCGAAAAACCCCCATCTCATGTTCTCTCTCAACTTCAAAATCATCCTGTATCGCTGTTTTACCTTTTTTGTTAAGGGTGTTTGATCTTCTTTGCATGTTCACTTTGCAAAGACTGGGTCAGAACTTCTGCAGTGATGTAGGATGATTTTAAAATGATTTTTTAAGTTGAGGGAGAAAATAGGATCTGAGTTTTTCGACATACCCTAACTGTCTTGAGTCTGAATACACAGAGTTCAGGGAGAGCAAAGCAAGACGAGCGTGTGAGATTAAAAAGTATTTAAATTGTATTTTTGTAATGAAAATAACCAATCGTTAAACTAGATAAGACACTTCTTCCTCGGCTGGGATCGTTTACAACCGCATTTGGGATCGTTTGAAACCACATTTAAACTGCATTTTGAAAGTTAAACTTGGGGCACTATATCAGTCCATTATATGGAGAAAAATCCTGAAATATTTTCCTCAAAAAACACAATTTCTTTACGACTGAGGAAAGGAAGACATGAACATCTTGGATGACAAGGGGGTGAGTACATTATCTGTAAATTGTTGTTCTGAAAGTGGACTTCACCTTTAGAATTTAACACCAATATTTCACATGATGTTAAATGTACTATAACATGCTGCTCAGTTTGGGGACTAAATGTCTTGTGGTGTAGCACCTACACTCTTAAAAATAAAGGTTCTTTATTGACATCGATGGTTCCATGAAAACCCTTGAACATCCATGGAAACTTTCAAGGTTCTTTGAGGAATCAAAAATGATTCTTCTATGGCATTACTGCAAAAACACCCTTTTGGAACCTTTATTTGTAAGTGTACAGTTCTGCATATCCTTCTAACCGTCAGTGTGACGCATTTCAGTGTGGATTGTTTTGTGAACCTGTCATAATATGATGAAGCACTTGCAAAATGCAAATATATCATTATTGAAAGACAGGGCAGTGCAAACTTAGCATTAGTTATTTACATGTTAGAAGAGCCTTTAAACAGAGTCTTAAAGGAGAGGTCCACTTCCAGAACAACAATTTACAAATAATTTACTCACCCCCTTGTCATCCAAGATGTTCATGTCTTTCTGTCTTCAGTCCTAAAGAAATTATGGTTTTTGAGGAAAGCATTTCAGGATTTTTCTCCATATAATGGACTTCATTTGTGCCCCGATTTTGAACTTCCAAAATGCAGTTTAAATGCAGCTTCAAAGGGCTCTAAACGATCCCAGCCAAGGATGAATGGCCTTATCTAGCGAAACGATCTGTCATTTTTTTCGAAAAATATGCATCTCTTGTATGCATCTCTGGGATGCGCGTTCATGATGCTACGAATCACGCCTAAAGTTCATCATCTGTGTACTCCAGCTCAAAAAGGTGGACTACAAAGGTGGTCCAACAACTTCAGAATCATCCGACATCATTGTACCTTTTTGTTTGTAAACAGCATTTGACTTACTTGCACTTTCTTAGTCTTTGCACATTTGCTTTGTAAACCATGGGTCTGTAGTTCCGCCTACGTTCTGCGTGACCTTTTGACGTGATTCAATAGTACATAGCGTCGTGGACGCACATCCCAGAGCTAGAGCTACACAAGCTTTTGTGCTTAAAAAGTATATAAATTTTTTTTTTTCCAAAAATGGCTGATCGTTTCGTTTAGAGCCCTTTGAAGCTGCATTTAAACTACATTTTGGAAGTTCCAAAATCGGGGCACCAATGAAGTCCATTATATGGAGAAAAATCCTGAAATGTTTTCCTCAAAAACCATAATTTTTTTTACGACTGAAGACAGAAAGACATGAACATCTTGGATGACAAGGGGGTGAGTAAATTATTTGTAAATTGTTGTTCTGGAAGTGGACTTCTCATTTAAAGACACAGCGGCTAAAAAAATGATCTGTTTAATACAGAGGGTCAAATACTAAAATATAATTTACTGACTGACATTATAAGTGGCCTTTATTCAAAACCTTAAATGATGAAATGAGCTATTTAATATAACAGTTGACCCTTAAGACTACATCCTCTTACTTTAAATCAGTTTCTCAGTCAGTCATGCAAGCTTGCTTATTCTGAGCTCTCATATCACATGTGAGCTTCAAATGCCAAACTTGACAGATTAAAGCATATTTAATCACTTGGATTTCACAATAGACTCTGAACTACTAAATGCTATTCAAGTCATTCTTCATGTTTTTCCATTTTGTATGAAATCCATGATTCTCCATTCTCTGTGAAGAGTCTTACTGTCAGTTTTAGTCTCTTTGTTCTTTAAATGCTAAAAATTATTCTTAGAAAAAAAAACTGTTGGAAGTCAGAAATGTGTTAACAGTAAAAAAAGACTTAACCTTTAAATCTTTAAGGAACTTCAGGAGATTAAATGTGCTTTAATCAGAGCCGTTAGGAGCTTAAAAACGTCAGCCTGAGTGACAATTTATGTGAAGTGAAGCTTGTGTACATACATAATGGCTATAGATCAAGGACTAGGAGCTTAAACCAGCCTAAGATGGTCTTCCAGCCAGTCCAAGCTGGACTTCCAGCCAAAACAGACCAGCTTAACCCACTTGGCCAGACTAGGAAAGCTGGTTTAAGCTGTTTCTTTCTTTTTTCTCTGCAGGGCTCTGCAGCTGAAGAGTTTGCATCTGCCTCGGTAACTGTGCTACCAGCTGTCTGTTTTGCTCGGCCCTTGTTGTAAAGCTCAGACACATTGATGTGTGTGTCTTTACTAATGTCACTCCTGTCAAAACAGTGATAAAACTGACAGGGACAAACTCAGTCTGTGTACTCTGCTGCAACAGCTAGCAACTCTCTCACCCCTGATCTCTTCAAGTTAAACAGAGAGCGGCGTATAAAAGAGAAACAAATGGCAATTTGCTATTTCATTATTTCTCTGCCTTTATCTGGCTGTATTAAGTCATTATTTACCTCTGAGGAAAAGGCTCGAGATTTCTCACGGATGGAGGGAGGTGGGGAAGCGTGAGAAGGTGGTGCGAACAATGGGGTGAAAAAAATATTTCATTTAGCACAAGCTTTTAGAGAGTCAGCTTTCATTTATTTGTGGTGACTTTCTCCGGGCCAATTAAAGTGGCACCCGGGAAAAATGTAGCTAGAGAGATGAATGTCAATATTTGCTCTGCCGTACCAACACACACGTACATCGGTGCACACACTCGCACATCAGACAGTAATTCCCTGGCAGAATGATCAGGTCAATAAACTACAAAACCTGCTGGGCCTGCCTAAATACACACGTTTAAACACACACCCACAAAACCAGACCCATGAGAGGAACTTACCGATTCTGTGTAAGAGTTTTTTCGCTGTAAAAAAATGGATTGCAGCAAATGTGAAACTTCTGAAATCTTGCACTCTTTTTGTTTCAAATCTGCCTGTTACGATTTAGTTTTTAGCCTGCGTTTCCAAACCCCTAGGACTTTCTTCTGTGGAGCAAAAAAGAAATGTTAGGCAAAATGTTCGTGCTGATTCATTGAATGAATACAGATGTAGACTGTCAAGCTCCAACAACAACGAAAAAATCTAAATATCACCTGCACAACATTCAAAGTATTCTGAAGCAATAGCTTTACTAATGAAATAGTTAAATCTAATGCAATAGATTTTTGCAATAAAATTTAAGTAGTGTGTGTAACACAGTTATGTATGTTATAGGAAAAATGTGTTTTATATACATTTTCTTGGTTAAATAAAGATTACTTACACTATCAGAAAAAGAAAAAACAAGTGAATTTTATATTTTTACATTAACATTCTGTTTATTAAAGCCAAGTATGAATCTTATCAAGTTAGTGTTTTTAAGCATTTTACATTTATTCCAACATAATAACTTAAACAACAATATATTTTATTCTTTTTAGTAATTAATTTTAACTGTTTTTTAATTGTTCAGATCATTAGTCATCAAAGCTCAGCCTTATAAAAAGTTAACTATGGTTTTACTACAAATAAAACCAAAAAACCCACGGTTACTATAGTTAAACCATGGTAACCACAAATTAACCATGGTCTTGCTACACTAACCATTGTATTTGTAGTAAAACTATGATTATACAAATGGGAATCAATGTGCCAAAAAAAACATAGTCACTACACTTTTACTATAATAAAACAATGGTTAATTTTCGTAAGGGACATTGGTCACAGACACGGAGATTTACTTTATATTTTACCAATCATACTTACTTAAAACTCCCGCAGATCGTGTTTTCATGCCATTTTAAGTCTATATCCTCTAAAGTGGCTATATCTAAGTATGTGAGTTGTTTACTTACTTTTTAAAATTAGTCTTCCCTAATGCCGTTACATCGTTCATTCAGACGGATTCTCGAACGCGGAACGTGCACAAACACATGAGGCGGGATTTATCGTATGAACCAATCACAGCCGAACATAACCTGTCATATCCAATCATATCGCGATGGAGGTATTGCCTCCTCTCACGTGACCCCCACCAATTTTATGTATTGGTCGAGACGAATTTTGGCTATAATGCTGCATTCACGCCATGCCGTAATTCTGAGATGAAAACAGGTGACATTCTATTCTGGAATTATGTGTTTCTATGGCAACACTATCAACGCCAAAGCCCTCACGTGTTCCTGAACTCGTAATTACAACTTGTAAACTCGGAATGTTTTTAAAATTACGATTTCAACCAGTTACAGATGTACCACGTGACGTTTTGGCGCTACTAGGCGCTACCTCCGAGTCCGAAAACATGGAAAGCTATGAGTAAAATGTCACGTGTTGTCATCTCGGAATTATGGTAATTACGACATGGCATGAAGGCAGCATAATTGTTCATGGTTATTTTCCTTGTTTTTACAAATGTATTAATACTGCTAAATGTTAAAAAAGCTCAAAATTAATATTTTAAGGTTTCTTTTTTCATAATGTACATTATACATATGCACTTGTAACATTTAAAAAAAATGGTATTTGTTTTTGATGTTTGTGTAAAAAAAAAAAGAAAAAAAAACAGGGAGACAGAAAAATAAGTATAGACAGTAGTGTCGAGTCTTGCTTCACTGCTCAGTTATCTCATCTGCCTGAATAAAACACTTATTCAAGCGAATCTCCTCGACACACTTCACTGCACACAAAAGCACTTTCACCTTTAGCACACGGCGGGAGGCACAGTTTCCCAAACACGACTCTATTTATTTCTGTCTGTAAAGGAGCCCATGGCAGCTCCAGTAATGATTGTGTTTTTAATTAGTTTGCTGTAAACTATTAAGACGGCACAAAACCCCAAATCCTAATCAGAAGGAACAGAAGCTTAAACTGCCCTCGGTCCATTTGTGCTAATAATGTACACCTTTGGAGAGGCTTGTTGTGGAAATATGGAGAACCTCTGATTCTTTATCTGTCTTTAATTAAGGTTTTTGTGTGTGTGTGTGTGTGTTATTTTGCTCATTCAGATTTCTTAGTGGAGGTTTTACTGGAAGCAGCGGTAGGATAAAAAAAAAAGTTTTGTGTTAAGAAACGTCATTTTTACTTCATGTTTGCCAGGAGTTAATTAACCTTTGGGTTTGACAGATATCTGTGTGTACAACATGTGAACAAGCTCATCCTACTAAGTCTTGGTTTGGCTGCAGCAATCTATTCTTTTCTCCAGGGTACTGTTGGTGGGATCGAAACATTAGGATAATTTTCATGCCGATTCATCACTCGGATTGGATTAAGGATTTGTCAGCTTGTCATCTTGTCAATGTTAGGTAGGCTTGATGCAAGACAGATTGTTTTGGTTGAACTGCAGTGAAAACCCAGTGACACTGCTGTCGTTTTCGCCTCCCTGAGAGCAGACAAAACTGGCGTTGTGATTATTGTTTGTTTTGCCATTTTATTGCATTTAAAATCACAATGACAATGTGTCAAGCTGTCGTTATACAAGAAAATGCTTGTTGAAACCGTTCCCAAATTCAGTGCTTCGATACACCTGAATAGAACTAAACAGAAGCACTGTTTGATCACAACGGTGCACCTGTCTGGTTTGCAAACCTGTCTACCTGCCCGTCTGCCAGCTTCAATAGGTCCAGCTGCTGCTGATTATGTACACAAGCCTTGTCAAAGTGTTCAAATGTTGTGCTCCAAAAGAAACCAGGTGAGTGGAAGAACAGAACGAGAGGCAAAAAGGAAAAGTAAGCAATTACAATAGCTCTGACTGATGCATGTATGTAAGCTTAGTCTCTATACAAAATTATATTATAAATTCATAAGACATGTTAAATATGTCAGTTCACAAATAACTATGGTGTTGATTGAAAATTTTGGGTTTCTCCATTGCCTCAAGTCACAAATAAATTCCCTTCAACTTTAAATTATAATAGTGATTTGATAAAGGCATTGTTTTTGCACTTAATTGTATTGAATATGCAACTGTATAGTGTACTTCAAATCTAGTATATTAAAAAAAGGAAAAAAAAGTACTTGCAGATAATATTATGAAATAAAATACTTTTTAAATGTTATTTTAATACTCTTTTGTTGCGTTTTACAGAACTACACTTATTTTGATGTGTTGCCCAACATACTAAAATATATGTGCTGATTACTTTTAAATGTGTTATTTGATACTATATTTAAGAGTTTTAAAATTACTAAATTTCAGCTTTATAATAATGATTGTCAGTACATTATGGAATATACTTTAACATTGTATGTAATAGATAATAAATAAGTAAAATTCACAAACAAACTTTGAAGTTGGCTTGAAAAACCCTTATCTGAAAGTTTGAAGCAGTTGTAAAAGCTTGAAGTTTAAAAGTTTAGATAGATTAGATGTTGATATTGTGTTGCTAGCTTGTTGTTAAACTGTTTCTAACATGATTTGCATGTTGCTAGCATGTTGTGAGCATTATTAGCATGTTACTAACATGTTTGTAACATGATTAACATGTATGTTTCTAATATTAACATTTGCTAGCATAACATAATTAGCATGTTCATGATTAACATATTGTTAACATGGTAGCATGTTTCTAACATGATTATCATGTTGTTAGCATGCTGCTTGCATGGTTATCATGTTGTTAGCATGTAGCTATCATATTTCTAAAATGATTAGCATGTTTGTAACATGACTGGTATGTTGTTAACATGTTGCTAGCACATTTAGCATGATTAGCATGTCATTAACATGTTTCTAAGATAAGCATGTTACATGTTGCTAATATGATTTTCACGTTTAACATGTTGCTAGCACATTTAGCATGATTAGCATGTCATTAACATGCTTCTAGCATAAGCATGATACATGACGCTAATGTGCTTTTTACACGTTCAACATGTTTCTATATGCTGTTAGCATGAGTTAGAAATGTTAACACATTAACACTTTTCTAACATGATTAGCATGTTAAAATGTTAGCACATTTTTAGCATGATTAGCATGTCATTAGCATGATTCTAGCATAAGCATGTTACATGTTAATTAGCATGTCATTAACATGTTAAATATTGCTGATATGTTTTTGGATGTTTAGAATGTTACTAGTAGGTTGTTAGCATGAGCAGCATGTTGCTACCATGTTTCTAGCATAGGCATGTTGGTAAGATGTTGTTAGCATGATTAACAAATTTTAGCATGAGTAGCATGCTGCTATCATGTTTCTAATATAATTAACATGTTAGCATGTAGCTATCATGTTTTTAACATGATTAGCATATCATTAACATGTTTTTACCTTTTGCATTTTGTTACATGTTGCTAGCATGTTTTTAGCATGTTTAACATGTTGCTACCATGTTTCTAACATAAACATGTTGTTAACATGTTAGCATGATTAACATGTTGTTAGCATGATTTTAACGTGTAGCATGCTGTTATCATGTTTCTAACATAATCAACATGTTAACGTAACTATCATGTTTTTAACATGATTAGCATGTTAACATATTGCAAAAATGTTTTTAGCATGTCACTAACATGTTTCAAGCATGTTTAGCATGTTGTTAGTATGTTTTTTGTATGATTAGCATGTTGCTACCATATTTCTAATGTAATTAGCATGTTGCTAACATGTTCTCAGCATGATTAGCATGTTGCTAGGATGATTAGCATGTTGTTAACATTTTCTAACATGATTAGCATCTTAACATGGTGGTAGCACGTTTTTAACATAAGCATGTCGCCAACATGTTTCTATGATTAACATTTTGTTACATGTTGCTACCATGTTTTTAGCATGTTTAACGTTGCGAGCATGTTTTTAGCATGAGTATCATGTGCTATCATGTTTGTAACATAATCAACATCTTCATAACATGGTAACATGTAGCTATCATGTTTCTAACAAGATTAGCATGTTAACACGTTTTTTTTTACATGATTAGCATTCATTAACATGTTTTTAGCATTAGCATTTTGTTACATGTTGCTACCATGTTTTAGCCTGTTTAACATGTTGCTAGCGAACTGTTAGCATGAGTAGCATGTTGCTGTCATGTTTCTAACATAATTAACATGTTGCTAACATGATGTTAGCATGTAGCTATGACATTTCTAACATGATTAGCATGTTAAAATGTTGCTAGCATGTTTTAACATGATTAGCATATCACTCACATGTTTCTAGCATTAGCATTTGTTACATGTTGCTACTATGTTTTTAGCATGTTTAACTTGTTATTAACATGGTTTAGCAGGAGTAGCATGTTCCTATCATGTTTCTAACATAATATGTAGTTAACATGTTGTTAGCATGTTTCTAGCATGATTAGCATGTTGCTAACATGTTGTTAGCATGATTAAAATGAACAAAGTTTTGACCCCCTCAATGAAATTCTGTGGGATTTTTTGGTGGGTTTGATAGTCTTGTTTTCGAAAAACCGTAAGCTGGATCAGTTAGAAAAGATATAGCAACTAACATCAGAACAGTCTGAAGTTTATTGGTTGTAGCTAGTGATTCAGACTAAATTTTGGCTCTGAAGAATCTTAAATAGCGGATCTTGTTCAAGCCAACTTAATTATGAAATTACAGATAAAGTTGTAGTTAAGTCAAAAACACTATAACTGCTAACTTCATTTAATATACATTTCATACTCAAGTATATTCCATAAGTATGTTTTATAAAATCAGCCAATGCTTGAGTTCTTCTTTTTCAGCTTGAAAGAAGAAAATTAGCGTGATTTGACTAAAGAATCAAAATATATGATACGATTGTTGCCAGTATGTATGTAATATATTGAAGTGCTTTTTCAAGATGGCTGCCGAGTGAACTGACTAGGACTTTTCTGGTAACATTAGGGATGTGTATAAACACATTTTCTGTTTTCTCGGGCTAGTGTTAGTGTTGTTTTCTCATTCGTCACTCTCTGTACTTTTACATGACATGAACTATTTAGACTTCCTGTCACAGCGGCGTTCAGTCAGGATCATCTCAGTTTAAACATCACAGAAACACAACAAATAAACACCTTCTCACATAAACCGACAAACATTTCTGACTTTGAAACTTACTCAGACTGAATTCTGAGGTAAAGTGTGTTTGTGTGTGTGTGTTAAACTTGTGTTTGGAACGCATAAGGTGATGCTTGAGCGCCGTATGGACCACGAGCACTTCGTGAAAGCTATGAACATTTCATCTGCCTTTCATCTTCCAGAACAGAGCGCGAGAGAAGACGGGAGCGAGACGGAGCGCGTGAGAGTGAGATATGTCATACCTGATCCAGGGCTTGGAGTGGTAAAGATGTTTGTGCATACAGAGGCTGCTGGTTCTTGAAGATGAAGAGATTGTTCTCTGCTTTCTCCAGATGAGCTGCTCCTCATCTCACTCTCAGTCTCTCTCTATGTATGAGGAAAAACAGTGAGATGAAAGGCAGCTGAAGTGTTTGAAAAATGGACTTCGAAATAGAAAAGGTCCTGATTGGCCTGTGGAAGAGATGAGAGAGTGGATGAGAAAAGAAAAGGATGCAAAATGAGAAACAGATGAGTAACACAGGAGATGACTGGACAACACCAGCCATATAGACTACTAAACGGATGGAAAGGTGGATATGATTTAATCCACTACTGATATATCTTTTTGAGAGCCTTCCATTTCATTTTTTTCATTGTGCGTTTTTGTTAATATCGCTGAGAGTGATTTGAATTATTTATATTGATTTGAATTTGTAGTATTTATATACTACACTATTCTTGTATATTTATTTATTTATTTGTTTGTTTGTTTGTTTTTATTTAATTTTATTAATTGTTAGTTGTTTTAGGTTTATTCATTTGTTTTCTATTTAGCTTTATTATATTTCAGTTTTAGTTTTGGAAATTTATACTTAAATATATGGGTTTCACTTTGGCAACATTTCTATTGTATCTTTAAACAGAAATGTTTTTTATCTAATATTTATCTTTTATTTCAGCTTTTTTTCAAATACTAATTTTATTTATTTTTTACTCTTTTATTTATTAGTTTTAGTAACTTTGTTATATGTTTTTTTTATTTCTATTTAGCTTCATTTTATTTCAGTTTTATTTTCAATTACTAATTTTATTTATTTATTTAGTTATATATACACAGTATTTTTTTAATTAGCTTTTATTTCATTAGTTTTAGTAACTTTGATATATATTTTTGTTTATTCATTTTTTTTCTATTTCTATTTAGCATAATTTTATTTCAGTATTAGTTTTGGAAATTTATACTTGTATGTTTAACTTAGGTAACATTTCTATTGTTCTATTGTTGTTTCTACTGCTGTATACTTAAAAAATGTTTTTCATCTAATATTTATCTTTTATTTCAGCTTTTTTTCAATTACTAGTTTTATTTTTTTTTTACTCATTTTATTTGTTTTAGTAACTTTATGTTTTTACATTTCTAATTACCTTCATTTTATTTCTGTTTTATTTTTCAAAATCTATACGCAAATGTATGTTTTACTTAGGCAACCTTTCTACTGTATGCTTTAAAAAGTGTTTTTCATCTAATATTTGTCTTTTATTTCACCTTTATTTCAGTTATCAATTTTATGTATATACAGTATATTGTTTTAAATTAGCTTTTATTTTATTAGTTTTAGTAACTTTGTTATATGTTTTTTATGTTTATTAACTTTGTTTCTATTTCTATTTAGCTTGATTTTATTTCAGTTTTATTTTTCAAAATTTTTCACTTAGGGAACATTTCTATTGTTGTATACTTAACATGTTTTCATCTAATATTTATATTTTATTTAAGCTTTATTTATTTAGTTAGTTATATATACAGTATTTTTTTAAATCAGCTTTAATTTCATTAGTTTTAGTAACTTTGATATATGTTTTTTATGTTTATTAATTTTTTCTCTTTCTGTTTAGCTTCATTTTATTTCAGTATTAGTTTTGGAAATGTATAGTTAAATGTGTGTTTCATTTCTATTGTTCTATTGTTGTTTCTACTGCCGTAGACTTAAACATGTTTTCATCTAATATTTATCTTTTATTTCAGCTTTATTTCAATTACTAATTTTATTTAGTTAGTTATACAATATGTTTTGAATTAGCTTTTATTTTATTAGTTTTAGTAACTTTTTTATATGTTGTTTTTATGTTTAATCAATTTTTATTTTATTTCTATTTAGCTTTATTATATCTCAGTTTTAGTTTGGGAAATTTATACGTAAATGTATGTTTCACTTAGGTAACATTTATTTATTTATTTAGTTAGTTATACATACAGTATTTTTTCAAATTAGCTTTTATTTCATTAGTTTTAGTAACTTTGATATATGTTTTTTATGTTTATTCATTTTTTTCTATTTCTATTTAGCTTTATTTCAGTTTTAGTTTTGGAAATTTATGCTTAAATGTATGTTTCACTTAGGCAACATTACTTTTAACATTACGTTTAATGTTTATAGATTTTTAATTAAAATTTATTTATTTCATATAAAATTTTGGGGTCCAAAAGTCTGACACCAATAGTTAAAATATAATACATTTTTATATCACAAATTGTTTTTTATATGATTAAATTAAATTTAAAATATATATATATATATTAATAATTTATAATTGTACTTTTCAAACCCCAATATATAAGATAGAGTAATGATGTGATATGGCAGAAGGAAATGCTAAGAAAGCAAAATAATTATTTTACAGCTTTACATTAGGTTTAAGCCTTTGTTTCTGCTGCATCAGCACAGTCATTGTTGTTGTCATGACAATCAAAATGTAATAACTTGCTCTTCCTCTGAAATGACTTTTCCATGCAGGTTATTATATAATGTGAACCAATAGCCAGATAGCTATTTAGACATTGTTTAGCAAACTCACATTCATCAATTCCTAATGGATAAATCAAGTGCCATCCCATTTATTTTATCGTTGATTACCCTGAATGGGCAGACATGTTGACTGTAAGCATTTCAGTCTCGCTTAATTAAGAAAAAGAAAAAAATATCAATATAGTGTTGCCAAGCAATGTTTTAAAATCAGAGTAAATAGGACTACATTTCAAAAACACATTCTGTGTAATGTTGATTGTGCATCAAACCATAATTGTGTAAGAAGTAAACAGAAAAACAGTGTTTGCAAGGTCTCAGGAGAATATGACGATACTGCAGTGTCCTTCCTCAGAGCAGTGAGTGCGGTACACATCTGTTTCTCCAGTCACCTTCAGAAAGAACAGAGAAACAACACCACAACACACATCTCAGGAAAAAACACAATCAGCAGTGAAAGTCAGCCTTGGCTGGAAAGCTTCATCAGATTACAACAGTGAACTTGTGTCAGCTCTGTAAACAGTAATCAAATAAAAAAAGCACAATGGCCAAACAAACGCTTCTGATCTCCTGCTCTTCCACTCTGGTTCTTTCCCTCATTCAGGAATTCCACTTGAGTTTGCTATGTGGAGTATTCTCTGCTAAAGCCCAAATATCCGGTTGGCTCAAAGGCATGTGCGTTGTAGTCAAAGCTAACAGAATGTTAGCAAGGTTATGACAAGAGGCTACAAGGGCAAAGCCTTCTCCCCCCTCAGGGTCAGAGGGGATTGAAATAACGACTGAAGTAAATAACTCAGATAGCTTTCGCCATACTTTAGAAATTTATTTGTGGATGAAAGAGCAGCTAATCTTTTTTGTGGCTGCCTCACCTGACCGAGACGACAGTCCATCATTGGAAAGTGTCACATAGTTTTTCCCAGTTTGCTGCAGTTTTCTAGGTTGGAAATTAACTTCTGGTGCTTTTTTAAAAAGATGTTTTAGAAGTCTTGACAGTGTCTAGACAGGTAAATCTCACAAGAATGTCAAGAAATGTTAAAGTCATGTTGCACCCCAACATCAAAAGTATATGTATCTTGTTCTTATTATATTAATTATGTTCATATAGGGCTCTATGATTTCCACAATGCAGAAAACGCAGACGGAATCTCAGAATCCAGTCATAAAAACAGAATTTACTGTATAACATGGTATGACATTTGCCACATTTTGGATGAATAAATCAAAAGTAGGTCAGTACACTTAAATCAAATGCGGTATGGCCTAGTGTCTGTGAATATTAAATTGCAAAAATACTGTTTAAATGCTCTGAGAGTCACTTCATGAGCATTTTACAGTTTCTTTTGAGGAAAAACAATGAACATATCATATACAAACATAAACTACATGTCTTTGCAGCAACCTGTCAAAATAAAAGTTCAGTTTAACTTGAAGAAATTGTGACAGGAATAAATTACTCAGTGTACACACGTGTGTGTGTGTGTATATAATTTCATTATATGTGTGTGGTGTTTTTGTCTGTGTACAAAATGTAATTGATTGCTCATTATTTAGTTCAAGTACTGTAAATAATTTTACATAAATTTCAATTAAATTTAATACATTTAAATTCTCCAAAAATGGTCCTACCAACTGTCTGCACTCTCTTTCTTATAAACTGCTTTGAAAAAATATTTTTTGTTGTTTTGTTTATGATTTTGAGGTGAAATATAAACCGGCCATTTCCTCATGAGATTCACCCAGACAGAAAATAAATTTGGCCAACTAAACATTGGCATATGTCCTCGGGCAGTGTTGATATTGAAATAGACTTCAAAACGCTCATAGACAAACACGCAGCTCTCATATCTGCCAACCAATGTGGTGCTTTATTGTTTTGGTTGAATTATGCTTCCTTTTTGAGTGCTCTCATATGAGCATTTTGATTATCTTGGAGAGTGACCGCGCATTGGACGGCTGGTTATTTTTGTCTCTTGGATACAGGACTGTACAGTTACTGCACTAAAGGTACTCATGACTTCATGAAAAGAGAAGGTCGTAAAGTCAAGCAGGGACTCACCACTCACTGACAGTTCTCACCGCGCAACTGTGACCTCCATTCCACCAAGGGTTGATTTGTGGTCAACCGGAGCACTTTTAAACCCCGTCTTTATGTGTCTGTCCAGAGACTAGGGTGTGCGTTCAAGGTCAGGTGGAGTTCAAGCATCCAGACCGCTCTGGTTTTCACAAGCATCTGCTGCTGTTCTTGGCAGCGTTACTGCGGCAGTCCTGAAGCCGCTTCTGTCTTCGGTTCTGATCAGCCGTTCTGTGCCTGATATCTGCTTTTTCATTTCCTCCCTCTCTTTCCTCACATCTCAAGTGGTGAGACGCGTTCATCTGTCTGCCGTCGTCTCTTGACACCGAGCTTCATCATTATTAATCTTTTGTATCGCTAAACCAAACACTGAGGAATCTGCAAACACGTGTCTGCAGTCTTTTCTTGGATTATTAATTGGCAATATGTAAACATGTCACGGTGTGTTTGAGCAGTGCATCTCCTTTGACTCGCTAAGGTTTATCCTGCAGTTGCGCGGCATCGTGGGTAAATTCATTTGCATGATGATTGAAGTCCCTCATCTGTGATGATACCCGGAACCCTCTCAGGTTTTTTTCCACGCTAGATCGTGCCAAGATTCATTTAGGGAACAGACGCATTTGTGTTTACTCAGTGCTGACAACAAACAGACAAGCACATATGTTCTAAACCGCATGCTACATAATATTTTTGAAGAAAACTGAAGGCAGTATCCATACTATTTGCAATTTTCTGTGAGCAAGTAGGCTAAGCCTTATGTAACTTAACCATGGTTTTATTGTAGTAAAAGTATAGTAACCATGTTTTTTTTTGCTATATTATATAACCAGTTTACTACAAATACCGTGATTAAACTATGGGTAGTGTAGCAAAACCATGGTTAATTTTTTATTTTTTATTTATTTGTAGTAAAACCATTCATTTTCGTAAGGAAATGCCTGAAAAGTTTTAAACCTGACTTAAAGAAAGAACATTTATCATACAATCACTGTCAAATATTGGTAAACTGACAAGTATTTTTGAAACGTATTTTTGAGATTTCGGTTTTCTCCATTCTAGTACATTCAATGCCTCCATCGCGATTTGATTGGATAAGACTGGTTACGGTTGGCTGTGATTGGTTCATGCGATAAATCCCGCCTCTTTGTTTTCGTGCGCGTTCCGCGTTCGCGAATCAGTCTGAATGAGCAATATTGGCGTTGATGGGAAGACTAAAGCCTCGTCCATACTGTCAGCCCATATCCGATTTGTATGCAAATCCGATTGAAATCCGATCATATTTAGGTAGTCTGAACAGCAACGAGCTACATGAAATCCGATTTGGTCAAATCCGTTTCGAGCTACATTCGTATGTGGTTTGGAATCCTATTCAAATCGGATTTCTGCTTTTTCACGTTTTCATGCCACGTAAAACGTAAACCCGTCAGACGTTTTTGTGGAAAACATAACAAACGTCTTTGCAGAAACAAGCTTGTGTTGTTGCGAACTGCAAATCAAGTGGGAAAAGACAATATACAGCGAGTATACGCACCTCTTTGAGTTTTGAAACCAGCGGAGACGGCAGCACAGAATCAAGTCGCACATTCCAGCTTCCTGCGTTTCTGCCGCTGCTTTAGAAGACGAAATATAATCAAACGCGACGGCAACGTTGTCATATCACAAGACAGCATCTATATTGCAAACTGTAATGCTGTTATTGTTGATTTTAGCGTTGACATAACAACGCAACGGCATTGCCATAGAAACCAACGCACATTCCGTAAAACGAAAGAGCGCTTATGGACACACAAATCGGATTTGAACAGTTGCGATATGACTGTGTGGACAGTCAGTTATTCAAATCCGATTCCATCTAGATATGGACAAAAACGGATTTGGGCTGACAGTCTGAACGAGGCTTAATCTAAAAAGTAAGTAAACAACTCACACATTTACATATAACCACTTCGTTACGTCAAAATAAAACTTAAAATGGCATGAAAACATGATCTTGTTCTCATGATCTCCGTGTCTGTGACCAATGTTTACAGAGCTTTGATGACTGATTATCCGACGGTCTTTTTCTAATAGTGTAAGTCATGTTTATTTAGCCAGGAAAATCTGATTGGGACATACATTTACATTTGTTTTTTGTTTTGTTTTTAACCTGTTTTACATATATTGTGGCAATAATGTGGTATAGTACTGTTCAAACATATTGTGTAATGCATATTGTTTCACAAACATTTTAAATAGTATGCAGTAGCCACTTGTTCTACTTTGTAACTGTTTCCAGACATATGAAAGTTAAATTATCTAAACATAGTCCTACAACACTAAGGTAATTGTATTATAACAAAAAATATACATAACATCATAAAGATGAATATTACAAAAGCATATCCAGGTCACACATCCCATAAATCGAAAGAAAATATATTTTTTAAAGTAGTAGGCAGTAGGTACTAGTATATACAGTGTGCACTGCAGTAGGCAGAATCCTACTTCATGTTACACAATCATAATTACATGTCATAGAGACTCCAACAGCAGCTGAGGAACAGTTGTAGTGCAGGATTACAATCTGAGATTAGATGCAACATACATCTAATTTAAGAAAGAATGTGTGAGAGAAAGAAAATGTGATTTAAATATGGTCAGTCATTGGTTCACTGGAAAATTAGACATGGTCATCTCCTGATTCTAATCACCGCCTTAATGAATCAAAGTCTGTTTGATGTGCATCTGCACTGCTAAAGCTGCCGGAGCCTGCGGTTCTGGTGTGTGTGTTTGTGGGTGGGATTGTGCACTGTTCTTCACTAACCTTTGTGTGACCTCTCCGTCTGTCGCTGTCCCTTCTCTCTGCTCCTCTCCTCCTCTGCTCCTCCTATCTAATTACACATCTACTGTACAGTTGTCACGTAGTTCACCCATCTGATGACCTGAATAAAAGCAATTAAATACAGAGCACTCACTCCCATTCCCTCCCTCCTGCGCTCTCATCTTTCTTTCAGTGTCCTCCTTCTCTGGTTTTGCTAAAATGTTAATAACTTAAACTTGGTGAGAAAACAGGGCTAATGATGTCATTTCAGAAATGTCATTACCTATTGTCACCCTTGGCATTTCATGTTTAAAATATTCCACAGTGGGAACAAATGCATGTGATATTAAACTATGAACTAAACAGTCTTACTGTACAATATATAGTTGCACTGTAGTTTCATCATTGTTTTGCAGTTTAACATTGTGACATTATCTGGAATATATATATTAAAAAAACTCCTTCAGACTGAAGTTTGGTGGGGGGTAATTAAGAATGAATGAGGGAAAGTCACATGAGTGGAGACAATGCCATTCATCGTGATATGATTGGATATGACTGGTTATGATGGGCTGTGATTGGTTCATGCCATAAATTCCGCCTCTTGTGTTGGTGTGCGCGTTCCGCGTTCGTGAATCCATCTGAATGAACAATATAATGGTGTTAATGGAAAGACTAATTTAAAAAAGTATGTAAACAACTCACACACTTACATATAACCACTTTGTTACGTTAACATAAGACTTAAAACGGCATGAAAACTTAAGATGATCTTTTAGAGTTTTTAGTGAGTAATTACCTTGGTGAAATTTAAAGTAAATCTCTGTCTCTGTGACCAGTATTTACCAAGCTTTGATGACTGATGATCTGTAAAATTCAAAAATAGTTAAAAGGTGACTGGTTAATTTTTTTATATTTTATTATAATGTAATGGTTTCGCTTATATTAGCTTATTTATTTATCGTCACATTATTCCACATTTCAAATGACACTGTGCTTCTTTGACATAAAAATATTTTCATTACCGTAATATGTCCAGATTTTTTTTTACTCTTGAAAATGATAAATGGAAAGACTATCATAAATACCTCACAATTCTATGTATCTAAATATTTTTCTGGTCGACTAGTAGTCGTTCATTTTAAGCATTAGTCGACTATTAGTCGCATACAAGTCATAATAATGAATCTTTAATTGCCTACAATAGCCTAATAAGCTCAAGCACACGCAAAAAAAAAAAATAAATACAATTTTTAAAAAAGCTTGTCAAATGCGCACCGGCAGATATAATAATTATGATTGTGTCTAGGAAAAACAGCGAGGAGACTGCATTAACATTTTAATAATTTATTGATAAACTAGACACTGACACATCATCTCTGCAGTAGTGAAGCACCTGTATGCACATTTCATACAGATTATATAATTTGAGAATATTTGTTTTCTATTTGAATTGGTTCATTTGAAAGTAGACATTTCACTCTCTATAGACCATTTCGCTAGATGTAAACAACACTGGTCCAGAAGCACTTCCTGTTTTTTTGTTTTTTATTTTTTTTTATTTCACATATACAAATACATCTTAAAGGTGCTAATGTAACTGTCACTAATCTGGTCAGTGCTCTGCGGACCGCTCACCACCAGATGTCACTCTCACCCCATCATTACATTCAGACTGTTGCTTTGCACCCCGGACTACTACTCCCATCACCCATCGCGCCCATTGCGTTGCCTCAGGTAGCCAATCAGGCTCACTATAAAAACCCCGGACTTTCCCCTTGCAAGTCACGGATTGTTATATTGTATTGTTATTGTTAGCGTTTCCTAGTTTCCTTGTATCCAGTTCCCTGTGTTTACCTTCCTGCCTGGCCTTCTCGTTTACGTTTGTCTGCCGCCTACCTTTTCGGACACTCGCTCGGATTGTTGGATTCTTCTCTTGGATTGCCCCGTTTCGGATACCGTTCGCCCCTGGTTTTACTCACGCCTGTTTTACGGACTCCCACTGTGCTTAGCCTGCGTTGTTCCTGTTTGCTTGTTCGTCTGACCCTGCCTGCATTGACCATGTATCTGTCTCGTCCTATTAATAAAAGCGTGTATATGGATCCGCTCGCCTCTCGTCTCATTCACCCCGTTACAGTAACAAGTCAAATGTTATGTTGGTTGTATTTTTTTGTGATGTTTGTGTAAAGTTAAAAAAAAAAAAGAAACAGGAAGTGTATCGGGACCAGTATGTTTACATCTGACGAAATGGTCTATAGATAGATTTGTCATGTCTGTAAGCAGTATACATGGAGTTTACAGTATACAGACACACTCAAGTTCACAGAGACCAAGACGGCAGAAAGTGCATTCTATTTGCTTTCATTATTTTACAAAGGCCCAACGGTTTGTTGTTATTGTGGACACAAATAAACATAGAGTCTTTACAAATTTGAAAGATGTATTACTTTTATCTGTGAGTATTTTAAGAGCAAGTGACTGCACCAGCGCCTCCATCTGTCATGCAGTGACAGGGCCATCGCCAGTGGGCTGAAAGGTGGTGACAATTATAGGGGTCCATGGTTGAGGGGGGGCCCCCAGCGATTTCAGCCGACTGCCTGAGGCCATCCTAAAGATGCTCAGGGTTGCGTTTCCCAAAACCCACTATGGTCGCAAGTTCCGACATTACCAATAGAGTACAGTGAGTTTTGCCTCTTCTTGCTCTTGAACCAACAAATATATACAAAATTACATTGAAATACCTGTTTTAGCGAGTATCCTCGAAAAAAAAACTGTCTATATTTAATTTATACATTGAAGACTATGCAGTGCTATTTTACATTTGATTATTCTGCTTCTGTACCTGAACACTTACACTCGAAAAAATGCGAAAAAAAAAAAAACCTAAACATTGTTTGATTTCCATCTTTGTTCTATTTATTTATTTGTGCTATTTACACAGTTTCAAACAGGGCCCATGGGTACAACCTTTACCGGGGCCCCACAAACTCCAACTATGGCCCTGTGCAGTAAGCACACTATACTTTTCAGCTTCCACACTCTGCACAGGCACTTCAATAGCGCACATTTTTCTAGGTTAACATTAGATTGAGTGGCCATAAAAAGTTGCTACTACATACATGTTTCAGATAAAAGGCCATATTTGAGGTCAATGAATGATAGGGGAGCGTATGGATGTCCTGCCCGATGTACTACCGCATAGACCAGCCGTTAACAATCTGTCCGTCACAGACTGCATGACTTTTGGTCGACCAAGCCTCTTCTCGTTGACTATTAGGGGGCAGCCCTAAATACATCATCATTATTATAACTGAATGTTGGAAATGAGAATTCACATCACGTTAAAAAAATAAATTATTCAAATAAATTACAAAAATAATTTCGCAATGTAATGCACAATGCTCTTAAAATAGGTTTAATTTACAGAAATGAAAAATATAAATTCTCATAGACTTCTTTTGAGGTTAGGGTGGAATATGACTTGGACATGACCCGAGCAGGTGAGAATTACCCATAAAGGACAAATAATAACATATCATACCAAGGAGGATGGTTTTCTTTGCTAGACAGACATCTTGTGTGTTCCTCTCTCCAGTATCCCATTCCTTCGGTCTTGTCTTGAAGCGCAGCAGATGGTTCATTCTTCATGGATATCAGGTCACATGTGCGACATCCCTCCTCCAATAGTCTCTTCTTCCAAAATGACTATTGTAAACCCATTATGACTAAAGAGCCTGCAGTTGGCAGATTAAAGGGGCACCTGCTCGCCCTCCGAGTGCCGCAGCGGGGGGACGCTGAGCCGTGCCCTCTGAGCGCACTGTGCCCGGATGGCGGCGGAGAGACAAGGACTTGACCTTCTGCTGAACAATGAGAGAAATTCGTTAGGAAAAAAAAAAGACCTGAGAAATAATTATACCGGCTCTCACGGCCAGCCAAAGTGAAAATTGAAAAGATGGTTGAGTTCGTCTCCTGACAAATCCTGTAGAGCAAAAGGAAAACGAGAGAGAAAATTGGCCAAGTTCACATAATGGAGCAGATCGGAAAAGATATTACAGTAGATTTGTTTCATTTTGGTGTTCTACTTTTCACATTTGCTAATCACCCTGATGTGTCTGCAGTGATTTAAATCAGTCCAGAAAGAAGAAACGAGGGAACTTTTCCAAATATAACCGTCTAATAAACATATTTTCCATCTCGTCCTCTGTTTACTTCCCCGTGACAGGCAGTCATCAAGATTACTAATTAAATTGCTACATGACTGAAAGACAATGTTGTCACAGAGAGCCATTATGAGGGTGTTATATATCCATCCCACAGCTGGCTTTTGAACGAAAGAAGGTCGTGAAAACATCCTGCTGTAAATGCATTTGACTAAAGGCGCCGGATCGATATGATCTCTGTAAGGTCCTGTAATTGATGAAGTTACACGTTGTGAGGTTGGGTAGTAGAGATCAGCCGTTTTTAATCAGCTAACCGGCTTGTCGGTCTCAATCAACAGTCTCAGCTACCTCGTGATTACTAAAATGGCTTTCTGTCCTTCCTGCGCAGTCATGGAAGGGCTCTCCAGCAGCACAGTTGTTTTATCGCCTGGTTTGTGACAGTAAAAACACTCACAAAGGTACTGTGAAGCGTTAGTCCATAGAGTATTCGTTAGAGCTCCTCAACAGCTGGATAAAAGAGCCTTTGCAGCTGTATTGGAGAGATTTGGGACGTTGCAGCTCTATAAACTAAAAAATGTATCAGATAATATGTTCTAGTGAACATATTACAAGGTTGCGAAGCCTGACAAGGCAAGGTCATGAAAACCATCTCTGATGTTCTGAATGCTTGATTTCTGACTCGCCAGCCGACCTCCACTTGATAATTGGATAACATGTCTTGGCAAAAACAGCATGTCCATGTGTGGCGAATTGAGTGAGATTCAGAATTGAATTGGCGTCAATTGGCTGTAATAGATGAGCTAGTGTCATGTGTTATAGGCGGTCTGTTTATTTATACTTAGACTTCAGGAACCCAGAAATCTAATATCAAAATTTTCTTAAAATACTTTTTCTCACTGACTTGAGTTTGGGTCTGAAAGCAAACATACAACCAAACAAACAGTAATCACTGTGGCTCCATGGTGATTTAAAAAAAAAATTTCTGTCCAACATGTTTTGGCTCAACCAATAGCGTGAGTTTGGGGAGGGGCTACCTTTTTTGGGGTGGGGCTGTAATAGTATTTGGAAATCTGTAAATAATCATTAGTGGCACCGTCCACACGGAGATGCGTTTAGCTTAGGGGCGTAACGATACATGTATTCGTACCGAACCGTCACGGTACAGGCATCTCGGTTCGGTGCATGAGGTCTTACAACGAATACAGGCAATTCACCCTCAGTCCAGGAGGGGGCGCCCGCAGTAATGCAAATCTGTTTGATAACCGCCAGCAGAAGAACAGCGAATGCCAAGAGTTGCGCACTTGAAAACAAAGACCACTAGACAGTGATCATGTGCTGATTCTGAACGCATCTCTCAATGACAAAGGAGTATAACGTTACTGTAAAGGTCTGCGGACTCAACTGTTTGCGAAATGGAGCTTTGTGCTTGAGTATCCTACCTCTCTCATTCGGCAAAAATCCAAATATTCCATAATATTTGCAATGCATCCAAATGATAAACTATTATTTATTATGTAAATTCTAGACTTTGTACTTCAGTCGCGTTCTAACGGTGACACGGCTACGTTAATTGTCACACAATTTTTCCCTTGTCTATCAGTTAACTAAATTAAATATATTTCAAGTATTTATTCCTTGTATGTATATATGTGCTGCAGATTTTGTAGTCCATATATGACATTAATTTGATATAATATTTAATCTTTTCATATGTAGGTGGAATTTTTTTTTTTTAATTTGTACTACTGTCTGTTTAAAATAAAAGAAACCTAGCATAGTAGATTTGTTTTTTTTTCTGTTGTACCGAAATCGTATCGAACCGTGACCCTCGAACCGAGGTACGTACCAAACCTTGACATTTGTGTACCTTTACACCCCTAGTTTAGCTGTATACGTAAAAATTTTCGTATTGGCGTTTTGTCCAAACCACTATTCTTTGAAACCGGGTCACAGAGTGGAAAAACAGCATCTTTGTGTTTTCGTGTGTACAGCTAATCCATATATTTTGTGAAACTATGATATCATCATCCCATGTCTCGACTCTAGTCAGACACCGCTACGTCACTTAACAGCAGCAACAACATGAACAAACAATGAACGTCTGTATTTTTATTATCTAACATTAACACATTTTAATAAATAGTGTAATAAATGTATTGTTCCATGTTTGCCTTGTTATTGTGCTGGGTTTGTACCCAGATAGCACATGTACGTCTGCAAGATGTCTGTTAAAGATCACTTGATCTGGAAAGCATCTACTGTGTACAAACATCTGACAGACGCCTTTAAGATGTTAGTTTTACATACATTCTAAATCATAAACGTCTTTTTGACATCTGATAGGAAACATCCTATAGACGTATTGCAGATGAGCAAACACTTTGCATACGTCTTGCAGATGTAAATGCAGACGTCAAATAGACGTCTCCAAGATGTACTATATGAGTGCTATCAGGGCATACAGCGTGCAAGGTTTATTTTTTATTTTTTAAGGTCTATTTTTTTCTAGAATGATGAAAAAAGAATGGATAGGCAAAGCTCTGGCTTCATGTGGATTAGCCCGAAGTGATATCTATGGTATCTACCATGGACTGTATCATATGATATCTATCATAGACTAGATGTTTTTTATTGCATATAGTGCATAGTTTTTCCTCATTTTTAGATGTTCTATTTAATAATGTGTAGGTTCAATTTATAAAATATGCATTTTATTTTTGATTAGTCCTTTTTTATTGTTTTCCATTTTAGTTTTAGCTTAATTACAGACTCTCTTCAAAGACTGATATCACATTTTCACAGTTATTAAAATCGTAACTCTAGCAAAGTTTTTTTTTTTTTATGTTTATATGTTATATAATACTATAATACCTGATTATATATTGTAAAAATAATCCTGTTGCTGAAGTCTTTCTAATAAAACAGCTGAGGGAGTGACAGGAAATTAAACTTCTTTCTCTCTTCTGACTAATTTAATTAATCTCTCTACATTTTTGTAAGATCAGCAAATGGGAGCACAAAAATGATATTGGTTGTAGTTTCCGTTCACCACTATAGAAGTTTACCTAACAATGACTATGGCTTTCATTTCTGAGTACCCAGAAATTTGAAAAGGGTCCTTAGCTTTAATATTTTACAAGTTACTGTTAAACTAAACTGGTGCAATTATACTAAACTAGTATGATTAAAATAATAATAATAAAAATGATTGAACAATTAAATTTCTCAGCACGATATAGTGTTATTACCAACATGATCTCATGATGAAAATGTACCTGTGGGAACTTTTTCGCAAGATGCAAAATACATACCGCCATTTACGTTTCATGACATATTCGATGTGAAATGTCCACTGAGTGGTGCTAAAAGAGTTTTTTTTTTTCCTCTGAAACAGATGAACGTACATATGGTACGTTGTATGTGACGATGGTTTTGTATGCGTCACCGCAGTTCTGACTTGCAATGTCCACTAAGTGGCGCTATAACGTTAATGCTCCGTGACTTTTAAAATAACATTCCATCTGCACTTAAATCTACCCGACAATATGAACAAAAGAGAATGTTATGTAAATGTTATGTTTTTAAATCTCTCATCTTTTACCTCTTTCATCGTGAGTCATGTTTTTAACAGGATTCGTACCCAAGAATCTACAACCTAAGTCCAGTTCCATTCCGGCTGAGCTACCGAGCAAGTTTGTTATGTGTGGAAAGTGAAACATATGGAACTGTAATCATTACTGTGTATGAAAACAATTACAAGTGCTTGCTGTTTTACCACCTCTAGCGTTCATTTCTGTTGGAAACTGCAGTGATATGTACTTATTGGTATGTATTTTGCGTCTGGCAAAAACATTCACACAAGTACATTTTTGTCAGGAAATCAAGTTGGCGGAAACTTACTATTAACCAATTAACAGGTTTTTACTGTAGTGTTTTACAGTATTTTACTGTTAAAGTCACACTCATTTTTTTCCACACACATTCTGGCTCAACCAATAGCGTGAGTTTGGGGTGTAGCTGTAATAGTTTTTGAAAACCTGAAATAATCATTATTGGTGCATACTTGGTGATATCTGTGGACCAGACTGTCATAGATCAGTTTTTTATGCATATTTTTAGTGCAGCGTTTTCCCTAGGGCTGGGCGATAATTTGATAACAATAATTATCGCAATATAATATTCCTCGATAAAACGATATGAAGAGTTCGATAAATGTTCGATATAATTTTAATGTGCCAAAAGCAGAAGGAAACAGTGCGACTCATTTGAATCGCGCCACACGGACCGTTTATCTGCTCGGACCAAAGTTCAAACTGCCACGCTGCGCAAGCTCACTAGAGAAGATGCATTTATTATCTCGATGCGAAAAACCGAGCGTGCCGCGAGTGCATGGCTTCCGTTATGAGCGCAGCTGCCGCGCGCCTACATTTGAAATAACGAACTTGACAGGATATGTGAATGGCTCTGTCTTGCCAGCACTAAACAGCGCTGTGAGATCCAGTGTGAAACACTTTAATTCAGCGATGAACACAAATGACTGAGGTTGCAAAAATTTTTACAGATGTTACTGATTGATAATGAACAAAAATTTACCTCTGCGTCCTCAAGCTACTATCAAATGTGCATTTCTAAGAGACAAAAAAAATTATATTATTATTATTATTTATTGTTATCATTATCATTATCATTATCAGACAACCCAAACCTGTTTCTTGATTTGAAACAATATAACTCATTAGAACATGCAGAAATTATTTTTTCTATTTAGATATTTATTTTGTTTATTTTGAAAATTAATGGTATGGCTTCTACAACTTCCACTTTGGATCAAAAATCTGACTTTAAACTTGAAATAAATAAAGATTTGACATTTATTGTGATAATTATCGATATCGACTGATATAAGAAAAAAAAATATTGTAATAATTTTTTTGCCCATATCGTCCAGCCCTAATTTCCCCTCATTTTTAGATGTTCTGTTTAATAATGTGTAGGATAAATGTATAAAATGTTGTTTTTATTTTTGGTTATTTTAGTTTTAGCTTTATTATGGACTCTTTTCACAGACTATAATGACACATTTCCACAGTTATTAAAATCATATCTCTAGCAAAGCTTTTCATCATTATATTTTTAAATATTACTATACTTTGTGTCATGTTACCTAATTATATTGCAGAAAACTACTTAAAACAGTTAAGGGAGTGGCAGCAATTTTAACATCTTTCTCTATTCGGACTAACGTAATTAATTTGTATATGTTTTAATCTCTTTTATTTATCTTTTTAATTATTTATTTACTTTTACCCCTTCTATAAGGTGAGAAAATAAGAGCAAAAAATAGTAACCTAACTAAGCTTCCACTTTTGAGAACCCAGAAATGTGAATTGGGTCCTTCCCTTTAATATTATACAATTGCCACAGTTACAGTTAAACTAAACTTTTGCAATTATACTAAACTAGTATAATTAAATAAATAATTGAACAATTTAAGTTCTCAGTGTTATTGCTATCTAGTGATATTTTGGTTTAATGCAGGTGGACTGTAAAAGTTTCAAGTTTTTAAATATGCCATGCATTAAAAACTAAAATGACATGAGTCATGCAGTCATAATTTATTTTAGTTTAGCTTCAGTTTTTTTGCAGTTAGTCGTTCTTTTTATTTGAGTTAATAAAATCATGGGATAGTTCACCCAAAAATGAAAATTCTGTCATGAATTACTCACCCTAATGTCATTCCAAACCCGTAAGATCTTTGTTCATCCTCGAAAACACAAATTACGATAGGGCCTTGAACGTGTCAGTTGTGTATCTGTCTTTGTATGGTCAGAAAGCTCTCAGATTTTATCCAAAATATAATTTCTATTCCGAAGTCTTACAGGTTTGTAACGAGGTGAGGGTGAGTAATTCATGACAGAATTTTCATTTATCCCTTTAAAGATATCACTGACCCTAGCATTACGGGGGCAACGTTTGCATTGTCAACACAGTCATACTTTCTTTAGAAAATTGTAAAAGTCTAGTTATTTCGGTGCCGCTGGTGGTGCAGAAATGACTTAAAGAGTGGAGCAGCAGTCTAAATTTTCCAGTACAAATCACACTTCAGCAACTCAACACGTTCTTGATGTTTGGGCTTGGGGTCCTGAGAGACCGTATACTGCTGGAGGACCGCAGGCTGCTCGCACAGCTCCTGTCGTCGGCTCCTCTGAGCTGAGGACACACGTGATGATGGAAGTAAACCGCTTCTTCCTCTCGCAGGCCTCTCAGTTTTGCACAGGAACAACTGTGAGGGTGTGTTGAGAGAGGTGACCCAAATTTTTCTGGTGTGATAGAACTAGCTTGTAAACAAAAATGTTCTCTAATTATGTGTGATTATCTCTGAGTCTAGAGGTAGGAATTTTGATGAGTGCAATTTTTTTGGCATGCGGTTTTTAAAAGAAAACAGTTTATGTGAATGTCTGTCATAACCTATAATTATGTAGTTAGATAAGGATGAACACCATTTATAAAGTGTTTTCATTTCTTTTCAAGTTCCTTTCTTTATTTGATCATTTCATTATTGCGCTGTCATGCTGTACTAAGCAAAGATTAAATCAACGTTTTCTCTAAATCAAATTTACATTAGAAAAAAGGGAAGTAAAAAGCCAATTGTTTGGACCTTCCCGCACTTAATTTGTGCTATAATTTGATGACGGGCGCTCATCAAATACAAACTCATCCTTGTTTTACCATACAGATAAGCCTCACTCGTCTTTCAGGTGCCCTACATCTACTATTCATTTTTTTTTTGTAAGAGTCCGCTATCATTCGTTCTTTTATTTTGTTAAGCAAGACGGATGATGCACCTGTTGACCTTTTTTATCGACCGTTTTATAGACATTGAAGGTCTCTGCTGCTAAATATGTCAGTTTTCTCTTTATTTGTACTTGATACATCATCTCTAGCTTTTTCTTTCTCCTTCTTTTCTTTTACTCAGTCATTTTTGATTTCTCCTACACTGTAAGAGCTTACATTTGTCGGCATGATCAATGTCTACTTGACCTGACTTTAAAAAAAAAAAGAAAAAAGTTTTTTTTTTGATTGACTTGATATGAGTGGTGAAACTAGCTATTCTGCTATTTCCTAATAAACAAAGTAACAGGATTCTTTCTTATGTCATGACAAGTATGAGAGCTAACTATTTCAGATCTTTCCAGACCTTTTGTAAAGCAGTTTATACTGTGAATCAATGAACTGATTCAAAACATTTTCTTCCCAATAATTTCAGTTAGTTTTAGCACTTAACTTTACTTCTTTTGCATTTTTATTTTATTTTATTTTTTTGCTAGGCAATATTTTATATTTTTATATTATTATACTATATTATATTATATTATATCATACAATTTAGCTGTCGTCATAATGATAGCATATTTTTTAAAATCATAATTTGATGTTTTTTCCCCTAGTTTATTATATTATCCAAATAGAGGTACAGAGTCATGAAGCTAGCACAGCTCTCTAAAATAGTTTGTTTTATTATATATATATATACATTCAAATTACTTAATATTTTATAAAATTTAGCTGATAATATAATGATTGCAGAATGCAACATTTTTAATTTTTTTTTTTTTCTGTACTATGCAAATAGAGGTACAGGAGTTATGAGTGTAGTACAGCTATGTAAATTATATTATATTATATTATATTATATTATATTATATTTTTTATTATAAAATGTAGCTGTCATCATAATAATTGATTAATGATTTTTTAAATTAATAATTAGTTTTTTCTAGTTTATTGTATTATCCAAATAGAGGTACATGAGTCATGAAGCTAGTACAGCTCTGTAAAATACTTATTTTATTTTATTATTTTATTTTTTATTATTTTTTTATACATTCATATTATATAATATTTTATTATACAATTTAGCTGACATTATAATGATTATAAGGATAGCAGAATGCAACATTTTTAAAGATTCATTTTAATTTGTTTTCTTTTTTTATACTGTACAGGAGGTAGAGGAGTTATGAAGCTAGTACAGCTATGTAAAATATTGTTTGTTTATTTTATTTTATTATGTTATGTGCATTTATATTACATAATATGTTTATACAATTTAGCTGACATTATAATGATTGCAGAATGCCAGAATTTTGAAAATCAATTCATTTAAATTTGTTTTCTATTTTTTTAATATTATGTAAATGTACAGGAGTTATGAAGCTAGTACAGCTATGTAAAAATATTATTATATTATATTATATTATATTATACAATTTGGCAGGTATTAAGAGTACTTAAAATCAGAATGTTGCAATTTTCTGAGATGTTAATAATTATAGTTTATAATTTTTTTCTGCAAGAATATATAATTTGCTAAGTGATAGAAGAGTTATATTTGGAATAGTTATGTAAAATATATGATATTATATATAATAATTTAAAGTAATTTAGATTTTACCACATAATGGATGTTTTTAGATTACTGATCAATTATTTTTTGGAAGTAAACACATTATATTATATTATATTATACATTCATATTACATAATATTTCATTAAAAAAAATAGCTGTCATCATAATGATTGCACATTTGTTTAATTAATAATTTAATTTTTATTTAATTTTTTCTAGTTTATTATATTATCCAAAGAGGTACAGGAGTCGTGAAGCTAGTACAGCTCTGTAAAATATTTTTTTATTTAATTTTATTTAATTTTATTTATACATTCATAATACATAATATTTTTTACAATACTAATACAATTTAGCTGACATTATAATAATTGCACAATGCAACATTTTTTAAATTAATTAATCTTAAAATTAATATATCATACAATTTGGCAGGTATTACGAGTATTTAAAATCAGAATTCTGCAATTTTCTGAAAAGTTAATAATTATAGGTTATATGTTACACATATCAATACGCATCTCAATATTTATAAACTCTTTTTCTATTTTTTTATATTATGCAAATACAGGAGTTACAGGAGTTATAAAGCTAGCACGGGCTATGTAAAATATTATTATATTATATTATATTATATTATTATATTACATTACACAATTTAGCTATTTTAATGAAAGTATTTGAATTCAGAATGTTGCAATTTTTCTGAAATGTTAATAATTAAAGTTTTGTTTTATTATGCAAGAAGATATAATGTGCTGTGATACAAGAGTCATTAAATAGTTATGTAAAATATATATTATATTATTTACAGGAATAATTGATTTAGATGTTACCACATGACAGACATTTTTAGGTTACTGATAAATATTTTTTTGCAGTGAATACTTTTCTTTTTATGTTTCAATATTTATAAACGCCTCTAACATCAAAAACCTTTCAGTATTTTACAATGTTTATAAAACCTGATCCTAACAGTGTAGGTGATTCCATGTTTTACTATCCCTGTGGGGACATTTGTGGGGACACATAATGTAGGCAAAACCTGACCCCCACATACACTAGGACAGATTAGCACAGTCGTTTTTGCCTTTCAAGCAGAGTGGGGTCAACAGGTGCTTCGGCTGCCATATCTAAGCAAACAGGGCGAGCAGCAAATTTCCCCAAGAGATGACAGCTCAAGAAGATCTCAGATGACAAGCCGCAAGAAACCAACCTCAAGTCACGTACTTCAGTATTCAGACTGTACCGTCGTACACTTAGGCACAATTATACGACGTCAAAATGTTCATATCAACGTCTCAAAATAATCGCACGGCGAAACAAGCCCATGTGCTAATCTGACACAGCCGACTGCGGCGAGACGCGACAGGATCCTGCAGCTGTTAGGGAGAGAAAGCTTCTGTCTCCACTGAATCCTATATGAAGAGTCTGACTCACGACTGCCTCCGAAATTTCCCAGAGTTCCCTGAGAATTTGATTCTGAGGTGAAAATCAATACTGGTGCCGTCTGTGTGTATAAATCTCCCACCTCCCTCGCTTCATCTCTCAGATTCCTTCGACCGTTTTCTGTTTATCTCTGTGTTTGTTTGCTGCATCTCAGCATGTCTGCCTGCGAGATCCTTCGAAGACGACCATCGTCTCAGACAACACTCCTAGTCCCTCTCATCTTCCTCTTTTCAGCGAGAGGGTTTAGATTTGCTGAGCTTTCAATAATACGGATTTGTCAGACTCCTTGAAGACAGCGTTTCAAAGGCAACGGCCACACACACATACGCAAGGATCTATCAGACATTCCCTGTGCGTAACAGGTCTTCTCTGAAATCTTCAGGCCTGTATTTAAGAGGGATTAAATCAGTCAGTCAGATCCGAATGGCTCCTCTCTGTGTGGAATGCAGACAAATGAGCACCTCAAATAGTTGTAGAAAGAACTTGGCGCACAACCGCAGGGACGACTACTGCTCAAACTGCTGAGCCAGACAGCAGCCGGACACACTAAAAGGGCGATGCGGTTTTGGAGGGACAGAGAAATTGGCTGAGGGACCGCGCCGTGCGACATGCTGTGGTTATTTGGCCTCTAATGAGGAGTGATGGTTGACATATCGTTTCTGCTTCCCTCAAGCGTGTGCTTTAAAAAACACAACTCTCAAGGTTGGAGACTCGGAGTGGCAGGTTGCAGATGACCTGTGTGATGCACCAAGTGTAACGTCTAATCTTCTGCGTATCTGTCAGTGGAATTGCTAGTTATCATCATCGATCTTTGTGATACTGTAGCTGTGGGACCATCATGGGATAATGACAGGTTTATATAAGATCACTAGACCCAGACAGAATCTGTATCTGAAGTTTGTAGGCATTTGGCTTAATAACAAATATGGATCCGAGAAGATGAAGCAGAGATCTACTTTAAAATGAAAACTTTAAATGAAACTCTAGTTTAAAATGTGTGTGTATATATATATATATATATATATATATAATATAACCTTTCATTTCAGGTTAGTTTTGTATTTTTTTTAAGCATTTATACCAATTTACACATGCAGTTTCTGCCAATCTCATGTTAATCTTGAGTAACTAGAGAAAAGAGAAAAGTATTAAATCCTTTTTTAAAAATAATAATATTATGCAAACTACTTTTGCCAATTTTTTACGTCTTATTTCTATTTTCTATGCACCAGAAAAAAATATCAAAATAACTTTTAATTTAGAAATAATCACAACACAAGTTGTGCAAATACTCACAAAACAACCAAATACAGAAACTCACTGGAATACTCACAACACATTCTGCAAATACTCACAACACAACCAAATACAGAAGTATGTTGCAAATACTCACAACATGCACCAAATACTCACAGCAACAAAATACAGCATTTGCAACCAATATGCTGCAAATACTCATAACAGAACAAAATGCAGAAATGCACTGCAAATACACACAAAACAACCAAATACAGAAACTCACTGGAATACTCACAACACATTCTGCAAATACTCACAACACAACCAAATATAGAAATATGTTGCAAATACTCACAGCAGAACAAAATACAGAAGCATGCTGCAATACTCGCAACACGACCAAATACAGGAAAAAAAACTGGCAAAAATGGTTTGCATAATATTATTATTTAAAAAAAAAAATAAGTCTTTTATGAGTCTTTTATATTTGGTTGAGTGTATGGAGCACGTTTTTCTGGATTTGGTTATGTTGTGAGTATTTGCAATGCGCTTCTGCATTTTGTTCTGTTTTGAGTATTTGCAGTGCATGTGATTATTTGCAGCGCGTTTCTGTATTTGGTTGTGTTGTGAGTATTTGCAGAATGTGTTGTGAGTATTCCAGTGAGTTTCTGTATTTGGTTGTTTTGTGAGTATTTGCAAAAATACTGCATGCAAATAATCTCATGCACTGCAAATACTCAAAACATAACCAAATGCAGAAAAACATGCTGCATATACTCCAAATATAAAAGACTCATAAAATACTTTTTTTTTTTTAAATAATAATATTATGCAAACCATTTTTGCCAGTTCTTTTTTTACCTCTTATTTCTATTTTGTATGCACCAGAAAAAAATATCAAAATAACTTTTAATTTAGAAATTGAAAAGTAGTAGAAGTATATTTAAATTATTGTCCTGTATACATTTTAGTCTAGTTTTATATTTAACCCTGTTAAGCCTGATATATGAAATAATAGTCAAAATAATTTTTAATGGAAAAGATTATTGAAATTTTAGAAAAGCATTAAAAAGAAAAAATATATATGTATTTTAATGTTTTGTATCATATTTGATATATCAAGCATTTATGGAGCTCATACTCAAAGATGAAAGCAATTTTATTAGGCCCAAACTTAGTGATATATGATTTGGTGTAGTTTTTGTTTTTTATAGTATATGGCCAAAATACGGTGGCAGAAAGTAATTAATGCGCTGCAAATAAAAACACCTGCAAATTAAGAAAAGAAGAAATTAAGAAATCTTTATCAGTTTGACAACACACATGCTGCAAATACTCACAATGCGACAAAATACAGAAATTCACTGCAAATAGGCCTACTCGCAACACAACCAAATACAGAAATGCACTGGAAAAAAACAGAAACGCATTGCAAATACTCAAAACGCAACCAAATACAGAAATGCGCGCCAAAAGAAAAACAGGAATGCATTGCAAATACTTAAAACACAACCAAATACCGAAATGAGCTGCAAATACTCAAAACACAACCAAATACAGAAATACGCTGCAAAACTCACAACAACAAATACAGAAACCGCTGCAAATACTCACAACACAACCAAATACAGAAACAAATATTCATAACCCAACCAAATATAGAAACTCACTGCAAATACTCACAACATGTGCTGCAAATAATCACAACACAACAAAATACTCACAATATGTGCTGCAAATAATCACAACACAACAAAATACTCACAACATGTGCTGCAAATAATCACAACACAACAAAATACTCACAACATGCTTTGCAAATACCACAACACAACCAAATACAGAAATACATTGCAAATCCTCACAACACAAACAAATACAGAAACTCGCTGCAAATACTCAACCAAATACAGAAACACACTGCAAATACTGCTATCCAACTAAATACAAACGCTGCAAATACTCACGGTGCAAATACGCACATCACAACCAAATACTGAAACTCACTGCAAATACTCACAACACAACACAATACTCACAACATGCATTGCAGATACTCACAACATAACCAAATACAGAAATGTGCTGCAAATACTCTCAAAACAAGCAAATACAGAAGCATGTTGCAAATACTCAAAACACAGCCAAATGCAGAAACTCGCTGCAAATACACACAACAGAACAAAATACAGAAGCGCACTGTAGATACTCACAACACATCCAAATGCAGAAAAGCACTGCAAATACTCAACCTAATGCAGAAACGCACTGCAAATACTCACAAAACAACCAAATACAGAAACATGCTGCAAATACTTAAAACAAATAGGCCTACTCGCAACATTTACAAATACAGAAACTGTATTTGGTTGTGTTGTGAGTTTTTGCAACACATGCTGTAAAACTGATGATGTTTCCCTAATTTGTTGGTGCTTTTTCTATTTTCATGTGCTTTCTTAAGTTGCAGCGCACTGAGCTGAATTAGGTAGAAGTTTTGATACATTTTGACATGATTTTTCTTACAAAAAACCCCCCAACATAATCAAGAAATATTGAAATACTACTAACAATATAACATTTCAAAGTTATTCTCTTCAGACCGTTTTAGATTGTGTACAACAGAATTTTCATTAAAGTTTTGATCATGCCGATAATGTAGCGGCCTTAGAAATGAATATGTAAAATATGGTACAGTAGGCTTAATAGGGTTAACTTAATAGATCTGAAAAAGGACTTTCATGTCATTGACCCATTTTTGTGCACATTTTGTGGAAAATCTGTGGAATGGATTTAAACATAATGCTTTATATAGCTAAGAGTATGCTCCTATTAGTAGGTCAGAGTTTTGTTAAATTAATTTTAACTATTTAATAATCACATAAAGTAGGAAGCACCAAATGTGCATAATTTTACGATTGACAGGTTCTCAAATTGAGCTTGAAGTAAATCTGTGAGTTCTGTGGGTGCAGATGCGTGTGGGCCTAGCGAGCACTGTCCAATAATGCTGCTGCAGAAGCTGCTGGAAACAAGCGACACAGTATTGCCACATCTTGCCACATATTCCCCTCAAATCACGACCCTCGGATGTCAGTAAGATGTCTCGTTTGGCTCACATCTAGTCAGGCTCAGAAACTTTCTGTCAGCATGTTGCAGAACAAGGAGAGAGTTTGACCTCAGCCAGCTGTGTCCAAAAAGCTGATGTGAGCCATATGACCAGCGGCAGAAAAAAGCGAAGCTGATGTGCTTTCATAACGGCTTCATAATTAACAAACATATGGCGCGCCTGTCAAACATTTAGAAATAGAGCGTGTTCTGTTTTTTCATGTTCTATCATGCGACTCAGGCTCAGATATTTTCAGCCATTCATTGTGACAGGCTTGTTTATTTTTATAGCGGCTAAGTGTGTTTACTGAGATTTTAATTAGGGTAATAAATTACGCTTTTAATAACAAATTGTGACAATGAAGTTAATTAAAAATGAATTAAAAAGTTAAATTCTAAACAATGCACTATGCATCTATGTTATCACTGTAATATAGCTATAATATGATATGACGATAATGACTATAAATACAATAAAAGTTATGTGGGCACCCATAGCCTTGTGGGTATAGCGCGCCGAAATACAGCGTAGTTGCGTTATGGGCGTCCCGTGTTCAAATCCCGACACGAGGACCTTTCCTGGTCCCTCTCCCTATCTCTCTCCTTCTTCACGTCCTGCTAGTTCTGATCTGTCCTTTCTAAGTAATAGGCCAAAATATTACATCTAAAATATATATTATTGTATATTAAAGTAAAATAAAACTGAATATGAATAAAAAAATTATAGTAACACCAATATGATATGAAACATCAAATACTATCTCATCACAATATGGTCTGAATTTGCTTTATGACTACAACTGACTTTCTGATATTGATATATTTCCTATTTAAATAGGAAGTTGGAGAGAGATGTGTCTCAGGTCCCAATGCCCTTTTTTATTTATTCTTGATTGCAGGTGATATCTATGGACGCCCGTTTCCACCACTGAATAAAAAAAATGTTCTCAGAATTCCGAGTTTATATCTCACAATTCTGACTCAATAACTCGCAATTGCGTGTCGAGATATAAACTTGAAATTCTAAGAAAAATGTCTCGCAATTCTGACTTTATTTCTCAGAATTGTGGCTTTATATATGATAGCAGGCGATATCTATATGGAAGCCCATATCCGCCTCTGAATATATATACATATATATATATATATATATTTTTTTTAAAGGTTATTGCGACTTTTTATCTCAATTCTGACTATTCTTCTCAGAATTGTGACATATAAACTCGCATTTGCTAGGTCTAAAGTTATAATTGCGTGATATAACTCACAATTCATTTTTTTTTTCATAATTGCTTGACATAAACTCAACTGAAAGAAAAAAAGTCATAATTGCATGATAAAGACTCGCAATTCTGACATTTTTTTTCTTGCAGTTCTGATTTTTTTTCTCGCAATTCTGACTTTTCTCAAATTCAATCTGGCTGAAAAAACTGTTCTCAGAATTGCGAGTTTATCTCACAATTCTGACTTAACTCAAAATTGCGTGTCTGAATTGTCTTAAAGGTCTTAATTGTGAGTTTAAATCTCGCAATTCTGACTTCATTTCTCAGAATTGTGACTTTATTTGACGTCTATGGAAGCCAGTTTCCAACAATGTATAAACAATTTAAAAAGGTTATTGGGACTTTTTATTTCACAATATAAACTCACAATTCTGAGTTTTTTTTCAGAATTGCATGATATTAACTCACAACTGCGACACAACTCAAAAATGCCAGTTTATATTTCTAACATTTTTTCTCGCAATTGTGAGTTTATAACACGCAATTCTGACAGTTTTTTCTTGCAAACGTGTTTATATCTCGCAATTTTGACATTTTTTTCTAGCAATTGTGAATTTATGTCACGCAGTTGTGACTTTTCCCCTCAGAATCGCAAATGCCATTGCGAGTCAAGTCAGAATTGTGAGATATGTACTCGCAATTCTGAGAACATAGTTTTTTCCCGACAGATTGGACTTTATAACTCAAAATTGCGAGTTTATATTGCAATTCTGTTTTTTTTTTCTGTTTTTCACGCAATTCTGACCTTTTTTCTCAGAATTGAGATATAAACTCGCAATTGTGAGTTATAAAGTCCAATCTGTGTTCTCAGAATTGTGAGTTCTGACCTAACTCGCAATTGCATTTCGCAATTCTGAGGGAAATAAGTCACAATTGCGAGATATAAAATTGAAATTCTGAGAAAAAAGTCAGAATTGTGAGTGTATATCTCACAATTCTGACTTTATTTTTCAGAATTGCGAGTTTATTTCTCAGAATTGTGAGTTTATGTTTCGCAGTTCTGACTTTTTAACTCGCAATTGTGTTTATATCACGAATTTCTGAAAAAAAATAGAACTGCGAGTTTATATCACGCAATTCTGATTTTATTTCTGAGAACTGCGAGTTTATGTCTCATAATTCTGACTTTATAACTCTGAAAAAAGTCAGAATTGCGAGATGTAAACTCGCAGTTGCAAAAAAGTCAGAATTGTATTTTTTTTATTGAGAGACTGAAACGGGCTTTTACAGATATCATTATTGGGTGGGACATTCTCATTCTAGAGAGCACTTGATTGGATAAAAATTTATAAAGCGCAGGATGAGTCACCAGTATTTTTGCTAATTTTTCCTGGAAGAGAAAGACTGTACATTTTAAATGCGTATACATGAAAAGTGAATCAGAAAGCACTGGGACATTAAATGGCTGTTATATAATACAGTGGCTCTCAGAGAATCTATAATAAAGTTATTATAAAATACATAATGCACAGTAATAAATTTGCAATAAAGCCATAATGAAACATTAATGCAGGGCTATGGGTGATGCCCAGTGAAATAACCGTAACCTCACTGGTCCGTTCTCATTTTCAGCCTATAACTGACTTTAGATTTGATTGATGGATGGCATTACATTGGGTCTAAGTGAACTATAATGATTGTGTATTTCCTGTTGACGCCAGTAATTGGTGATTTGGGGCCGGGCTGTAAACACGAAGTGTTGGTTATCCTCTCAGTATGCTTTCAAACAATCAAAACCCATTTCTGATTTATTTTAATGTACATTAGTCTAAAGTTGATAAGCTGAAAACATAGCCCAATATTTTGATGTGAGTCTGCATTTTGGACATTTTGAATTCAAACAAACCAAAATAAATAAGCAATTTGCAACCCCAGCGGGGTCAGAGCAAACTGAAATGTGTTCTACAATTTTATTTGTAGAAGTGGAATTAGCTTTTAGTGCAATTAAATGGAAGACGCTGATAGACAGACCCTAACCAGCAAAGAGTCATAGCACCCCCTAGTGACCGATGTGTTCTCTGAACGTATTTAAAACGCATTTGGAGATTCTCTATGTGGAAATAATTCCAACCTATGGCCGTTTTTCACAGAATTGTATAATAACTATATTCAAAAAACTAAACAGCCTTGCAGACTTGAATGTAGCTGAATGTAGTTTCTGGCCTCAACATGTTCTGTTGAGTACAGTAAACAGACTAGCGTACAGTACGACTTGAATGGTGTAGCAAGCGCAAGGCATTGAATCAAGTGTGTGATTCATTACTAGGGCTGTTGTTTTGTTAGTTCAAGTTTGTGTATATGTGAGTGTGATCGTTCTCATTGGTTCTGAAGGTCAAGGGCTTGCATGTCTTTTGAAGAGGTTCTTTCTCATTTCGTGAAGCGCTTGTACTTCTCATCTTCATGCACTACCATGACAACAGCATCTCAACAAGCAGTGAGGAAAACTCCTAGTGGCCTGAATGTACTATCGTGATTTCCCCACATTACAAATGTTTACTTTATTGTATAGTTTACACTTTATTTAATAATTTGATATCATTTTGTATATTTTATATTTTATTAATACATTGACAATTTATAAATCTAAATGTAGCAGTGGTAATAACTTTTACACTCTTCAATAAAACTGTAAAGAGAAGTACTCTCACCGTGTTTATGTATATGTGGAAAACAGAAGCCAGCTTGTCTAAGTACTCTTTGAAGTGTACATATTGCATACACACATACATGTTACTTTAACACTTACTAGTGAGCCTTCCTCCACGATTGACTGCCTGTAAGGTTGACTTGTTGCCATAGTTACCTAGTGGGTGGTCTGCATCCCACTTTTTTTTCTGCTTCCTTTGGTCACTACACTGGATTGCACTGTGGAGGATAAAAATATAAATATTTTTTGAGGTGGTTTAGGACAAGCACAAGAACAGGGATTAATTACTGAAACATTTCAACAAGAAAACATTACTATGATGTAAACCTCTGCATATAGCCGACAATACTGACTTGACTAAAACTTTAAAGGAGAACTCCACTCCAGAACAACAATTTACAAATAATTTAATCACCCTATTGTCATCCAAGATGTTCATGTCTTTCTTTCTTCAGTCATAAAGAAATTGTTGTTGTTTTTTTTGTTGTTGAGGAAAACATTTCAGCATTTTTCTTCATATAATGGACTGATATGGTGCCCCGATTTTGAACTTTCAAAAGACAGTTTAAATGCGGCTTCAAACGATCCCAAATGCGGTTGTAAACGATCCCAGCCGAGGAAGAAGGGTCTTATCCAGCGGTTATTTTCATTTGAAAAAAATACAGTTCATATACTTCGAAATCGTCCTATATCGCTGTTTTCCCTTTTTTGTTAAGGGTGTTTAATCTTCTTTGCATGGTTACTTTGCAAAGACTGGGTCAGAACTTCTGCAGCAATGTAGGATGATTTTGAAATGATTTTTGAAGTTGAGGGAGAAAATACGATTGGAGTTTTTCGACATACCCTAACTGTCTTGAGCCAGAATACACAGAGTTCATGGAGATAAAGGTAAAATGAGCATTTGAGATTAAAAAGTATATAAATTGTATTATTTTTATGAAAATAACCGATCGTTTCGCTAGATAAGACCCTTCTTCCTCGGCTGGGATCGTTTACAACCGCATTTGGGATCGTTTGAAGCCGCATTTAAACTGTATTTTGGAAGTTCAAAATCAGGGCACCATATCAGTCCATTATATGGAGAAAAATGCTGAAATGTTTTCCTCAAAAAACATAATTTCTTTACAACTGAAGAAAGAAAGACATGAACATCTTGGATGACAAGGGGGTGAGTACATTATATGTGAATTTTTGTTTTCGAAGTGGACTTCTCCTTTAACCTGTACTGACAGTTCTCCTGTTTGCTACACCTTTTCTTTTTTTTTTAACTGATTCGATCTTTTTCCATATAGTGGACAATTAAAAATATTTACATTTTATACTATACTATATACTATATACTATTTATACTACACTATCCAACTAATCGTCTTTTTTTGTTTGTTTGTTTGTTTGGTTTTTGTACAAGGTGGTAAAAAAAATTATCTGATTTAGCTTTACATCACTTGCTTCTCTGCAGCGAATGGGTGCTGTCAAAGTGAGAGTCCAAACAGCTGATAAAACCATCACAATAATCCACAAGTAATCCACAAAACTCTGGTGCATTTCTCTAAATAAAATCTTGTTTTGTTTGAATCGGGAGAGAAAATTCTCAGCTAAAGCACCATTTACAAAGCAAAAACAGTCCAAACGGTTCTAAACAAATATGATGGTGGATTTTAATATAATCCTTTTCACTGAGAAAGCATTATTATGGATTATGGACTCAATGATGGATTTGTTTCTTACAAACATGTGTCTTCACAAGACGTTAATTGATGGACTGGAGTTTTGTGCATTACTTGTGAATTTTTGTGATGTTTACATTGAATTTGAACTCTCTGATGGCACCCATTCACTGCAGAGGATCTATTGGTTAGCATGTGATGTAATGATACATTTCTCCAAATTTGTACTGATGAAGAACCAAACTTCATCTTGGATGGCCTAGGGATGAATACATTTTCAACAAATTTTCATTTTTGGGCAAACTGTTCCTTTAAGCCATTAAACTGCCAACTGTAAATGAAAGTGTTTATATACACTACCAGTCAAATGTTTTTGGACAGTAAGATTTTTTATGTTTTTTAAACAGGTCTCTTCTGCTCACCAAGCCTGCATTTATATGATCCAAAGTACAGCAAAAACAGTAAAATTTTGAAATATTTTTACTGTTTAAAATTTGAATATATTTTAAAATGTAATTTATTCCTGTGATTACAAGGCTGAATTTTTTGCATCATTACTCCAGTCACATGATCCTTCAGAAATCATTGTAATATTCTGATTTACTGTTCAAAAACATGTGTTATCATTATTATTATTATTATGTTGAAAACAGTTAAGTACAATTTTTTTCAGGTTTCTTTGATGAATAGAAAGTTCAGAAAAACAGCATTTAAATCTGAAATAGAAATCTTTTGTGACATTATAAATGTCTTTTCATCACTTTTGATCAATTTAAAGCATCCTTGCAAAATAAAAGTATGCTGATCTTCGGATCTTTCTATTCATCAAAGAATCCTGAGAAAAAAAGATAGTACTCATCTGTTTTAAATATTGATGATAATATTAATAATAAAACATGTTTCTTAAACAACAAATCAGCATATTAGAATGATTTCGGAAGGATCGTGTTACACTGGAAGCTGAGTAATAATGCTGAAAATGTACCTTTGATCACAGGAATACATTACATTTTAAATACATTCAAATAGAAAACACATTTTTAATAGTAAAAAGATTTTTAAATTTTACAGGTTTTGCTGAACTTTGGATCAAAGTAGAAGATACTTTTCAAAAACATTAGAAAGCTTCCTGTCCAAAAACTTTTGACTGGTAGTGTAGATTGTTTTCTGGAATTTATTTAGGGTTTAGGATACTTGCGTCAGTTTTCCCACTTATCTCAACAGGAAATAAATGTCACAATTATCCTGAATTCACCCTATTTATTTATTACTAAATAAATAAAAAGCGTGTTGCAGTGAAGTTTAACTGTACAAGTAAACATAAAATAATCGGCTAACAATAAATAAATAAAAAACGTTCTATGTAGTACTGTTTAAGAAGAGAGATGCTCGAGCTCGTGAGCCCAAGTGACACTCCAGCGCGTGGGATGAATCGCACTGACGTCACTTAGTGACTCAACCGTTCATCCTTAGTAAAAGTAAGGCGGCTGTGAGTAACAACCCCTCTAGTCTTGGCTCAGCAGTAATTAAGCTCTGATGGAGGGTACATGTACAGATGGCGGTGTTACAGGTGCAGGAAGGCTCTGTGGAGCATTCTTAAAGGAATTTAAACTGCGCAATTCTTCCTCATTACCTCATAAACCCGAAAGATCGGTTTTCAGCTCATATCCCAGGTAAGGTGGTGAATGTATGTAAATATAGCTGGGTTGCGAACTATAAGTTATGTTACTTTTTAGATATTACAACGAGTTTGCTTCACACTCACTAAATTGTGTTTTAAAGATGTTCGTCACTTGTGCGTTTCTTTTCTAGTTAAGAAACACACCACTAGATGGCGCTATTTGAATACAGAAATGTTTACACGGGTTGTTTATTATTTGTTAACGTTCTTTAAACGTTTATTTGTATATATATTTACGTAAATTTTAATAGTGTTTCTTGATTACTTGTTTAGTTATGTAGAATGTCTTTATGCTGGCTTAAAATATATAATACATTTTATTGCTAGAAATCTAACATTCCTCATGACATCCAGTCACCTTTACAGAAACAAAACATTAGGAAAACTTATTCTCTTTCTTCTTACACACACTCTCTCTCTCTCTTATACTATGTACTATTTACTCTCTCTCTTGTCATCTGCACAGCTGTCCAGCAGCTGGGATTCTTCCTTCATCCCTGCAGTGGGATGGAAAATGATGTCAATGATGCTGTTGCATCTGCAGCCAGTAGAAAAGTGCTATTGGTACCAGTTTATGATGAGCTTTTCTCTGATTGAGCTCAGGGAGATGAACAGCTGGGAGAGCCAATCATCATGGAGAAGAGGTGGGTCTTTTAACTCTCCCCTGACCAATAATCATGGCTTCATCGGGGTTAAAAGATGATCACACTGACTGAGCATCATATTTCATGTGTGTAGCATGTTCAGACAAAGCTGTTCCCAAGCAGAGCTGGTTTACGTTTATGGATTTTCACCTAGTTTTTTATCTAATGTTTGATTTATGATGCTAACACGAATTGTTAGAATGTAACATATTTCTTATAAGTAAGATACGGGGTGCATAAAATTGATTATTATTTATCTAATATTGATTGTCTTTGCATTGTCCTATCCGAATAAAAATATATCTCTAGTTTGATGTTGTTAGGGATCTGACCAAACGTATAACCTGTATTAAAGTTAATTTTGTACTATGGACATTGATGACACTGTATGTTGTATGATGCTATATGCTAATGAGATGAAATAAAAACATTACATTGCACTTGAGCCATGTTTAGAGACCAGACCTCCCTGTAACATAGCGGCGTCAACTTTTACACATGCATAATCTAGTTGGAATTATAATTCAGAGCCACAGATATAAAGCATACCACGCCGCCACTCAAAACTAGATGCATCTTTTATGGCTCTGTCGCACCAGAGGAATTCCAATAAGCTAGTTCATGCATCACTGTTCTGTGTGAGTCTGTCTTCTGTATGTCCTTATGCTACCGCGAACACATAAACAGTGTTGATTTATGGCATCTTCTGGTTTTTCTCTTTGCTTGGAATCAGCGGTCACATGTGGTTCATGGATGTCAGAACTCCATGTTTGACTGACTCAAGTGTGTAGTTCTGTTACCATGGAATCCAGCTCAGCCAGACAGAGCGTCTGATTGGCTGGCATGCCGACATTGGTATATCATGCAGCCGGCTGACTCGCCCAATGGAGACGGTGCAGCACTGGAGCTGTTGCTATGGGCAGTCAGACAGGAATCTGTCTCATTTCTTATGGTCTGTGTGTTTTTTGTGATGCACCGTCTCTGCGTGTCCATCAAAGTTTGGGTTGTGCTCACCCCAAACACTGTCATCTCTCCTTGTTTGATAGGATGGGGATAGGGCAGATGGGGTACGTGGGTGCTATGCACAGAAAGTCACGTAGGCAAGACCCCCTCCTCCTTTCACCCACTGCCTCACTGCCTCAATAGCTCAGTCTAAGTGTCTCAGTCTCAGTCAGAAGCTGTGGGTCTACCCAGCTGTGACCAGACACTGCCAGGAATGCACAAGCATTTCGAGTTCTCCTCGAGTTCTTCTATGTTCTGTCCTATGCCCAGCATTTTTCATCTATTCTCAAATCTCACCATCATATTTTTTCTATCATATAACCTATTCTTAATATGTTCTATTCTATAATATCCAGTCCATCCATTTCCAGCTGCTACTCTCTATTCTCAGAATTTATTGTCATATCTTACAATCATCTATTCTCTTATATTATCTATTCATTTCTCCTTTTCCTGTTCCCATTCTTTTTCCTATCCTCATTCTTTCCTACTAATTGGATACTATCCTATCTCAATAACATCTATTTTTATTCTATTCTATTCTATCTTATGGTATCCTTTCCTGTTCTTTCATATCTTGACCTGCCTTGTGCTATTCTTTTCTTTTTTCTTTTCTTTTCTTTTCTTTTCTTTTCTTTTCTTTTCTTTTCTTTTCTATGCTTTCAGTATTCCTTTTGCAATCCAATTCATACTCTTTCATATCCAGTTCGTGCCTTATCTTAATCCATTCTATTCTGTTCTATTCTATGCTTTTTTTATTCCTATTACTATTCTAAAATTTCCTAACCTATTCTTATTCCTGTTCTATCATGCCCTATCTATTTTTTTCTCATCTGTTATATCCTATTCCTATTCTTTCTTCTTTCTTGTCCTGTTCTGTCTTATTCTGATTAAGTCCTATTCTATTCTTTTCTATTCTATTCTATTTCTGTTCATATAATATATCTATAGCATTCAATTTTTATTCTATTCTATTCTATTCGGTTACACTTTAGTATACGGACCAATTCACACTGTAAACTAGCTACGTATCTGCATGCATATTACTAGAATATTGTGTGTTTATTAGTACTTATAAAGCACATATTCTGCATGGCCATATTCTTAATCCCTAATCCTACCCAATACCTAAATGTAACAAATACCTTACTAGTAACATGCAGCAAATTAGTAGTTTATTGAGGCAAAACTTGTAGTTAATGGTTTGTTAATAGTGAAAAATGGTCCTTAGAAAGAAGTGTGAACTTCTATTCTATTCTATAATGTTCTTTTCTTTCCTATCAGATCTTATACTGTGCTTTCCTATTCTTTCTCAGTTCTATTCTATTCCTATTTTTTCTATTCTATTCTATCCTATGCTTTTCATGTTCTTGTCACTATCCTTTCTTATCTTATTCATACTCTTTCCCATCCTATTCTATTCTATTCTATTTTATTCTATTCTATTCTATTCTATTCTACTCTATTCTATTGTTTTTTCCTATCAGAACGTATCCTGTCTTATCCTATGCTTTCATATCCTGTCTTTTTCAATTCTATTCCATCCGTGGTCTATTCATATTCTATTTTGTTATGTTCTATTCTACCAGATTCTGTTTTGTTGTCCTATGCTTTTCATATTCTTGTCGCTATCCTCCTATCTTTTCCTTTTCATACTCTTTCCTATCCGGCCTTATTCTATTCTATTTGATTCTATTCTATTCTATTCTATTCTATTCTATTCTTGTTTTTCCTTATCAGATCTTATCCTGTCTTATCCTACGCTTTCCTAAACTGTCTTTTTCCAATTATATTCCATTCCTATTCTATCCTACCTTCTTCTATTCTGTTCTGTTCTATTCTGTTGTGTTGTCCTACGCTTGTCGCTATCCTATCATATCCTATTCATATTCTTTCCCATCTTGCCCTATTCTACTCTATTCTATTCTGTTCTATTCTGTTGGTTTTCCCTATCAGATCTATACCTATTCCACCTCATTCCTGTTCTTCTTATGCTATTCTATTCTATTCTATTCTGTTGATTTTCTTTATCAGATCTTATGATGTCTTATCGTATGCTTTCCTATCCTGTCTTTTCTATTCTATATTGCATTCTATACTTATCCCATTCCTATTCTTTCTTATGCTATCCTGCCCTGTTCTGTTCTATTCTATTCTATTCTATTCCTACTGTTTTCAGTTTTATTGTATTCTATATTCATCCCATTCATATTCTTTCTTATGCTATCCTGCCCTATCCTGCCCTATTCTATTCTATTCTATTCTGTCTTATCCTATGTTTTCCCTCTCCTGTCTTTTCCTATTCTATTTCCTTTTTTTTCCATCATATCCTGGTATGTCTTATCCTATCCTATAATATCTTGCCTATTCTATTCTATTCTATTCTATTCTATTCTATTCTATTCTATTCTATTGTTTTTCCTTATCAGATCTTATCCTGTCGTATCCTATGCTTTCCTACCGTCTTTTCCCAATTATATTCCATTCCTATTATATTCTATTTTACCTTCATCTATTCTATTCTATTCTATTCTATTCTATTCTATTCTATTCTAATCTATTCTATTCTGTTGTGTTGTCCTGTGCTTTTCATTTTCTTGTCGCTATCCTATCATATCCTATTCATACTCTTTCCCATCTTGCCCTATTCTACTCTATTCTATTCTGTTCTATTCTATTGGTTTTCCCTATCTATCAGATCTATACCTATCCCACCCCATTCCTATTCTTTCTTATGCTATCCTGCCCTATTCTATTCTATTCTGTTGTTTTTCCTTATCAGATCTTATCATGTCTTATCGTATGCTTTACTAACCTGTCTTTTCTATTCTATACTGTATTCTATACTTATCCCATTCATATTCTTTCTTATGCTATCCTGCCCTGTTCTATTCTATTCTGTTCAGTTCTGTTCTATTCTATTCTATTCTATTCTGTCTTATCCTATGTTTTCCTATCCTGTCTTTTCCTATTCCATTTACTCCCTATTTTTTCCCATCATATCCTGGTTTGTCTTATCCTATCCTTTAATATCTTGCCTATTTCTATTCTATTCACTTCTATTCTATTCTATTCCTATTGATATTCTATATCCATTATATCCTATTCATATTATTTTCGCTGGTACTATCAAATCCTTTGCATTTCCTATTCTTGTTCCTAATGCTGTTTGGTCCTGACATGCTATCCCTATTCTGGCCTATCCTATCCTACTGTATACTGTTCCTGTTTTTTCCTTTCCTATTGCTTTTTTGCCTTTTGTCTCTTACTTATCACTTGCATCTATTAGTGTCTATTGTATCCTATCACCTCTAATCTCCTGCTGAAATCTACTCTCCGCGTGTCAGACAAGATGTTGTTTTGTTTCATTTCAGGTCAAACTTATGATTCTCATGCCACAGACTGACACTGACAAGCAACCAATTCAGACTTGTGGGATGAGCTTTCTTGATTTGGGTTGGCAAGGAAACATCTACAACACCAAAACAACTACCTTAACACCCAAAGAGCAACACCCTGGTGTGGTTATATGTATCACTATAATCTAGCTAAACTCAGAATTGTTAATATGGTATCAGCGCAGCTTTTAGTCCATTTAAAAACTCTGTAGCAACTGTAGTGACCACATCCACCGCTACATGGAGAGACGTTTACATCAAAATACTGTTACAGAATATAATTGTTCCATGATGAATTACACAATTTCATATTTCTTCAATCAAAACAGATTTAATTGAGCATACAGATATTCCCGAGGCTTTGAAATATACCCGATTCTTTTAGAAAATGGAGTCTTTTGCCACCCTACAGTGAGGTTTAAAAATAGCACATAGTGTGTTGGCCTTGTTCCAAAACACACACACATACACGGCAGACACACTCTCTCTCTCCCACTTTTTTTTCCACACATTTCCCACCTCCAGGGCTCATATTCGCTGATATTCCTTGACTGACACAGGCTGCTTTCTTCTGATTGGCTGAAGTGAGATGATTGACAACTGAGCAGAGTGCAGGAGCAGCAAGCAGTGGCTCCGCCTCCAGGTTGTGCACGTGGATGAGTCCGCTGCGAACATCTAAGAATCAGAGAGAGGAAAGGAGAGGAGAGGGGAAAGAGGGAGGAGAGAAGTGGGGAACAGAGGCGACAGGATTGACTTGGGAAGGAGAGGAAGGGAGAGGAAAGGTTTGGATTTGCTTTGAAGGAAAAAGAAGGAGGAAAAAAGGGAGAAAAAGGGGAGAGAAAGAGGAGGTGAAAGAAGAGGAGAGGAGGTAAGATGAACATTTTTTAGGAAAGACCATCTTTTTATTCAGAACATCTTATAATAGAGTTACATGCATGGGTTTTTTATATGCAAATTAGCATAGGCATTTGTTTTCATAAAGGTAAATGTCGTGTATGCGTGCATTACGTGCACACTGATCAGCACTAAAGCAGTCATTCATTATTCTGACAGCAGTGTACGTGTGTGTGTGTATGTGTGTGTAGTAGCATTACAGAAGCATTGCCTCACATCATCGCCGGCAACTGTAGTTACTGGTATCGCTTACACTGGCTCTCTAGTTCCGTGTGATTAAATAAATGCCATCATGAGATTACAATCCCTAAGGCATTCTAGTTTTCATATTGTAAGACGAATGTCATGCAAACGTTGCTTCAAAATGCACTGGTTTTTAGAAAATGGCATCATCTGGTATGCATGTCAGCTCATAGAGGAAGTATGGTTCTGAAAATTACTGTGTTTACTTAAAAGCAATCCACTGTGTACTGTAAATGTTTCCAGGAGGAAAAAAAAGCATTGGACGGCTATTGTTTGCACAGGCCTGCAGGGGGCTTAATGGCACACGTGCTATGGTTATCTCCACATACTGACCTACATTCACCGGAGCTTTACCACAAGCAGACAACCGTGAGCCGCTAAAATATCCTTCTAAAAATAGAAGCTTAACCCAAGTCATTTGGTGGAGCTGTAATGAATGAAACCATGATGTCAGTTAAATGAGATCAGTTGTGCCTTATAGACTGAAATGAACCTTCCTGAGTTGAAACGCAGAACAGAGTTCAAACACAGAAACAGGAAGTCGGTAATTGCAGAATTAATCGTTAGTGAGGACAGCTTAGATACTTGAGTCAGCTGTGTTTTTGGAGACCAAGTTTGTATGTGCTGAAGCTCAACCTTATTTGTTTCTCCTCGCATAGTTACAAAGTGCTTGCTAAACCTTTGAGTTACTATAATTCTTGAAGAGCGTAGTCTAGTGTAGAATCTGAGCAGAAACACCCTAAATATATAAATACAGCACAGAAAACGTAACCATACTTTTAAATTTCTCATGCATACTGTGCACCTTTTACAGCTCAGCGGTAAATTAAAACATTATGCTTGGTTCTGGTATGGGCCATGGTGGTCCAGCTGTGTGAGTCGCAGTGGTGGTGGTTATTATGGTTTGGGAGTGAAGGAAACTTGGTTTGGAAACATCCTAAAGTTTTGCCAATCCAAGCACTTCACAACCTCATATGGGAATCTGTGGTTCTGAGGGAACTGTCATTACTGGACCACCATCGTTTTGGAGCTCGTTAGCTAGTTCTGTACAGTAGTTCTACCTTGTGTCGTATCTGCTTCATGTATTGTATCTGCCTGAACTAGTTTACTGTCAGGCTGCCAAATAACTCTCAGATTAGACTATAGTATGATCTCAACAGCCTGAAAACAAACTTTGAATCTCGGACTTCTTTCAGTAGTCTGATTGTAAATGTATGATCTCTTTTGTCTAAATGTCTTGATGTCAAACCTCTGATTCCATCAGTCTGATATCAAGCTTGTGATCTCAGTTATTTGATTTAAACACTCGAATCTCCCCAGTCTGAGCTCAAACTTCTGATCTCGTCTAATTGCAAGAGTCAATTTCAGAAATCTGATCTTAAACCTCTGGTTTTAAGTCCGATATCAAATGTCTGATCTCAAACTTCTGATCTTGTCTAACTGGTATAGTTTGTTTTTTAGACTTCTGATCTCAAACCTATAAATTGACAACCTGATATCAAATGTCTGATCTTAAACTTATGATTTAAACACTCTAATCTCATCAAGTCTGATCTCAAACTTATTATTTAAATACTCTAATCTCATCAGTTTGATCTTAAACTTGTGATTTCTTCCAACTCCAACAGTCCGATTTCAGAACTGTGAACCTTCAGAACCTGGTTTTAACAGTCTGATATCAAACATTTGATGTCAAACTTCTGATTTTAACACTAATCTCAAATGTCTGATTTTGAACTTTGGATCTTTTCTTACTGCTATAGCTTCTTTTTAGACGTCTGGTCTCAAACCTCTGATTTTAAACCTAATCTCAAATGTCTAATCTCAAACTTCTGATCTTGTCTTACTGCTATAGCTTGCTTTTAGACTTCTGCTCTCAAACCTCTGATTTTAACAGTCTGATATCAAATGTCTGATCTCAAACTTCTTGTTTAAACACCCTAATCTCACCAGTCTGATTTCAAACTTCTGATCTCTTCTAACTGCAACACTCTAATCTCACCATTCTGATCTCAAACTTCTGATTGTAACAGTCTGATATCAAATGTCTGATCTCAAACTTCCGATTTTAACACTAATCTCAAACATCTCATCTTGAACTTCCGATCTTGATTTACCGCTGTAGTTTGTTTTTAGACGTCTGATCTTAAACCTGATTTTAACAATCTGATATCACATGTCTGATCTCAAACTTCTTGTTTAAACACTCTAATCTCATCAGTCTGATCTCAAACTTCTAATCTCTTCTATCTGCAACAGTCTGATTTCAGAACTCTCATTTCAAACCTGATTTTAACAATCTGATATCAAATTTCTGATCTCAAACCTCTGATTTAAACACTCTAATCTCACCATTCTGATCTCAAACTTCTGATTTTAAGACTAATCTCAGAACTCTGATCTTAAACGTCTGATCTCATGCTATAGCTAGTTTTTAGATGTCTGATCTTAAACTTCTGATTTTATCAGTCTGATATCAAACATCTGATCTCAAACTTCCGATTTTAACACTAATCTCAAACGTCTGATGTTGAACTTCTGATCTCGTCTTATTGCTGTAGTTTGCCTTTAGACTTCTGATCTCAGACCTCTGATTGTAACAATCTGGTATCAAACATCTGATCTCAAACTTCTGATTTTAACAATAATCTCAAAACTCTGATCTAACTTCTGATCTAGTTTTACTGCTAGTTTGTTTTTAAACATCTGATTTCAAACCTCTGATTTTATCAGTCTGATATCAAACGTCTGATCTCAAACGTCTGATTTAAGCACTAATGTCAAACATCTGATCTCAAACTTCTGACCTTTTCTAACTCTTGTAGTTTGTTTTCAGACTTCTGGGCCCGTATTCACAAAACATTTTATCTTACCACTAAGAGTTCTCCTAAATAACAGTAACGTTTTCCCTTAAAACCTATTAACAAAGCTGGGCCTGTATTCACAAAACATCTTAAGGCTAAATGTAGCTCATAACTCGCCAATTTAGGAGAAAATCTTAAAAATAATGGGTGAGTCAGTCCTAAATTTAGGACTCCTACATTTTTGTTTTAGAAAGTATTTCAGAAAGCGTTTTAGCAATAAAACTAGCTCCTAAGTCTGTGAAACGTTAGGAGTAGTAAAGAGGACTCCAAAGGCACTAAGACCAAGCCAGAAACTCTCCTAAAATGGCTGTTGCCGGCTATCTGTCTCACACCATCGCGAATTTGAATAGAAGTATTACAGAACGTTAGAATTAGACACTTCGACAATATGCCAATGATAACCGTAAAAAGAAAACAACGATGATTAACCGTTCACGTGTGACGCGCTCATATCAAGAAGCGTCTGGACGCGAAACGCGTTCACACAGAATGCGCTTTTGTGTTGACAAAGATGCGACGCGGGCAGTGGAATAGGAAAAACATAAAAGGAGATGGGAGTGAACGTCTTTTAACTTAAGTGCTGCATTTGTAATGCCGTTTCATGCATAAGACCCTGCAGGAAACGCGAGTGCAATAGCCAAACGCGTCCATGTTTACAATCGGGATTTTATTTTTTTCCATATTGCCCAGCCCTACTGTCAACCATGATTATTCTACTCTGTTAATTAAAAGGCTGTTTATGCATATTCAGTAATTGTTTATGCAAAGCATACATGTAAGAGGCTGACATTTAGACTGAACATATAGTTGTTTAATTAGTGACAGTTAGCATGTATTTTAAAATTTTTATTTGAATGTGGAAACATTTTTTTTATTTTTAAATCTTTATTTGAATATGGCAAAATAATATGGCACTCAGTATTTCTATGAATAGGCCTAAATCTCTGACAGAGACCCCTCCCCTCTCAGTCAATCACTGTGTGCATAGTAACGGTGTATTTCCACTACAGCGTAGCGAGTGGAGCGGAGCGGAGCGTTTTCCATTCATTCCTATGGAATCTGAGCTTAAACGCTTGCGCAGTGCATTATGGGATTGAAAGCGGCGCGGAGAAAGCGTCGAGAGCGGCTTTTTACCAGCAATTTTACACGCCCCAAAGCAGTGGCGTTATAGCGTTGCCGGCGGCGCTGAGCGTGGTTTTGACGCTGTAGTGGAAATACACCGTAACGGTGTGTTCACACGGGGCGTCAGCGTCAACGCTTCCCATTGACTTTGAATGGGTGACGTCAAGCGTTGCCGAAAAGAATTGTGGATCCGTCGGCGGCGCTTCACTGGCGTTGCTCGCGGCAGAAGTTGAGAATTTTTCAACTTCTGCCGCGAGCAACGCCAGTGAAGCGCCGCCGACGGAAGCGTCAGCCAATCAGGATCGCTCTATGCAAATACAGTAGCCAGGCGGGAGCCAATCACGTTCGTCCTGTTCAAGAGCAGCAAACTGAGGATAAATTATAAAATGGAGGAGAAACTAATTATTGCGGTGGGCAATCACCCGGTCCTTTATGATATATTTATGTTGAATGACAATGAAGCTGTATCCGAGTTTTTGTTGTTGAGTTCCTATCTAATTTCATTGGCTGACGCTGCTATGACCATGGCGTCAGTGCCAAACTTCAGCCACGCCTTCCTTCAAGCGTTGACGCTGACGCCCCGTGTGAACACACCGTTAGTAATCATGCTAACATCATCCATAGCAACAAGGTCAACCCCTCCCTCACGCTTAGCTTAAGACTTCTCTTTATTCCTTAGAAAAAGTTTGCTGTTCACAAACAAAAAGGTACAACGATGTTGGAAGATTCTGAAGTTGTAGGAGAAAATAACATGGAGTTTTTTGACATACTCTACCTTTCTGAGCCAGAGTACACAGACGATGAACTTGTGGTGATTCGAAGACGTGATTCGTAGTAGTGATGGAAAGATTGGATCATTTTACCGACTCGGACCTTTGAGTCTCGTTCAGCAAAACGAAGAAATCTTTTTTCGAGTCATTTCGTTCATTTTAGCAAAATCAGCATCGCGTGACAGCCCCGTAAGATGAACGAACGACTCGAAAAACCCGAAGACTCGAAACAGGTGAACTAATTCCAGTACAGAAGCTAATAGGATGTTGCACATGCGCGACTGAACGAATCACTCCCTGAAATGACTTGTTCATTCCTGAGTCACATTAAAGATTTGTCCAGAATGAACAAATCATTTAAGAACGCGCATCCCAGAGCCTGTGCTACGCGAGCGTTTGTGCTTAAAAAGTATACAAATTTTTATTTTTCAAAAACAATGACCGATCGTTTCGCTAGATAAGACCCTTCTTCCTCAGCTGGGATTGTTTAGAGCCCTTTGAAGCTGCATTTAAACTACATTTTGGAAGTTCAAATTCGGGGCACCAATGAAGTGCATTATATGCAGAAAAATCCTGAAATGTTTTCCTCAAAAACCATAATTTCTTTACGACTGAAGACAGAAAGACATGAACATCTTGGGTGACAAGGGGGTGAGTAAATTATTTGTAAATTGTTGTTCTGGAAGTGGACTTCTTCTTTAAGCTAAGAGTAAGGGTGGGGTTGACCTTGTTGCTATGGATGATGTCAGCATGCCTACTAACTATGCACACAGTGATTGGCTGATATGGGAGGAGTCTCTGTCAGAGATTTGTTCACAGAAATATTGTAGAGGTATTATATTGCCATATTCAATATTAATTATGATATTATGATATTAAGACATGCAAATGTAAAAGAAAACCAAATGGGACGCAAGAACAGCTGTTACTTCTTGCCCAATGTGTTAATGACAACAAGGATATAATCAAAGGAGTTGGTATGACCTCCAAAACCAAAAAAGTTGCGTGGGAAAACGTGTGCAGATAAATGCGGAGTGTTTCTAAAACGTTTAAGTTCAAAGGCAGATTGCTAACAACAGCCATTTTGGGATAGTTGGGATTTGGTCTTAATGACTTAGGAGTGCTCTTCACTACTCCTAACATTTCACAGATTCAGGAGCTAGTTTTAGTGCTAAAACGCTTGTGAAATACTCTTAGAGCAAACATTTAGGACTGACATGCCCATTATTTTTAAGATTTTCTCCTAAATCGGCAAGTTATGAGCTACTTTTAGCCTTATGATGTTTTGTGAATACGGGCCCTGATCTCAAATCTCTGATTTAAACACTCAACATTGATCTCAACATTGTTAAATTTAAAACGTTAACATTAAAACATGACGTCAAACAAGGTGAATTGTAACAAATTATTCTAACTGACAATTTAGAGAAAAAAATGGTAAGTTACAAGAACTTGGCTGGGAATTTGCTTACTTCTGCAAAGTACTCAATTGCAGAAACCAATGCTTGGCAATCCACTGCAAGTGTACAGTTCCTTAATGTGTTTTTATACTTGTACTAAAGGAGTTACCCTCAAATGTTTGTGCCATTAAACTGGATTTTATTTAGCTATCTTGACACTACAGCAAATTATAAACTTACTTGCTCAGCAAGATTCTCTTAAAACGGCTTAGCCATATGCCCTAAAAGAGAAGACTGACTGTAGAGGTGTTTCGTAGCAATGATCTGAATTCCTCTGAAACATTTCGGAATGTAAACATTTTTAAAGGGATAGTTCACCCAAAAATGAAAATTCTGTCATTAATTATTCACCCTCATGTCATTCCAAACCTGTAAGACTTTCATTCATCTTCAGAACACAAATTAAGGTATTTTTGATTAAATCCAGGTTCCACGTCAGAACGCAAATACTGTACATCGTGGTACTCTCGTAAACGCGTGTCGAAGACTGACACGGAAGAGAATAAATTGTTGAATACAGTCGTTATTTTTGTTTCTTTGCGCACAAAAAGTATTCTCGTAGCTTCATTAAATTACGGTTGAACCAGTGATGTCACATGGACTGTTTTAACAGTTTTCTTACTACATTTCTTAATAATAATAATCTTTTGTTACCAGTTAGTCAACTGTAATTTCTTCCAGGTGGACAAAAAATTACTCTGCAAGGTTTGCACGTGGTACATTCAGAAGAGGGAAAGAGAGATCTAAACAACATGCACACCCTCACATCTGAAGTCACTAAACAGATAACAAAATAAATCAGACAATGCGGTCCAGACAGATAAATCTACATAAGCAACCATGCAAATTTCTCAATTGCATATGATCTCCCTCAGGAACTCTTGTGCACACGTTTGCATGTGTTTTTCTTCTCAGGTGAGGTCGTTGTTTTGCGCTCAGAATGTCTTCTGTAGCATTGAGCTGATGTGCAGCGAGCAGAGTTTATGATTGGTTGCCTTGGAAACACATACTATACTCTTTAGGTGCGAAGAGAGAGAGAAAGAGAGAGCAAGAGAGAGAGAGAAAATGAGGATGGAGTGAAGGAGAGGGAGGTTATGGAGAGTGGGGGAGGGGCTGTACAGGGAAAAGCAAAAAAAGGGAAAGAAATGAAAGCAGACTGGCTGGTAGAAGGGGGTTGGGCTATCTTCTCTCAACACCACTCTCTATACCTCTTTCACTGTCTCTCCCTCTATTTCTCTCTCTCTCTTTCTGCTTTCTCGTACCATTCCTTTCCTTTCTTTGTCTGCTGAAGGAGAAGGCAGGAGAGGAGGGTGCAAATGCGAGAGTACGCGAGACAGTGTTTTGAGAGAGAGAGAGAGGGGGGGGGTAAGAAAGGACAGGACAGAATGGACTAGGCACACTCGCCTTTTTGACAATAGAAGCTCACTTCCTGTCTGTCAGTGGCGTTCCGTGAGTAAGTCCTCTCACTCTTTTTGTGTGAGTGTGTGTGCATGAGACAGAGCGCGTGCACGATTTGTCAGAGCTGTCATCCGGTACTTTTAAAGGTAAAGGTGAAACATTTTAAAGGTACATTGCGCTCGAGGAGTGGGCAAATAGGAAGCAGTGCCCATCTTTTCCTCTCTGACCTGCAAGGTAAGAACGCTTGTGCGTCTCAGGAGAGGAACACTCATCTCTCCTCTCCATGCCACTTAAATACCGGCCCCTCCGGCTTACTTTTTCTGCCTTTGTGCTCCATGTGCTTTCTTTCTTTTTCTTTGTGCGGTAAACGTGACTGACTGTGAATGTTTTGCAGTAAATCCCGTGCAAGTCTCTACAACTCAAAGTGATTTGTGAAGTTAGCTGCAGAGGAGATCCTTCTGTACATAATGCAATTGTGTGTGTATGTGTAATGTAATAGCAAGCCGGTCTCTACTGAATACTTTTGTACAGGAAGTATGGGTTATTATAGCTGGCGATCTTGATCTCTGCCATTACATCTCAGCACAGATCTAATAAAAGACACCGCCTCGGTGTGTGTGTCTGCAATGAACTTTCTCAGAAAACCTCCCCAAGAGCACTATCACCCATAACTCTCTCTGCACGAGAGAGATTTCCTCGGTTTGTTATCTGGGATAGAACACCCACATGCATGCATTATGTTACCCTCCTGCGGGACCCCATGGTCACCTGTCGTCTCTGGTGGCCCAATTCATTAACAGCACCTGCAAATGAAGATAGAATGATGAGAGAGAAAAGAAACGGGAGAACTGGCATATCCCCAACTGTTGTAAAAGTATTTTGAATAGTTGAATGAGTAATGTAAATATCTGCTGAACTTTTAAGATCTCCTGCAAACTTCAACTGTGTTACAGGGAGTTTTGGATTTAAAGGGATAGTGCACCCAAAATGAAAATTTGGCCATAATTCACTGGAAATGGAATGGTTTTCAGTTCTCTCTGGAACACAAAAGAACGTGAAGAATCACGTATCTGAAGTAAAAGTAAAAAGTCTAAAGAATCTTAAAATTCAAGAAAATGAAATTTAAGATTTACAACAGTGAATAACGACTTGTGTTCTTCTCACCAAATCACACATCAGACTATTGTGATGTTTCAGGAGACTTGCAAAAAGCCGTATACAGCACTTCATGATCTCATTTGCACTTGTGCATATTCAAACTTGCATTTCGTCACAAACAATGGCAAAATGACTCGATGGCGCCACCAATAATATTTCAACGAATTGCCCCTTGAGCTAGTTTCACAAACATGTACGAAATTTGATAAGAATCCTGTCCTGAACACATGCCATATTCAGTTATAGCCATAGCACCACCTGCTAGCAACAGGAAGTGGCGTGTTTTACGTTGTAACAAACTCCTCATAGAGATTTAATTACATCAACATTATATTTGGTTAGTGTAATCTAAAGGCCTTTGCAATGTTAAATTGCGAAGATCTTGAATTTTCGCTAAGGGCTTGTCTGTAACGGCCTGACAAAGTGCGACGTTTCGCCATGGGAATAAAAGGTGTTGTAGCTCAGACATACAATGTCCGATCTGCCCCAAACTTCACATGTTCAATAAGAATCCTGGCCTAAACACATCTAAAAGCCAGTATTCTATTATAACCATAGCACCACCTGCAGGCAACAGGAAATGACGTTACATTTTTTACATTAACTTAAACATGCAATGTCCAATCTGCACCATAATTCACTTGTTTGGTAAGAGTCATGGCCTGACAACATCTAAAGGCTAATATTCAGTTATAATCATAGCGCCACCTGTTGGCAATAGGATAAGTCATGCTTTGCACTAACTCAAACACACGATGTTCAGTCTGCAGCAAACTTCACTTGTTTGATAAAAGTGCTGACCTGAAGATATCTACATGCCAATATCCATTTATAGTCATAGCGCTATCACCTGGTAGCAGGAAGTTGGCACATATAAATGACTTTGACATATTCCTTCTATATTTACCACTTTAAAAGCATATTGCCCACCATTCGCTGTTTTCCTAAAGCCGGGTGCTGGTGAGCCCGAGTGTAAGGGCCTTTTCAACGCTGCTTGCAGCTTTAATAATTTTTGGATCCACTTTTCCTTTAACAGGCAGGAGAAGAGAGTGTATGTGTGTGTGTGCACATGTGTTAGCGTGTTTGACTTCTATGGGAGTCTTTATTTTCTCACACATCAAAATAGTTTGTCCTTGCTGCTCTATGTTTAATGACCTAAATCCGCCACCAAATGCATCCGGTCTGTTACAACACTCACTCTTGATCTGATATAAATCTCATGTACGAGAGTAAGTCTTCGTCTCTGTTTATTTAGAGTAATATGAGATATGTGTACATGTCAATATCTGCCTCTCAGATTGGATATCAACTCAATAAACCCAGCGACTGTGACTCCAACAGCTGCAACAGCACGTCAAGTTTTTAACAACTTCTAAGCATCAGTGGCAGCCCAACATTAACACTGGATGTGAGAACAAGACGTAGAGACAGAAATCCTGTGAGAATTACTCTCTCAGAAAATGCGGCTGATTATACGACGGCGTAGTAGAGAATCACGTTCGTGCGGTTACACCGAGGGTCCCATATCAGCAAACATCATCAGTTTTACAAGACCGTTTTCTCCACAACAAAGTCCTGCTTGACGTGAAATACAGCAATATAAGACATCTTGCTGATTTGGGTTTCGAAAGTGGATGTTGTTCTGCGTCTGAAACTGAAACTGTTCATCTAAACCTCAAATTCTCATACATGATATGTGCCGTTTTAGATGTTGTCTATATTTGTGTCTGTAACACCATCTGCATTTTGCTTTCGATAAAGAGACACACAACTTATCTAATTTTGTTGTTTAAACAGGAAACCCCTCGCAGTTCAGCCTAGCGGCTTTTGTTTATGTCTGCAGTGTGCGTGTTTTTTTTTTCTCTGAATATTGAGTCTGAATTTTTCTCATATCAGTCAGTAACACAATCTCACTGCTCCCGACAGCAGTGGCGCCCTATCTTTCCCTTCCCACTCTTCCTCTCTCTTTCCGGCTGTTTGATTCCTGCTGTGGTTCCCCTCTGCTCTCATGAGATATCTGTTTCAGATGGACAGTCACCGTAGACTCTTTGTTTTCGACTGGATTCCTGGCTTTACTGTTGAGTATTGTGAAGAGTTCAATGTAATCAATGTATATTCTAGACTGCGTGGCTTTCTAGAGAGTTTAAAATAGGTCATATCAATTTTAGGGAACTTTAAAAGTTGACATATCATGAAAATCAGACTTTTTCTGTGTTTAAGTGCTATAATCGGGTCCCCAGTGCATCTACGAACCTAGAAAGTGTAAAAAATGAACGAACCAGTAACTTTGTTAATAAGCCTTCTCTGCAAACTTGTGAAATAAAACAAGCCGCTCAAATCTCGGTCCCCCGCGACTTAGAAAGGGGATTTTATTATAATATTACCGCCCCTTAATCGGCACCTTTCCACCCACAGCTCCACCATTGTGTGTTAGCAAGTGACAACGGTGTACAAGTTCTAACGCCATGGTGAAAGTTCAAGCAAAGCATGACAACTGTTCTGTCTTTGGCTGCACATATGAGCACAAAACACGATTTAAAGTCCCAGCCTTAGAGGAGACAAGAGAGCAGTGGATTTATTGATTTAGGTACTGTTTATTACGCTGCTGCCTTCACAGACATAACTGCTGTTTTTGTAATTCATGTGTTTTTAACTTGAGTGTATTTGACAGTTTAAGCGCAATAAGACGTGAAAGAGAACTTAGTTTAGTACTCACATGCCGCTTTCTGTGTGCGTACTTAGAAAGTATACACTCAGAAAAACCCTATATCAGAAATGTAAACTAATATGGTTTAAAACGCATGATTTCAGCACGATAGACATGATAATCAAAACAAAACTGATGTTTATTAGCAGAGTATCTGAGGTACGAGCTGTAAAGGCACAGCTCTATTCTGAAAAAGGGGCGGGGAGCAGCGGCTCATCAGCATTTAAAGAGACATGCATGAAAACAGCATGTTTCTGCTTCCACTCAAAATAGGCATTTTCAAAATCATATAATAAATGATCTGTGGGGTATTTTGAGCTTAAAAAAGGGGCATAATAGGTTCCCTTTAAACAGTTAATGTGGAAAATTCAGTATCTCTATACATTTAGTATCTGTCACAATGTAATGCAGGCTTTTATTAAGAAACAGCGAAGCGCTAACTAAATTACACACCACCACATATCTGCTATTACTCGTTTTATATGCAAAAAGTCAGTTTACATTGAGTCTTAAAGGCACAACAGCAAAAATAGCCTGTTTACTTAAGATGCAAAGTAGAACATTGACTAAAATTGATGCAAAAAAAAACTGATTAACATTATAAGTATGCCTCGAAGAAAAACAATATGATATGAGCCCTGTAACCCCTGTAGAACTACATTACAAAAGCAGAAAGACTGTGGTTCCTAAATGGACTTGATTAAATTAAAAAGAGCAAGATATGGGAGAAAAAGAAATTTAAGACAAACAGTGCCTGGACAGCCTTAGGCCCATTATTTTCTAATGTAATTCCTTCTTAATCTACAGTAAGTGCATGTGTGTGAAACTGGAGAGACTCATAAAAGCTTATAGTAAGAGGAAGATGCGTAAGTGAAAGCTGTTTGGATGATTCTCCAACCGTCCATCTGCATCACACCTCATTTGAATGTAATGCAAAGAAGCTGTTCATGAGATGCGAGACACTTCGCTCATGCATCCCATAAAAGCCTGATAACAACCACAATCACAACTGAACCACTTGAAAAAATTCATGTAGGGATAAAGTTTCAGACGTGTTTGTCAAAGTGAGATATTTTTCAGCAGTATGTGTATGAGGTCACGACCACAAGTGCACAACAGTGTCACGTTTTTACAGGAAGTTAGAACCACTTCCTTTTCAACTGAACAGTTCGCTGAGTTTCTATGGCTACCTACATTAGCAGCATGTCATGAAGACATTGGCATGCACAACCCACTTGTGCACGTCAGTCTTGCATCATTGTGTTTTGTAAGCTTGCTTTAAAATGCTGTGGGAGGCTGGTTTGGACTAAACAGGTGTGATATACCTGGATAGGTTTGTGTAATCTGATACAACTCAACCTGTTTGACAGTGTATTGTTGGTCTGCTTTAAAATTTGATTACAATAGGACAGGACGCTCACATGAACGTTGGTGAATAAAAAGGAAATTTCACAGAGGTGCTTTTCAAAGCTCAGGAGACTTAAAGGGTTCACCCATGTCGTTCCAAAGCTGTAATCATCTTTAAAACACAAGATATTTTAGATGAAATCCGAGAGCTTTCTGACCCTGCATAGACAACAATGCAACGTCCAAGGCCCAGAAAGGTAGTAGGACAGGTAGTAAGCTTCATAAATTCGCAGTTGAAACACTGATGTCACACAGACAATGTCCTGTTTTAACAATGTCCTTACTACCTTTCTGGGCCTTGAACGTGGTAGTTGCGTGCTGTCTATGCAGGGTCAGAAAGCTCTCGGATTTTATCAAAAATATCTTCAATTATGTTCTGAAGATGAACGAAGGCCTTACGGGTTTGGAACGACATAAGGATGAATAATTAATGACAGAATTTCCATTTTTGTTGAACTATCCAATTGAAATATATGGATTGAAACATGCCTATTGTTCAGATCTCTTCTGTAACGTCATGTAACATTTCTAGACAAAAGTCTCCATGTGTTCTCCATTTAATCTCTTTGCTGTTTATGAGAAACAAGAGCTCTCAACATAATAGATGTTGTTTTTTTTTATGTGCTATGGCAATGTGTGTGTGTGTGCATGTGTGAAAAAGAAATATAGAAATGCTTAACACGTATTATACATCTAGCAAATGTATCAAAGTTCAAGTGTGTGTTATGTGTTAAATGTGCTTTTATGAGATGCAGATAAGAGGTGAAACAGTCTTTAACAAACACAAAGAGCCCATGGTTGCACTGTCCTGATCTGACCAGAATGCACAACTGGAGTTTTACAGTATGAGAACTGAGCTATTCATGGACCAAAACGAGCACAAATGCCCTGCTTTAACCTCGCACACGCTCGCACACTTGTTGCACTTCTTCCGATGATAAAGGACAGTTGGTGTGGGTGGGGTGGAGCGTGGGGGGCAGAGATAAGTCAAACAGGAGCCTGTGGATTGCTGCAGATGCTTCAGGTTGAACTTGTTCCAGCATTGCACGTTTGATCTGGTGCCTCAGTCAAATCTAGAGGAAGTGTCAGTCAGGTGCTAGAAAATCTTCAAAGGTGTGTGGGCGACATGAAGATCACAATGAGATTTATTTCTTTGACAGTTAAGGGCATTGTGTTGTGTTATGCAGTGCGTTATACATGGAGTTAGCATGCTTGTGGCGACTATGTAGCCATGTTGACATTTTTCTCCGGAAGCTGATATTGACCATCATTTACAAGAGCACATCCTGAAGATTTCCTTTCTGCTGTCCCCTCCCTCACTCAGTTTCCGTCTGTCTTTATGTCTCTAACTTCCTGTGTACTAAGTCAGACATGACTCTTGCTATAGCTTATACTGAAGGGTTGTCATATCCTTAACCCTAAGTATTATAATTAAACCAGTAGCTCGTCCTGGATCGTCCTGAATGAGACCTGACAATTACAAAGGGTGGAAAATCCCATAGATTTACATTGAAGGAAGATCCACACTACTAATGTTCTAAAATTGTCACCAAACAAGGCTTTACTGTTATCATGTGATTTTATAAAAGAATGCTTACAGCTTTATTCATCTTTGCTATTTCTTTTCTCTCTTTCATTCAGTAAAGCTCAAATTGAAAGCGAGGGAAAGTCTAGTGATCTCTGTTGAGATCTGCAGTGGAGGGTTTCTCAGACTCATCAGTGTGGTGAGTATTCACAGGACGCTTTCTTCTCTCCAGAACAAGGTACATCACGAGTGAACAGCTACAGTAATTGCTTTTGTATGTCTCTGTGTTTGTCTCGCCTCAGGCTGAATGTATCACATAGCAGAGCAGTATTCTGGACGAAACTCGTGGGACTCCTTCCCCTCTTCTGGGCCGAATCGAGCACCATGGGCCCCAGGCAGCAACCGACACTGGGCCCCTCCATCCAGGTCATTCATCCTCCACACGTATTTAAAAGCATAGCATCCGTTGATCAAACATTGTTTTGTGTATATCTTACAGTTTTTAAATTATTATTAGCTCTTCTGTTTTCAGGTGCAGTGGAGGGAACTATCAATCCCCATCCCAAAACTACACAGCAGGAAGAAGCTACCCAAATAAAGCTTATAACAACAGGTCAGTCTTTCTTTTCCGCTCCCAATCCCAAAATCCCAATTTGCATCCTACATACAGTGCCTTGCAGAGATCCTGTCTCTAAACTCTACAGGCAGTTCTTTTGACCTCAGGGCTTGGTTTTTGCTCTGATATGCATTTTCAGCTGTTAGACATTTAGAGAGGTGTGTGCCTTTCCAAATCATACTCATTCAAATCATTTTGCCACAGGTTAACTTCACTCGAAGTGTACCCAGCTGAAAAAATAATAGAAACCATCACAGAAATTCTAATGGTTTACACTACAAATACCATTAAAACATTACAAACCATAAACTTTTAACCATTTTCTGTAGTGTGTTTTGGGACATATTCCATTAGGATTTAGTTGTTTTAAACAGCGACCAATAGAAGGCAACCAATTACCACTAGAAACCCACAGGGTCCACTGCAGTTTCTATTAAAAGCAATACAAGTCCCATTATAACCAATAAAACCATTATAAATTTTGTAATGGTGTCTATTGTTTTGTTTTTTTTCAGCAGGGTATTAACATCTACAAGCGAAATGAATGCTCTTGAGCTATATTTTAAGTGTCTCAGAAAAGGGTATGAATACTTATGAAATGTACTTATTTCAGTGTTTTATTTTTAATAAATTTGCAAAGTTGTCACAAATCTGTGTTGTGCACTGCCATTATAGTGTATGGGGTGTAGATTTAAAGCAGTTTAACATAAAGCTACAACATAACAAAACATGAAAAAATGCAGGGGTATGAATACTTTCGCAAGGCACTGTATGTTCTGCTTTGGTCAACAGTATATATCAGTGTTTTTATACCTCTGGTTTGTGTTACTAATTACATTCTAGAATGTTACTGGCATGCCATCCAGGTGTTTTAATGTATGTTTTCAATGTAGTGTGTTTTGTCATGCAGAGTCTTGCATGCTATATGGCACAAGTAATATGCAAATAATTCATTGATGGTATTCCTCTTTATTTACAAACAGACCTCCAGGTTTCAGCAGGGACAGGCCCCACACGCACCCCAGAGACAGAGGTAATGGAAAGGAGCAGAGGGTCCCCAGGGTCTGCGGACCAACACAGAGCCAGCACCACAATCCAGAACGCCCCACCCTAAACTACAGCTCAGGGTGTGGAGGACATCTCTCTAGCAGCAACAATCACAGCAGCCAGCCACACAGGGTGAGGACATCCAAATGAGTTACAGTGCTATCAAAGATCAGCAAAACACAAAAGAACTTATTTTCCTATTTCCTGTTTCAGCATGGGGGTCCGCATCAGCAGCAGCGTTCCACTGGGCGTCCCCAACAGACCCAGGGAGAGAAATGGACACAGTCGACTCAGTCCAGAACATTCCAAGGGCCCTCTCTCAAACGTCCAGGACCTCCTCACAATATGTCACCACCACCCCGGGATCCATCCCCTCCACGAGATGACTGTCCCACCAAGAGGAGCAGGAGCAACAGCTCGCATCAGGTGAGTCGTGTTCTTTTTTCTTGTTAACGATTTAGTTAACCCTAGAATTAAACATTTCTGATAATTTACTCACCACTATGCCATCCACGTTTTTCTTTCTTTGGTCGAAAAGAAATTAAGGTTAAGGAAAACATTTCAGGATTTTTCTCCATATAGTGGACTTTAATGGTGGCCAACAGGGTTAAAGATCCAAATTGCAGTTCCAATGCTGCTTCAATACGCTCTACAGGATCCCAGTCAAGGAATAACAGTCTTATCTAGCAAACCAATTGGTAATTTTCTAAAAAAAAAAACATTCATATACTATTTAATCACAAATGCTCATCTTGTGTGATGTAGGCGGAAGTACCAACCCAAGTGTTTACAAAGTGAACGTGCAAAGAAAGTCAACCACCCTTTACAAAAAAAATAACAATGTCGGAAAATTTGAAGCTGGAGGAGAAAAGGAGATGAAGTTTTTCGGCCTACCATACATTTTTAAATTTAAGGATACAGACGAAGAACTAACCACGCGTGACCTTTCCAATGTGATTACGTAATGCGTGAAGTCATAGACGCGCATCGCAGAGCTAGTGCAAGATGAGCATTCGAAAATTACCAATAGTTTTGCTAGATAAGACCCTTATTCTTTGGCTGGGATTGTGTAGAGGTCCTGGAATGGTTTCCTTAAAAACTTTAATTTCTTTCAACTGAAGAAAGAAAGACATGAACATCTTGGATGACATGGGCATAAGTAAATTATCAGGAAATTGTAATTCAGGAGTGAACTGATCTTTCAAAATTAATGTGCGAAGACAACAATTATTTACATTCATAATTCTGAACTAATATATTTTTCTTTTAGTTTTTGGTTATGAAGTGCTATGTCAATCGAAACGTTTTGGTTATAAAGAGACATTAGTCTTTAAACACCACCTGCTGGTCAGAATGAGAACGTCCTTAAGTGACTTTTAATCAATTCTGTAGAATTTCCACCCGAGAGAGAAATATTTCATCAACCGTCCGCCCCCCTCACATCCACCTCGGCCATGGAGCCCAGGATACAAAAGCTCAATGCCCTGGAGCCTGTCTGAGAAGAGGTCCTCCCCCTCTCGCTTTCAGGTAGACCAGTGGTCTCAGCTGTATTTTTTGTGCAGCTGACTTTTTTATATAAGCCTGGAAGGCAGCAGCAGTTTTAGGAAGGTTTATAACTTTATACACATACACGTGAATTGAGATTATCAGTTTAACACGTTAACAGCCCTAATCACATACTTCTTTGATTTAAAATCGATAATTTACAATTATATATTTTGTACTGCTCATTCTAATCCTTGTTTCTCTTATTTAAAAGGAGTCCAGTCATTCAGTCATGAGAGATCACACCTATAGACCGTATTCCCTCCCATCACCACCCAGCAGTGCCCCAAGCCAGGGCCTCCACAGCAAGAAACCCACCAAACAGGGGCAACCTCATCATCCGGTCCGAGATCATCCAGGCCCCCATCCCCGTGGGGCCAAAGGGGGCTGGGATTGCCCATCACCAGCAAACCTCACCAGTGTGCCTTACAGTCAGCAGCACCAGCTCCCTCCACCACAGAGGCACACCGGCCCCTCCAGCAGCCCAGCCACCTCAGTACCTCAGTCTAGATTCAACACAGCACAACCCGACTGGAAAACACAGAGTCGCTCGGGAAAACACGGCAGCAGTGTAAGTAAATGAAGGAGGAATGTTAATTTCTGGGTCAACTATTCCTTTCAAATTTTTGCCCAGTTTTCAAAGAACTAGTCTCAGCCTCAGACAACACACCACTGACTGTGCAAGTAGGCGTTCTTGGCCAGAACAAGCTCCAAGACTTAATATCGGTAGTTAAAAGTCTGGCAACGCAAGACTATAAAATATATCGAGTCTGTATTAATTATCAGTATAAGCTGAAAAGATCCCTGTTGAAAAAAAAACATATGCTGGTTAGATATATTTTGAAGCATGGCTGCTGGTTTAAGCTGGTACTTAGCTGGTCATGTGCTGGTCATGAGCTGGTGTAAGATGGTCCTGAGCAGGAGCTAGTTGCTTAGGACCAGCTTAAACCAGCTAAGGACCAGCTTAAACCAGCAGCCATGCTTCAAAACATACCTAACCATGCTTTTTTTTCAACAGGGATTACATTTCAGAAAGCAATTCACTTCTACTGAGCTGCTCTTTTGTATTAGTATAGATTTCTGAAAAGTTTGGCCATTTGTTTCTCTACAGGAGACAGGGCGTACCACCTCTGGCCTGGAATCTCAAGAGTCTGTTGGTGGGGACAGAAAACGGCCAAGTGCATCTAAACATATTAGCCGCCAACGAAGTCCCATCCAGTCATACAGCAGTGCAGAGGGCAGAGTCACAGATTGTTCAGAATGGAGGAGCCCAGAGACTGGGTTAAAGAAACACAATCAGAGAGACTCTGACTCCCCTTCTGAAACCAGCACTCAAACCTCAGACAGAGGTCAGAGGGCACAGAAGTCAGAAATGAAGAAGAGCAGGCACTCTAAACATCAGACTGGATTCAAATCCACTCACAAGAGCTCCCTCAGCAAGCTGGACTCTGAACTCTTGAAGCATATTCAGGCCAAGAGGAGGCACAAGGAGCGTTTAAGGAGGAAGGAGAAAAAGAAGGAAGGAGAGCTGTTAGATACAAGAGAACGGATGGAGAAAAAAATGGAGGACAGGAAAAAGAAAAAGATGAAGGATGGAAGAAAGGGGCATGATAAGAAGAACATACATCAAAATGGCCGAAAGTTAGGACGGATAACAAGAAGAGCAAAGGAGGAGAGGAAAAAAGAAATGCATGAAGACAGGAAGAGTGAGACGCCCACCTCAAAATCAGCATCTCCCAATTTAGGAACGTTGTATCCCAGTGATTCTGAACCTCTCCTGGATGACCCACTTTCTGAGCCACTTCATCTCAATCAAAGAGAGGAGGAGTTCTCTCGACATACCTCAGGGTTCACCCCACCTTCTACATCCTCTCCTGTCAATATTAATCATTGTTCTCCATGCCAATTAACCTATGAAGCCAATACTAAAGCCTTAGAGGTTGACGACCAATCAGACTCTTCTGAGCCTGACCATGTAGACACTAGCGATGATGACAGCATAGAGGACCATGATGTTGGTGGGTCCAAACTTACTCCTCCCAATAAGCAGAAGGTTTGTGAAGAAGAACCCATCAGAAGCAAAGAGGGTGTTTTAGGGTTGCATACTGCCCCAGACCTCCTCCCGGCTCACTGCACCTATAGCGAGGAGCTCCTAAGGCTGGACCCACCAACAAGCCCACCTGTTCTGAGCTGGCAGGGCTCTCCAGTGTCAGACTTAGGTGAAGATGAGGAAGGGAAAGAGGGAGATTTGATTAGAGTTCTGAGGAGGCCAGTGCTACAACCTAGTCCAACACACTCATCTCCACTAAGAGACCAAGTGGAGATCAACACCGGAGTCGACTATTGCCACAGTGACCTGGCCAGGTTGTACGGCCTTCCAGAGTCCTCTAAAACAATAGACACTGAGGAAGAAGATGAAGAAAAGAGAGAAGAAGAGCAGAAAGATAGTAGTACTGATGCACCAACCTGCTCCGAGCCCAACAAACCGCACCTGCACCAACTGGACACATTTGAATCAGCAACCTCAACGATAGGCAGCCATAGATATACTTACAGGGGTGGACCGTTTGGTCGGCCACCCCCTGGTGCTTTAGTTGGGGTGAAATACTCATCATCCTTGTCCTTGGGTCCTGAGATCCACCCTCCAGACCAGCATAGTCCACTTGCCACATCTCCAACTACAGAAATCCCAGATCAGGCCACACCACCATTTCTCCAGCTCGCAGAAAAGGACAAAGAGGGTGAAACAGAGGAAGAAAGAATGGAAACCAATGCAAACGAAGATGAAATAGAAGAAGAAAAGGAGGAAGCTGAGGTGCAGAAGATGGATGAACAAATGGAGATCAAAGTAGCTGAATCAGCTGAAGACCCAACCTGCACTTCACTGGAGGAGAAGGAACCTCTGTCACCTGCCGCCTTGCAGGCTAAGCTAGTACAAAGCTGCGAACTACTGCTCAATCAAAACTCCAGCCCTGTTTCAAAGGAAATGAAAGTCAGTGGGTCCACATCTACTGAGAGAGAACAGGAGCATGACCGAGCCAGACAGAAAGATCAAGTGAGGTCTCCAAGAAAAGCTGGTAGTGGCATGAAAGGAGAAGATCCTGAAAAGAGTAATGGAGGAGAGGACAAAAAGGATACAGCGAAGGATGAGACAGAGATAAAAGATTCATCCTCTGAAGGTTTAGATGAGCACTTGGTGGAAATAAAGAACGAACAGGTTGTTCCAGAAAACCAAAAAATTGACTTGAATGATGGAGAAACAGAATCTAAAGAAACTGAAAAAGTAAAAGAGACAGATGTTAAAAAAGAGACCAAGCAAGAAGACACAGTAAAGTCTGGTACATCTGCCACAGCTTCATCTACATCTGCCACAACCAACACACAAACCTCTGTTACTGTGACACCCTCCAGTAGACCTCTGCTCCTGGAGCGGGTCAATCTCCTTAATCTGCAGGAGTTGTCTAAAATTCCCTTGAAAGAACTGAAGATCCGTTTGGTCAAGGTTGAGAGCAAAGGTCGGCAGACTTTCATCGCCTCAGAGATCGAGCAGAAGACCATGCCACTCAATGCCATCAACATCAAAAATAGCGCAGCCGAGGTCATACAAGCCTGCAAGTAAGTTCACATCTGATTTAGACCTCAGATTATTCTGACTCACTTAATAGTTATTAGTGCTTGCTAAGGCTAAATGGCTATAAAGCTAAAGGCTAGATTTCATGGACTGACATTGAAGGCACCTGGGCCATATCCAAAAACAGAACATAATAGAGTTAGGGTTGGGCTCGTTTACCTTGGGCCCATAATCAGCCACGTAGCAACCACCTTAAGGCTGGATTACGCTACATGATTTTTGCCCCTGTTTCCCCCACAATCTAAACAAGTTGATGCTAGTTGCTGGGAGTCATAGCCAGTCTACAGATTAGGGTTGACAGATTCCATAGAAAATTGCGTAGTGTATGATGGTCACAGACTCAATTTTTCAGCTTCAGACTATGATTCCATCCATCCATTCAGTTGATATTTTCAGCCCATTTTAGAACAACATGGTGCATGTTTCTGAGTGAGTTTGTTGTGATTGGAACAACTTGAAAGTCTGGTAGTGTATGATCCCTCAGTTGTGTAGTGTATGATGCCCAGTTTTCCTTTTTGACTATTTACAACGCCAGTAAGTGTATGATGCCTGGTGTTTTAAAGCGGTGCTATTATGCTTTTTCACTTTTTGAATTTTAGTCAGTGTGTGGTGTGTATCTTTGGGCATAAAAAAGATCTACAAAGTTAGAAATCTCAAAGTCCACTCCAAAGGGAGATATTTCATTTGTAAAAAATCTCTTTCCAAGAATGAACAGCTCCTTTGGACTACAGCATTTGTTTTCCGCATGCAATGATGTCACAACGCGGTCCATTAGAATATCATTAAATTAAATCCTGCCTACAGAAATTCAAATTGTTGGAGGGAGGGTAGGGACGAGGTGGGGGATTAGCCAAACTTTAGCGATGCAGCGTGGAGAGCCGCTTCAACGTGCCGCAGAGCGGCGGAGATAAACACAAGCATTAACTAGAGTGGCCGCTTTAGAGCAGTAACGTACCACAGACGTGTGCAGTACAGGGGGTCGAAACACATGCCGAAGATCTACTCCGGTTGCCGTGTCGGAGCCGTAACGCACTGCAGACGTGTGCAGTCTGTGGTAAGAGATTTATTCATCATACAGTGTAGATAACTTCAATGTGTTTTTCAAACCACCAAGCATGAGAGCACGTTCTAGTACACCCCCAAAGCAAAATCAAGACTTTGAAAAAGAGCATAATAGGACCCCTTTAAAAATCTGTTCAGATTTTAGTCATGTAGTGTGACTTTTAAATGTCATGTAGTTCCAGCTTTTAGTAATGCATACCAATGTGCTAAAAGAACTACTCAGCAGCCACACTTCTCCACCCTAGTACCTTTTTACGCCATCCTAGCGTCATACCATTGTTTAATAGTCTAAACTTATTATTATTCTGACTTTAATGGGAATATGAACCATATGAAGTTTTATCTGTTCTTTCTTTCTTTGCATTTACACATATACCCTTTCTGTTTCTGTGACAGAGGGGCAAACATCAAGAGCAAGTTTCGGGAGTCATACCTGCTTCCAGCGTTTTCAGTGAAACCCGACCTGTCCACCGAGATTCCTATTCCCAGAGAGAAACTGAACCCTCCAACACCAAGCATTTATGTGAGTTGAAGCCAATCAGTTCATAAGGCGTAAAGTTTATTAAAGGAAAAGTTCAATTCCAGAACAAAATACACATAATTTACTCACCCCCTTGTCATCCAAGATGTGCATGTATGTCTTTCTTTCTAAAGTCCTAAAGAAATGTTTTTTGAGGAAAACATTTCAGGATATCTCTCCATATATTGGACTTCAATGGTGCCCGTGAGTTTGATCTTCCAAAATGCCGCTTCAGAGGGCTCTAAATGATCCCAGCAGAGGAAGAAGGGTCTTATCTAGCAAAATGATTGGTCATTTTCTAAACAAATTGACAATTTATATACTTTTTAAGCTCAAATGCTTGTCTTGTCTAGCTCGGGGTTTTTTTTGGTAAAAATCTACCCAAAAAATATTGGGTAGATTTTTACCATTATAGGCTGGTTGTTTTTACACACTGATGCCACACAACTGTGTTCAAACACCGTATGAAAGTGTTTTTTTGCATAATAGGTTCCCTTTAAAGTGCTATATTTATAATTTATTATACAGTATGCTCTATCAGACATTAGTTTATATGGATACATTACACTGTAAAAAAACAATTGAAGAGTTCAGATGCAAAACCAGCTAAAAGCCATCTCGGCCAAAAATTAGATAATGATAGCGAGTGAATGCTCCTGACACATAGTGCACGTTCATCAAATACTTCTACTTCAAACTCGCTAAATTCCAGCCTCAGCCCAATCAGAAGTGCCAGTACTTACATAGAAACCTATACAAAGTAGCCAGAAAGAAATGCTCATTTTAAAGAAAAACGTCAGATGGATTTAGCTGGTTTTGCATCTGAACTCTTCAATTTGTTGAGTCAAATTAAAATAATTTGTAACCTGGCTGCCTTATAATTTTAAGTTCAGTCAACTCAAAAGTTTATTCAACTTGAAATTATACTAAATGACAACTTAGATATTTGAGTTGAATCAACTTAAAATTTTAAGGCAGCTGGGTTACTTACCCATCTGTTAAGTTTAGCAAACACAAATATCTAAGTTGTTGCTTAGTACAACTTAACATTTCAAGTTGACTGAACTTAAAATTTGAAGGCAGCAGTGTAACAAATTATTTTAAGCTGACTCAACAAATTGTGTTTTTTATTTTTTACAGTGTAGAGGTCTGTATGGTTGTTGTACCAGAGACAACAACCATTAAAGTTGTCTGATTGTGTCATAGTCTGTTATTCTGACTTTGTTTTTATGTTTTTGTATTTTAGCTAGAGAGTAAAAGAGATGCTTTTTCTCCGGTACTGCTACAATTCTGCACAGACTCTAAAAATGCTGTTACTGTCATCAGAGGACTGGCTGGATCCCTCCGTCTCAGTGAGAAAATATATCACACACAGTATGTCTACTTTAATCTGAGAACATTTGATAACAATGTTTTTCTGGTAGATCTGGGTCTGTTTTCCACTAAATCCCTGGTGGAGGCCAACTCTGAGCATGCAGTGGAAGTGAGGACTCAGGTGCAGCAACCTGCGGATGAGAACTGGAACCATTCAGGATCCGCCCAGACCTGGCCCTGCGAAAGCAGCAGATCTCACACCACCATTGCTAAATATGCACAGTACCAAGCGTCCAGTTTCCAGGAGAGCTTACAGGTAAACGTCGTTACCATGAGGGCCTCAGTGGCAGCGAAAACAACACCGTCTCACACTCAACTGGAGTTGCAGCTCCTAAGTCTCAGCTGGAAACACACTGGTGATGGCGTAACAGTCTCACCCAGTAAAGTCATAATCAATGAAATGACAAATGATTACGTGAAATGTCCCTTGTCCTCCTTCTCAGGGGAAGGGTATTGCAGTTTGATGGTGATCAGGGTCCAGGCAATCGCCTGGAAGTGCTAGGTACACAGAGACACACATACACTCTAAGTGAAATATAAGATAAAAGTGAAAGTTATCCTCTTTTTTTTAGGAAGAGAAAGACAGTGAAGATGAGGATGAAGAAGCCAAATCAGAGAATAAAACTGTGACAAAATCCAACTCCCAAGGAAACGCTGCGACTTCTATCACCACATCCAGGTAAAGACAACGTTTAATGGTTCATCTATCATATAACAATACATATAGATTGTTATTATGATGACCAGATTGAATTTTATTTATTTTTTTAAATGCTGTCTCTAAAAAGTTTCTTTTTTTAACAGTTCAGAGCAGAAAGCCATTGGAAAAATCATCAAATTTGGAACCAACATTGACCTGTCAGACCCAAAACGGTGAGAGATGTTCTCTTTGATATAACTGTGACATTAGTTTTGTCATTTATAAAATAATGTTGTTAGATCACTGTGGTTTTATGAGTGTCGTTATTACTTGCACTGGTGTGAGTAAAGGACTGTGGGTTTTCGTTTTCAGGTGGAAGCTGCAGCTGCAGGAGCTGTTGAAGTTGCCTGCGTTCATGCGTGTTTCCTCCAGCGCGAACATGCTGAGTCATGTTGGCCACACTATACTGGGCATGAACACAGTCCAGCTTTATATGAAGGTCCCTGGCAGCCGCACACCAGGTCAGTGTATACACACGAGGTATTTGTGCATTTGAGAGTTCTGTAATCCTCACTAACTTCCTTAGATTTGAAATAAGACATTACTGAATTCATTTATCAAGTTGTTTTCCTTGTGGAGTTTCTTGTCAGGTTTTACCATATTTCAGAGGTTTGGTCTCCTTGAGAATAACACAACGTTTTCCCTCTCCATAGAGAAACATGTTTCATTTAATTTTAATTTTTTAAAATTATCATCATGCAAAATTTAGTTTATGATGTTCTGTGAAATATGACCTGGATGTTCAAAATAAAACAAAACAATACATGGTCACAAACCTAAAGTCTATGTATGTATGCATTTCAGTATGCAAAACAAAAATTATATTATTTTATATTACATTTGATTACTTATATTTGTTTAAAAAACAATAGGCCTTATTTTCCATTATGCTAAATAGAATTTACAATATTTATAATAGTTTTTGTGAAATTTGACCTGGACATATTAAAAATAAAATAAAATAAAATAAAATAAAAATAAAAATATATAGATCATTTTATTTTATTTGTATAAATTTATTCTGTATGCTCTGTATGCAAAATAGAAATTTTTATATTTTTGTGACCTGGACGTTAAAAAAATGACTGGAAGGCCTGTTATAGTTATATATATATTTACCTTTGAGTACTTATTATTTTCCATTATGCTAAATATAATTATAATTATTGCTAAATATTATAATTATTTATAATATTTTTGTGAAATGTGACCTGGACATGTTAAAAATAATAAAATAAAATAAAATAAAGTAAAACCTTGATAAAAATCTGAAATGATTTTATTTTATTATTTTTTTAACCTTTGATTACTTCTATTTGTTTTTTTTTTTAAAAAGTCTTATTTTCTATTATGCTAAATAGATTTATAATTATTTATAATGTTAAATGTGACCTGGACATGTTAAAAATATAATAAAATATAATAAAATAAAAATATCAGATCATACATATTTTATTTTATTGTGACCTAGACATGTTAAAAATAAAATAAAATAAAGTAAAATAAAATAAAATAAAATAAAATAAAATAAAATAAAAATATCAGATCATACATATTTTATTTTATCGTGACCTAGACATGTTAAAAATAAAATAAAATAAAATAAAGTAAAAAAAAATAAAATAAAATAAAATAAAATAAAAATATCAGATCATACATATTTTATTTTATTGTGGCCTGGACATGTTAAAAATAAAATAAAATAAAATAAAATAGAATAAAAATATCAGATCATACATATTTCATTTTATTTTTATCAATTCATTCTTCATTTTCTGTATGCAAAATAGAAATTATGATATTTTTGTGACCTTGACAAAAATCTGGAATGATTTTATTTTATTATTCTTTTTTTTTTTACCTTTAATTACTTCTATTTGTTTTTTAAAAGGGCCTTATTTTCTATTATGCTAAATAGAATTTATAATTATTTATAATATTAAATGTGACCTGGACATGTGAAAAATAAAATAATATAAAAATATCAGATCATACATATTTTATTTTATTTTTATAAATTCATTCTTCATTTTCTGTATGCAAAATAGAAATTATAATATTAAATAATATAATATTAAAATATTGTAATACAATATTTAAAAATATGGAATCATCTTTTTCCCCCCCTTACGATTACTTGTAATCGTTTTAAAAATATGCCTCATTTTTCATTATGCTAAAAAGAATGTATAATTACTTATAATATTTTTGTGACTTGGACATGTTAAAAATCAAAACAAAATAAAGTAAAAATCATATATCATATCACGTGACCGTGGTTAAAATATTATTAAAATATCACTATCAGAGTTTATTTTATTTTTATTTTAACCAAAATAAGCCTTATTTTTATTGTATAACATAGACTTAAAATCTGACTTCAGCATGTTTAAAATAAAACAATACAAAACCTTTTTAAAAACCGAAAGTCTGATTTCCTCTTTTTAGGACATCAGGAAAATAATAACTTCTGTTCAGTGAACATCAATATTGGCCCTGGAGACTGTGAGTGGTTTGCCGTCCATGAACACTACTGGAAAGCCATCAGTGACATATGCGAAAAGTAAGTTTTGGATCACACACATCAGTTATTTTTATGACTTAGCGATGACAAATGTGATTAAACATAAAGCAATATGTCTTCTGCGTGTTAGGCACGGCGTGGACTATCTGACAGGCTCGTGGTGGCCGGTTTTGGAGGATCTGTACCGTTCAAACATCCCAGTGTACCGCTTCATTCAGAGACCCGGTGACCTGGTGTGGATCAACGCTGGCACTGTGCACTGGGTCCAGGCCGTGGGCTGGTGCAACAACATTGCCTGGAACGTGGGTCCTTTAAACGGTGAGTCAATAGGGGGCGCCAAAGACAAACGCCAGACATTTACTGTAAATGTATTTGGCATTGCTTCATGCCTCATGTCTTCCCAGCCTATCAATACCAGCTGGCTCTTGAACGCTTTGAGTGGAACGAGATCAAGAAAGTCAAATCAATCGTCCCCATGATTCACGTGTCCTGGAACGTCGCCCGCACACTCAAGATCACAGACCCAAACACATTCAAGATGATCAAGTGAGTGCGGCGCTGAGAGATTCTGTCATTGAGACCTAGTTTCAATGATTTTATAGTTCCATCTCCTTCTTGTCTTGTCTTGCAGACATTGTCTCCTTCAGTCCATCAAACACATTCAGATTTTGAGGGACCAGCTGGTGTCGGCAGGGAAGAAGATCTCTTATCAGAGCAGGGTGAAGGATGAGCCGGCGTACTACTGCAACGAGTGCGACGTGAGGACCACTCAATATGGCAAATAATATTCCGTCAAGAGATATTGCGTCTTGTTGATGTACATGATTGTGTGTGTGTGAACAGGTGGAGGTGTTTAACCTGCTGTTTGTAACCAGTGAGAACAGCAGTAGGAAGACGTATGTGGTTCACTGTGAGGACTGCGCTCGGGAGCGGAGCCCCAGTCTGAGCGGGGTGGTGGTGCTGGAGCAGTATCGCATCAATGAGCTCATGAACACATATGATAATTTCATCCTGGTAAGACAAACACTCTCTTACACACTAATGTGAAAATGTAATATAAGAATATTTTATTTCACTTTTTGTTTTTATTTAAAAAACAAAACGGCTTTATTTTCGGTATGCTAGATTTGTTTTGTTAAATGTGACTGGACCATGTTCAAAATAAAAATTTAATTAAAAATAAGAATACAATAAAATGTAATGATATTTTGTTATTTAATTTTATTATTATTTAATATTAAAATTTTTGGTTTTATAAAAATGGTCGGCGCCGACATATGACGCTTCGGGTGTCCCGAGATCGAATCCCTGCTTCGTGGACCTTTCCTGATCCCACCCCCCTCTCTCTCCCCAACTCACGTCCTGTCGTACGTCCACTTTCCTGTCAACAAAAAATGCAAAAACAAAAAAACAAAAACAATGTTCAGTATGCAAAATAGAACGTATAATTCTTTGTGACTTGGAAATGTTACCTGGGCATGTTTAAATAAAATAAACAATATAATATAATTATATACTATTTTATTTTGTTGTTTTTATTTCAAATAAATAATCTTTGTTAATGCAAGTAATAATTACATTTTTGTGAAGTGATCTAGACATGTTTAAAGTTGGCTAATATGTTTAAAAATAATTAAATAACAAAAGAAGTAATAGTCATTTCATTTCACATTCATTTTTAGTTTTTTTAAAAATAGGCATTATTTTCAGTATGCGAAATAAAATGTATAATATTTTTGTAAAATATGAACTGGACACGTTTAAAAAAAAACAATAATCCTGTTTTTATTTTATTTTCATTTGAAAAAGGTTTTTTTTTAGTATGCAATATAGAAATTATAATTTTTTTTATATATTGATATATATTTATTATATTTGAAATGCGAATTCTATGCGTTTAAAATAAAATATCAATATGTAATGCTATTTTTGATTATATTTGAATTTTTTATTTTTATAAAGTAAGCTTTATTTTCAGTATGCATAATATTTATAATATGAAATGTGAGCTGGACATGTTTAAAACAAAAAATGTATTTTTCTATTTACTTTTTAATTGGCTTGATTTTCATTATGCTAAATAGAATTTGTTAAATGTGACCATGACGTTTAAAATAAAATTAAGAAATTAAAAATAGGAAGATATTTTATTTTTAAAAAGTCCAAATGTAATGCTATTTTTTATTGTATTTGAATTTTTAATTTTAATAAAATATGCTTAATTTTCAGTATGCATAATATATTTATAATATAAAATGTGAGCTGGGCGTGTTTAAAACAAATTATGTAATTTTTTGTTAAAATATTTTTCAAATAGGCTTGATTTTCATTATGCTAAACAGAATTTGTGAACTGTGATGTTACGTTTAAAATAAAATAAAAAATAGATATTTTTATTATGTAAAATAGAAATTATTATTTTACTGTATTATTATTATTTCATTTTTGAATAGGCTTGAAGTTTAAAATAAAATAGAATACAATAAAATAAAATAAAAATACATATCAGTATGTAATGTTATTTTTATTTTATTTGAATTTTTCTTTTTTATAAAAAGGGCTTCATTTTGAAATGTGAGCTGGTCATGTATGTATTTTTTTAAATAGGCTTGATTTTCATTATACTAAATAGAATTTGAAAACTCTGACCAAGTTTAAAATAAAATAAAATAATATAATATATTATTTCATTTAAAAATATATCAGTATGTAATGCAATTTAATTTTTTTTTTCTTTTTTTATAAAATAGGCATAATTTTTAGTAAGCATAATATAATTTTGAATATGAAACGTGAGCTGGTCATGTTTAAAGCAAAGTATGTTTTTTTTTTTGTTTCTTTGGGGTTTTTTTTTTAAATAGGCTTGATTTTCATTATACTAAATACAATTTGTAAAATTGTGACGTTACGTTTAAAATAAAAATTTAAATTAAATAAAAATAGACATTTTTATTTAAAAATAGGCTTAATTTTCATTATGCAAAATAAAATTGATTATTTCATTTCATTATTATTATTATTATTATTATTTAATATTTTAAATAGGCTTGATTTTTATTATACTAAGCAGAACTGTGACCATGGCAAGTTTAAAAAATAAATAAAATAAAATATTTTATTCAAAAAAATATCAATATGTAATGCTATTTTGTTATTTTATTTGCATTTTTCATTTTTAGAAAACAGTCTTCATTTTCAGTATGCATAATACAATCTCAAATATTAAATGTGAGCTGGGCATGTTTTAGAACAAATTGTGTAATAAAAAAAAATTAAATAGGCTTGATTTTCATTTTGTTAAACAGAATTTCTCAGAGTTTGGCCATGAAAATGAAATAAAAATTAGATATTATTTTATTGTAAAAAAATAGGCTCAACTTTCATTACGCAAAATATATATATTTTTTTTTATTATATTTTATTATTTTTGTGAAATGTTTCCTGGATATAAAAAATTAAAAAAAGAAATAATCTATCAATGACGTCGTCATTGACCACTATGATCTTAAATGTCCATTTTAAACACGTAAACTGAAATTATTTTCACAGCAATGATTTTTTCTTCGCAGGCTCCAGTCCCGTGCTGTAGGTGAACTTGATGTCTAAAACTACACAGCCATAACCAAATCTCCCTCCCTCCTGCCCCAAAGCAGCGGCACAAACCTTACGTTCTCCTTTTTCATTCTTTTTTCTTTTTACCAAAACCACTACTGCAAACTTACAGAACAGCCAATCATATCGCTGTTTACTTCACATTGTTTACAATACTATAAGCAGATGTCTCTCCAGCGCAGTCGTCTTCCCCTCAGCCAGCTACTGACGGGACATCTTATAGTTCTCGTGCTCCTGATTACAGAACGACTATAGAGTGGTGCTACATCATTGGACTTGAACAATAACGTGGAACTTGGCGATCAGGTCACTCATCCACAATGGATAACTGCTGTGATTCCTTTTTAAAAAAAAAAACAAAAAAAAAGGTCAACTTGCCGAACATGTGCATTAATTCAGGTACTGATGTAGTTTACTTTTTTATGCAAATGGAAGACGATTTCACCGGTCCAGTTATTCCGTGTCTCTGGTTTTATCTGAGTAAGTGGTGCTTTGATACAAACAGCAGGGGATTCATTTCTCTTGGAGCTGAAGACCATTGCAGTGGCATTAATTTTAGTTTTTTTTTTTCGTCGTTTCGGTCGTGTCATATTTACTACAAGTCTGATCTTTGTAAATGGTATTTGCATATTTGACTGGGTGCTATTTTTTTAAGTTGTCAAAGGTTTTCGGAAAGAAAAAAAACTTTTTTAACAGTCTAGACTAACACCATTTGGGCCTTGTGGTATGCATTTAGACAAAAGGTGATTTCATGGTATTTGAATTTAAATAAAGACATTTTCTTAGAGCATTAAAATATCACGTGAGGTACAGTATATGTAACAGTTATTCCAAAAAATACGGGTTTAATCTAAAATTATTTGATTGCATTTGTCTGGAAAACCTTGTGTGTGTTATGTGAATCTTTTTTTGTACAACTCAAAAAAAACCCCACAAAAAAAAAAAAAAAAGTCATTCCTGCGAACTTGTGGCTTTTGATGCATTTCTTAATCTGGTTGACTTCTTTTTTCTTCATTTTTAATCATGATTGAATTATTCTTTCTCAGTTTAGTTTTTTATTTATTTACTTGTCTTTTCCTTTTGTATTTATTGATTGTTCGTGATGCTTCTCTTTTCTGAGACATTCGTATTTTGTAAATCTTTCCGTTGTGCTGATGTGGTGAGGCTTACGGGGGAACGTCTGATTCAAAATGGTGCTGATCCCCCTTCCTCCCGGGTCTCTTTCTCTCTCTCTCTCTGTCTATATAAATGATCTGTAGGTTTGAAAACATGAATTTAATCTCACAAGTTGGTGCTTAGAACAGAGTCAGTACACTTTTATGAACTGAATGTCTTTGTACTGTATATTTAAGACATGAAATTTGTTTGCTTTACATGAGATACAGGATATTGTGACACGTGTATGATTCCAGTCATCCTAGCTGTTATGATAATTATGACCTTTCTGATTTGTATCATTATTGCAGATTACTGAGAGTTTTCAGATTTGCGTTCCATCGATACCTCTCGGAGTTTGTTTTCAGGTTTGTTGCCATTTCTTTTGTTTGTTTTACTGTATTAAAAAAAATAATAATAATAAAATGAAAAAAAGAAAAGGAAAACATTAAGGAACTGAGCCAGACTTGTCTAAAACATTTTGTGATTTTTGTGTGTTATACCTGATATAATTCTAACTATAAAAAATAAAACATTCTGATAAATTCATGCGTGTTTACGTGTAAGTTATTTCTGGATTGTGTATGGAAGTGTATTAAAGGAAGGTTACAGATTCGCAGTCTCCTGTCTGTCTGCGAGTGGAAGTGGAGGCCTGCAGAGGTCATGGGACAGGAGTAATGTTTCGCTGACACCTCAGCGCTCTCTGCGGACTTTACTGCGGAAATCCTGGCTCCAAGGACAGGAAGACAGGTTTTCCTCTTTTATGACTGTCAGGATATATCTTGTTTTTCACCATCCCTCTACACTTAACTTGTATGTTTCACCAGCACCCTTTTTATCACTCTTTCCATATCGCCACTGCTGTGAATAAATAAACAACTTTCAATGGTTTATTTATTCACAGATAAAGTCACCCCTGTTAACTCAATATACTATCCAGGTCACTCTATCACAGCTGTTCGTGACCCGTAAATGTTTTGAAGCTTATCCGTTCTGATAAAAATCACAGACAGCTAAAAACAAAGTTATAATTATATTATATTGTTATATATATATTAGTTCTTTCTGATCCTTGAATCTGATTGGCTGAGAGGAGTGTGATATTCCAGTGATAACAGAACTCCAAACGTTTCACCATTTGTATCACTCCATCATTTTCCCACAGTGTGTGTCATGGCGGACACTATACACTAAAATCCACTGTAGTTTAAATAGTTTTTAGGTGAGTCATGTTTAGACATTTAGCCATGTTTTCGGCGATGTGAGCTCCAGCGCGTCAACAGCTGTTTAGCACTCATGAACCTGTCAAGAGCAGCCTTACTTTGGCCAGATCTTTCAGGAGTTTGCTGCTGTCTCCATAGTGGTTAAACATGAGATATAATTTGTTTTGGGTAAATCTAACAGGCAGTCTCTGGTCTCATTAAACTATTTTTTTGTTTTAGCTGAAGGCACTGTGATTACCTATGGAAATGTGTTATATGTTATGTTATGTTATGTTATGTTATATATCTGTTTAATATCTCTCAGGACAAGTCAGAGCTGTTAAGGCAATTATTTATATTATTTTATATTATATATATTGCCTATGGAAATCACAGCCGTGCCAATATACAGCCATATCTTACATCTACAAGTGTGATATTATATTATATTATATTATGTTATGTTATGTTATATTATATTATATGTCTGTTTAATATCTCTCAGGACATGTCAGAGCTGTTAAGGCAAATTATTTATATTATATAATATTATATTATATTATATTATATATATATATTACCTATGGAAATCACAGCCGTGCCAATATACAGCCATATCTCACGTCTAAGAGTGTGATATTGTATTGTATTGTATTGTATTATATTATATTATATTATATTATATTATGTTATGTTATGTTATATATCTGATATCTCTTAGGACATGTCAGAGCTGTTAAGGTAAATTATTTATATTATGTTATGTTATGTTATATTATATTATATTATATATCTGTTTAATATCTCTCAGGACATGTCAGAGCTGTTAAGGTAAATTATTTATATTATGTTATGTTATGTTATATTATATTATATTATATATCTGTTTAATATCTCTCAGGACATGTCAGAGCTGTTAAGGTAAATTATTTATATTATAATATATTATATTATATATATTACCTATGGAAATCACAGCCGTGCCAATATACAGCCATATCTCACATCTACGAGTGTGATATTATATTATATTATATTATATTATTTATCTGTTTAATATCTCAGGACATGTCAGAGCTGTTAAGGTAAATTATTTATATTATGTTATGTTATGTTATGTTATATTATGTTATATTATATTATATTATATATCTGTTTAATATCTCTCAGGACATGTTAGAGCTGTTAAGGTAAATTATTTATATTATGTTATGTTATGTTATGTTATATTATATATCGGTTTAATCTCTCAGGACATGTCAGAGCTGTTAAGGTAAATTATATTATATTCTATTATGTTATGTTATGTTATGTTATATTATATTATATTATACTATATATCGGTTTAATATCTCTCAGGATATGTCAGAGCTGTTAAGGCAAATTATTTATATTTTTTGGATTTCACTTTTTACTGCAGTAGCCGACAAATGCCCTTGTTGTTTGTGAACAGAAGCCGAAAAGTCCATTTTAGCAAATCACTGTATTCAGGTCAGGTGACAAGGCTGCCAGTCAAAATTTGAAATAACGTGCTAAATTAAAGGAATTTCGTGAGATGAGATGGATTATTATTTCAATGAACTTGATGAACCCGTGATATCTTCTTCAGGGCGTAAAAGGAAAATCAAAGCTGAAACTTTTTCACGGAACCTTGCAAAAACAGCATGTTTCAGTGGTGAGGGGAAACCTGCATGTAATCACAACCATACAATCTATCATCACAACAACAACGTTTGTCAGGCATCCACATTGTCATCTGATGAGATTACAAACATAAAACAAGTGTTTTTTTTTTAACTCTGAAACATGAAATGTGGAGTTATCTGCTTTTGCCAAAAAAACAACTGTTGGAGTCATCTGCCTTTGCTATAAAAACAAACATTTAATATATAAAAAAAAACATGCTTTCAATGAACTGTAATTTTGTAAGTCACCTGAATTTAAGTTATTATTACTTAATCAAAACAACCCAACTGCAGTTTGATTGATATTACTTGTAATACACAATTAAAAAAAAAAAAAAATTCTGAAAATAAACAAAAATTGTTATCTGTTATTGCAAATAAACTCTTCATATTATATTATATTATATTATATTATAAATAATGTCCATATGGTAGTTATAAGATATAAGCAGCCAAAAGATGATAGTTCAATTATGTGGTTGACAAAATAATATAATATAATATAATATAACATACAAAATAAATCAGTACATTTACATTTTTTATTTTAATGAAATTTTTTGCCACAATTTCAGCATTTTTGGGTCCTGAAGCAAAAACCTCCAGTATCTCATTCAAAAACATCCAATCTACATCCCGTCCGCTGAAATCTCCTAAAAACATCCCGACAGCCCCCGTGCCCTGACAGCTCTGACACGTCCTGAGAGATATTAAACAGGCATCAACTCCCCCCTCTGTAGTTGCAGCTGAACTAAAGGGAACCATCATACAAAGAGCCAAATGTTTTAAAGATCCCTCAGTGATTCAGACATACATTGAAGCCTTTACTAACTTTTATACACAGTTTTTCATATTTTTGTAACTCAAGAGAGAAAGCCTTCTTGATCTCTTTCTGTGCCACTGGGAGTTTCCCCAATCTCTTTCAAATTTCACAGTTTTTTGACACGCCACTTAATCGGGTTATATATTTTCCTCAGGACATCTGACTCCTTCTATTGTGTTTGAGATGTCTGATTTTAAACCAGAGGGTCTGGTTCTTTTCTAAGACTGATGAAAATACAGAGGTTGTGATGTAAGAACCAGGGTTATGTAACGGGCAATGTTTTTCTTTTGAAAGTGAATCCATTCAATCATTCAAGCTGTCCGTTTACTCACTAACCAGTTATCAAATTAATTATATAAGAACTTTTGTAGTTCAACTATGAAATGTCTTTGTTTTGTGTGATGTTATGTAAAGATCTTTTCACAAAATAAAAATGCAGTTGCATCAGAAAAACTGTCACAGCATATGCTGTAAAAAAAACATTTGCAAAAAAATATATTTAATTCTTTCCATTTTATGGAATTCAATATGATGAAAATTACTAATTTTGAGTGAAAATTGTTTCAAAGTAAATCCTACGCCAAATTTGGTCAGTGTAATGTGCAAAACACTCTTTTGCGGATTGTGTAGCTCAAAAGGGAGTCCAGGTCATCCATCTTATTTGGCAAAAAAAATCTCCTGTATAAGACTACGCCCCCATACCCAACACCCCACGATCCTAAATGCCCCAGCCAGAGCAGTGTGAGGCCAGAAAGAGAAGTGGGAGCGGAGAGATAAAACTGAGCTACCAAGGCAGTACATCTTCGTCAAAGGAAGGAAAGAGCAGAGCAGGAAAGGAGGAAGAGAAAGGGTTGAAATAGAGGAGTGACCGTTCCACAGAGTTCAGTTTCACACAGAGACAGCGGAGATCCCACAGGTGGACCTGAAAACTAAATGAATAAAACGTAAATTACAAATTATTGACTAAATCATCTCAGCCAGTGGGGAAAGGAAATTATATAACAAGTAAAGGAAATTTTTCTGCAGGAGGAAAGGTGGTGTTGGAGAGAACGGACAACCTACCGTATTACTCTAATGTAAGTATAGAAGATTTCAGACTTTGGATTGTGTTTGAGCATTTGTAAATAACCCTGTTTTATAGAAATTTATTTTTACATGAAAAAAGTTTTTACTTTATATCACAATGTCTTTAAAAAATGTAAGTAATATCTGATTCCTATACAGATTTTTAAAATCATGTTAGAATTATTTCTGAAGGATCATGTGATACCGATGATGCTGAAAAATCAGCTTTGGATCACAGGAATTTTTAAATAGTAATAAAATTTCGCAATACTGTATTTGTGATTAAATGCAGTCTTGGAGATTTGTTCTAAAAGTTGTAAAAATCCTAATTATTCAAAACTTTTGACGAGAAGTGTATGGAATACATTTTTATGCATTTATATTTAAATGCACACATATAAACTAATTTAGGCTTTGAATAAATAGATTGCAAATGTCTTTCAGTATGAAGCATTAAGGCCTGGTACATTGGACCCATATTAAGAATATTATTTAAAAAAATGTAAATAATTTTCAATACACCAGTGATAAACAGTTGTCTGAACTTATTTAATATGTTTGTGCTCTGTTCTGCCATATATACTGACCTTAATTCCCTAAAGACTGTCTATGTCCTGTCAAAACCCCCTTTATTTATTTATATATTTTGTGGAATTTCCTGATATTCTCAACGTTGAATTAGAATCTAAGATTAGTCATGGTGATTTAATCTTTGCAAATGTACATATGTTTACACTACTCACACTGATGAAACATATAAACACTTTAAATAAAACAATATTTATAATCGTGGTATAATAATTTAATTTAATATAAATTTAATATTTAATATTAATATTATTAATATTTCTATATCTAAATGAATATATAATCAAATAAAATAAATGAGTCTTTCGTCCATTATTGTCACATAAATAAACTCTTAAGTGATGCAGGCCATTGAAAGCTTCCTCAAGGTCACAGCAAATTGCTCTTAGAAGAGTTTAAAAGGTGATTGTGTGGGAAAGGTTTTTAAATCAAGGTCTTGATAACATCTGAACTATTAATGGAAGCGTGATATCATACTTGTATTCACTAAAAATTGGGCCCACTCCAAATAAACAAGATTAAGCAGATGACTTATTCCTAGAAAGAATAAACAAGCATGTGACCTCTGTGCTCTGAGGTTACAATGTAAAACATGTAGATTGACATAGAACATGATGATCTGTGCTCTAACATTTATCAAAGTATTGATCAAACAGACTCAACTGCATAAATCAAAGGAAAATTATTTTCCTGACATTCACTTGCTTAAATGATCACTGTGAATCTGTAACAAGCTGTTAAAGACTGTTTATGACTGTTTCTTTAGGATGTTGCTCTTTTGGGATTCCGCTGTTTTATAGTATTTGCAGTTTGGTCAATATTCAGGGTTTCCTGATGAGCCATTCCAACGTTATTGTTTCGTATTTTTTGGTCATCCTGGAGATCAGGGTGGGGTCAGCAGCTTCATTTCCTGATCTTCAGTTTTAGTTATCAATGTCTGCTTTCTCTACATTTTACCAGACCTTTTTTAGAGAAATATAGTCTACACTTTGTAGTTTCCACCAACAATTGTTTCTCCTTTAAAGGTATTCTTGGTTTAATGGAAGTTAAGCTCAATCAACAGCATCTGTGGCATAATAATGATTAACACAAAAATTATTTTGCATTTGTTCCTCTTTTTCTTTAGTTCCAGTGAGGCACATACAATAGAAGTGAACTGGGCTAATTTTTAAACATTAAAGCACCAGTTGTTTCTAGTATGGCCACAAGATGTGCTAACATTTTAGTGTTAAAAAATCACTTACTAACACGTTATATCCAATTGTACAACTTCATCGCCATAACAAAGTAACTATAAACGCCAAATGACTGTAAACATAATTTAAACAGCTTTACAGCTTAAATAATACACAGGTTTTAACACAGGAATTTTTATCTAATTAAACGCTTCACTTTGAAGTCCTTCAAAAATGGGCCCCATTTACTTGTGTCTCAATCTTTTGCTTTTTTCTTCAAACTTCTTTGTGGTAATTAACATTATGTCAGAAACAGCAACTGTCAATTGCGCTTAACTTCTTCTGAACCTCGAATATTCATAGGCTAGTCAGTTTGATGCTGTTAGCATGACTTAAAATGCTATTTATCCCTGTGTTTGGGCATCTTACAGTAGACAATTCATTAGTTTGATTATTTGTTTACTTTTTGACAGCTGAAAACTAGACTCCCATACCTGAAAGACTGATGAACGGCAGGATGAGTCTTTCCCGTAATGGTACATTGGAGAAACGCGGGTCCTTGTTGACCGCCACGGACCGAGGGGAACTCGAATCACCTCACCCGCGCCTCCATCACACCGGCTCCATCTCCTCGAGTACTCCAGCGAATGCGTCCAACTCAGGTGTGGTGGTTCCTCCTCCGTACTCGATAGCAGGCAGTGCGGTAAACGACTCTCCCCTGGAGCTGAGGGGCTCTCTGGACTGTTGGGCCTGTTCTGTTCTGGTTACAGCACAGAATCTGATCATCGCCGCGCTCAATGTGGGTCTGGCTGCGTTTATCTTCGGCCTCATCCTCATGCCTTCGCTCGTCATGGTTGTTTTTGGCTTCCTCTGCCATTCAACGGTAAATGAGGTTTTTAAGTTACTACGTAACGAATACGTAGCGTTGTCTTGAAATTAATATTCAATCCAAATTGACCCAAATCCAAATTAAGCAAATTACTTTTTAATGTCGATTTCTTCTCTACTTGTACATTACTGCATGTAAATTGATTAATAAAAAAAAAAAAAAACATTTTTTGAATGAAGTGCTCAACTAGTTTGCATACCATAAATGTACCACATTGATATCACATAAAATGATATTTAAAGTAAATATTTTATTTTAAGGGTTTGGCTGACATTGTAGTACTTTTTAGATTACTTTTTTATCAGACATGTTTTAAACGTACCATCAATGTACCACACTGATATATATCACATAAAAGTATCATATTTTAAGTAAATATTTTAAGGGTTTGGCTGACATTGTAGTCCATTTTCTGATTACAGATTACACGATGAAAACTGTAGTTAGTAACGTAATCTAGGTTACTAATTTTAGGTAATGTATTCTGAGTACTTTTTTAGATTACTTTAAGATTACTTTTTTAATCAGACATGTTTTAAACTTACCATAAATGTACCACATTGATATATATCACATAAAATGATGATATTTCAAGTAAATATTTTATTTTAAGGGTCTGGCTGACATTGTAGTCCATTGTCTGATTAAGAATACATGATAAAAACTGTAGTTAGTAACGTAATCTAGATTACTTATTTTAGCTAATGTATTCTGAGTACTTTTTAGATTACTTTAAGATTACGTTTTTATCAAACAGGTTTAAAACTTACCATAAATGTACCACATTGATATATATCACATAAAATTATCATATTTCAAGTAAATATTTTATTTGAAGGGTTTGGCTGACATTGTAGTCCCTTTTCTGATTACAGATTACATGATGAAAACTGTAGTTAGTAATGTAATCTAGGTTACTAATTTTAGCTAATGTATTTTGAGTACCTTTTAGATTACTTTAAGATTACTTTTTTATCAGCCATTTTTTAAACTTACCATAAATGTACCACATTGATATATATCACATAAAATGATCATATTTGAAGTAAATATTTTACGTTAAGGGTTTGGCTAACATTGTAGTCCATTTTCTGATTACAGATTACATGATGAAAATGTAGTTAGTAACTTAATCTAGGTTACTCATTTTAGGTAATTAGTACTTTTTAGATTCAATTTTTAATTCAATGCAGTATTTTTTTATCAGACATGTTTTAAACTTACCAAAAATGTACCACATGCAAAAAAAGGTTGCATTGTTATTTATTTTATACATGGTCTAATTGCTTTAGAGACGCTATTTTCTCTCAAATTAAAGCTTCCAAAATTTATTTACACAACATTTGTGAATATAATCAAAGTTATGATAGAAAGATTTTAGAAAGGATAATTTAAAAGAGAAAATAATGTAATCATACAATCCATAAAAATGTAAATTTAATCTGATTATGTGCTATTTTAAAATGTAATATACTCCAATTAAGTACTTAATTTTTGGAATCTGATTACGTATTTCAGATTACATGTAATCAGTTACTGCCCATCACTGGCAGTAACAGTGTGAAATTTTGTTATAATGTAAAAGCGTTGTTTTCTATTTTAATATATTTAAAATGTAATATAATTTTGTGATGGAAAAGCTGAATTTTCAGGATCATTGTCACGTTTTCAATGTCACGTGATACTCATTCTATTAATATAAAATCATTCTATTATTAATCTCTCTCTCTAATCATCTCTCTCCCTCCAAGATAAATTAAAAAACTCAGGTTGCTGTAGTGTCATTGCAGTTCATATCAACTAACACAAAACACCTGGGTGAGCAGAAGAAATAAACTCTGTCACATGATCCTCTCTTTATCTTTTCCTTGTGACAGTGATCAGTTAGCCGTCTCCAACTGAGCTGCCTCAGTCAACTCCCACTGCTTTACCATATGTGGATGTTTTTATTAATTTTCTTATCGCTGGTAAATGTAATCATGCTCTTATCTGATCTGACAATATATATCAGGCCCAGTTTTTACAGTACTTTCAGTCCCCTCCCTCTCTTGTGAAATCTTCCTAACTTCTTTTCTTGTACTCCTCCCTGTCTGTTCCAAGGTTCAGCGCCACGGTACTTCCGTCTACTGTTCAGATCTCTTGGATGATGGAGGTTGCGTGGCTTTACTGGTGGTGGGGTTCCTGCTCCTGGCTCCGCTCCTGGTTCTGGCTCTGGCCGCTTACTGCAGGATGGCACGCCACCTCCAGCTTGGTCTGTGCTTCATTCCCTACAGCCGTGCCGTCTACAAGAACCTGCCTGCATCACGTCATCGAGGCCTGGGGGGCTGCTGTGGCCAGCAGGGGGCAGGAGAGAGCGAGGGAAAGGGTAGCGTGTGGGTTTGAACAGTTTAAAAAACCTAAAAAAAAGTTTAATGTGAATAGCCATAGTAATAGGTCACATACAAAGAACCAAAGAGTGCCGATATGTCCAAGCAGTGCCATGTTCTCAGCAGTTTTGTTAAACTGAATTTTTACAAATTGTGCTTTTAATCAATGTCAGACAATGTCAGCCATGCTTTTGCAGTGGTGTTTTTTCAGTCCTTTTGAACTGGATCAACTAATAGGCCTTAGTCAGGGTAGCACAATATTTAAGTTTTGATAAGTTAGTGAGGGATAGAAGTACAGTGCGTTTAATGGATTTTACTGTTGTTTAACAACATGATTTTTCAGCTGACAAAACACCTTTTTTTGGTTGACGAAAGTTTTTAAACTTGTAAGCTGTGAAAATTACACGATCTAGGATCTTTATTCAGTCCATGCTGTTGTAAAGACTGTACATCTATCCCTCACAACCACTTTTTCCTATGTTAAATTCAATATGCTGTCTAACCTAAGGTCTGTAAAATGTTGAAAAAGGGTGGAAGTTTTTTAAAAATGAAATGCATATTTTAATGTTGTTCCTTTGTAACGTGTTTGCATTTTAAGTATTTTAGTGATTTCTTGTACATTTAAAATGAATAAGAAACTATGAAATCTTTCTGAAAAAAATGTTACTGTAGAAACACCTCTTACTTACTTTATAAAAAAAATAAAACATTCCCACCATAAATGGGTGATATATCAGAAATGGTCAATGTTTAGCAAGCTATTTAGTCATTTTAAGTGCAGCTGATATTCTTTCATCATCTCATCATCTCAAATCTGATTTAAATGTAAATAGTAATTTTGGCTGCGTCCGAAAACTGGAAAATGTTGCCTTCAGAGGACACATTTCAAGGTAGGAAGACATAAAGACACATTTGAATCCAATGTTAGCTTCACTTCCTGCCACCTGAGATGTATCTAGTCGATTTTTTTTAAAGGCAGCATAGCTGTATCCTTCGCTACCTTTGTTATCCCACAATCCTGTGCGTTCCATTCCGTGATGGCTGAGCAAAAAAAACAAAGATGGCGTCTGAAAGTTGCGCTTGGTGGTCAGTTTGTGTGTAAATGTTGCACTTTTGATGTTATTTCTAACGAGAAATTAGTATTACAGTAATTAAATATTCGCTTAGCTATCACCAAAGCTCATTCTGTTTTGTTGTAGATCATTAAACCATTACGCCTAGGTTTTCTGATGTAGCACTGATATTTTCTGGTAAGAAAATGGCGCTTGATTGTTCAAAAACTTACCACAATACAAAATTTTGTGGGGGGGTGTTAAGTTGTTGCTTTTAGCATTTACATTTTTAGCATCTTTAGCATTTTTAGCATAGGCTAATAGAACTCTCACAGCGAGTTTGATTTCTCAGATGTTTATTTAATTGATATCTATAGAAGCCAGGTTCTGCCACTGAATAAAAAAATAGAACATTTCTAATAGGAAAAAACTGAACTTTTTCCTCGCAGGTGCAAGTTCCTCTCAATTCTGACTTTTTTTTTCTCAGAATTGTGAGATATAAACTTGCAGTTCTGAGAAATGAAGTCAGAATTGCGTGATATGAACTCACAAATCTGACTTTTTTCTCAGAATTGTGTGATATAAACTTCGTCAAAATTGCAAGACAAACTCACAATTGTGACTTTTTTTTCTCAGAATTGCGAGTTTAAATCTTGCAATTCTGACTTTATTACACGCAATTGCAAGTTATTTAGTCAGAATTGTGAGATATAAACTTGCAATTCAGAGAACAGATAAGTCTTTTTCCCCCTCAAAATTGGACTTTATAACTAGCAATTGAGAGTTTAGGCCTGTATCTCACAATTCTAAGAAAAAAGTCAGAATTGCGACTTTATATCACAATTCTGAGAAAAAAAGTCAGAATTGCAAGTTTATATCTTGCAGTTCTGACTTTATAACTCACACGTTTATATCATGCTATAGAGGGTTTGCACTCATGTCATGGTTTGGTCAGTCCCTGGTGAAAAAAACAGCATATGCTGATAGGCATGTTTTGATGCTGGGATGCTGGTTAGGTATGTTTTGATGCTGGTTTAAGCTGGTCCTTAGCTGTTTTTTTTCACCAGGGGTCACCCAGATGTGCGGCCATATTGGAGATACTCATATGTAAACAACAGCATTGATTGCACTGTTCATGTACTACTGAATACATTGTTCTGCTAATTTATGCTGTCTAAATCACAGACAAAATGTGTGGAAGCTGCTAAATCATGTAGAGAAGGACCTAGTAAGCAGGAATGGACGCAATATTTTGACAAACTAAAGTTTGGCCAACCACAAACGCCTTTTGTTCCTCAGGGGTTTTTCTGCACTCTTCTCCTTGATTTGTTATAACTTTTGGTAGTCTATAGTACTCCAAATGTTATTTCTTGGTCCGACTAATTAGTACAGCCCAAAACATGACAATAATTGACCATTTGCAGCAGCAAAATCGCTTCCTTCGTTTCAGTGGTACTGTTTACGCTCAGTGCCACCAATATTGCCGATTGATGACGTGTCGTGAAAACACTCTATTCTGACTTTATAACTCGCAATTGCGAGTTTATATCTCACAATTCTGAGGAAAAAAGTCAGAAATGCGAGTTTGTATCACGCAATTCTGAGGGGAAAAAGTCAGAAATGCAAGTTTGTATCACGCAATTCTGAGGAAAAAAGTCAGAAATGCGAGTTTGTATCACGCAATTCTGAGGAAAAAAAAGTCAGAATTGTGAGATAAAAAGTCGCAATAACCTTTTGTTTTATTTTTTATTCAGTGGCGGAAACAGGGTTCAGCAATCTCTCAGACACTACAGGCAAAAAAAATAAATGGATAAATAAATATTTTACAGCAGCTTTAACGACCATTAACGTGATTTATTCGTTTATTGAGTGCACTTTATTAAGAAGGTCTGCTAAGTACTCCTGAAGAAAAGAAAAAATGTACTCAGTCGCTTCTGTGGTCATGGAGCTTTTGTTGTGGCTTGCAGGATTAGTTATTTAAAGCCTCAGCCGGTGGAAATTTCCCATGGTGTTCCGCGCACGCTCAATCAAAGCTTTAATACGCAACCGAGGTAACGGAACAGAGGGGCAAATAGAGTCAGTACAGCATCAGTATCCGCCGGGAATGCGACCTGATCACTGCCATAACACGATCTCTATAGGGAACAGCACGAGCACACTTTCATGGAGCCAGAGTTTCAAACGTAGCAGATTCAACAGATCACTGGATAAGACAAGCGGCGCCACTTCATTTCTCTACAGGTATTTTTGTCACAAGTTAAAGTGTTTAAAATGGGAGCGTGTGACATAGGCGATATTATGTGTTTGTAGTTTGGGCAAACCAACTTTTTTTAACATGTATGCATTTTTTATGTATCCTACTAATTGAAATATAGATTATAAATCAGTTTAGACCTACTCTAAATTTTAAGATTTTATTATTTAGAATTATATTTTAGTACGTTGTAGGCTGTAACAATGTGTTTGTCTCAGTATGCTGATGCTGGGCTCCTGTTTGTCTGGATTTGCACTCATTTGATCTGTGATGTGTTCGTGTGCAGCTCGCGCCAAGTCATTCTAGTTTGATTTTCTTAAATCAGGGATTAACCTTCCCTGGGTTGAATTTTATGTAAGATACTTTTCGTAGAACGACACCGCTTCTTTCACACGGCTATAGCCTGTAGGTTCGGTGCTCAATCAAGGGATCAGTGAGCTCTGGAGTGTAGATTAGTCTTGGTTAGTTTCTAACTGCTTAAGGATCCCCCAAAATATTATCATCACCTTGAAGAAAGATCCTCTTTCGAAAATATAAAGACAGCTATGTATAATACTAAGAATTTTGGTGTAGAAATAGCCACCCATCAATAATGGGAGAAAAATAGCAAGTTTGATATTACAACACAAAGTTACCAAACACCAAATACCAAAAATAATAATAATAATAATAATGATAATAAATAAATTAATAAATAAATAAATAAATAAAGCTATTATATTGGCACTGTACTAAAGCACTTATTTTGTAAAGTCTTATATCTAATAAATTCTAATTATATATAATTACATATAAAAATGTAAATAAATAAAATAGATAAATAAAAAAAATTCATTTATTCATACGTAAATACATTCATTCAAATTTCCTACTTCCACACTTTCCACATTTCTGTAACCCCTTAATGAATTCTAATTATATATAATTACATATAAAAATGTAAATAAATAAAATAGATAAATAAAAAAAAAATCATTCTATTCATTCATACATAAATACATTAATTTATTCAAATTTCCCACTTTATATTAGGCAATTTATACAAGATATATATATATATATATATATATATATATATATATATATATATATATATGTTAACAGAAATGAAATGAATGTATAAATAAACAACATATTTTCCACATTTCTGTAAACCCCTAATAAATTCTAATTATATATAATTTAAATAAATAAAATGTAAATAAATAAAATAGATTAAAAAAAATGCATTCCTTCATACATTATGAAATACATTCATTTATTCAAATTTCCCACTTTCACAATTTCCACATTTCTGCTAATTAAGGCTGTTTATACAAGATAATAATAATAATAATAATAAAATATATATATATATATATATATATATGTTAACAGAAATGCGGAAATAAGATATGTATAAATAAACAACAAATAACTTTATATTGAAATTATTTATCCATTTTATTTGTTTACATTTTTATATATAATTTTATATATAAAGTGCATTATAACATTTTTGTATGCATGTATGTATATATATATATATATATATATATATGTTAACATATATATGTGTATATATATATATATATATATTATTTTTATTTTTTTTAATAAATTGAATATTGAATATTCTAATTAATTATTTCTTGTTGTTTAATGAATCTCTTGTTGCTGAATTTGGCAAAACCAGAAATGCGTTTGCGTCACACTTTATTTTACTAAAGTTATTTTGTGAATACAATACTTTTGTCACATGTAGAACATTTGAATGATTTATACATGACAAAATAAATCACAGTCCCATTCTACTAAATACATGGGTGGTGCTGTTCATTATGTACTGAACAGAGGTGTTCTGTTGTTATGTAGCAGTTCCCTTCCTGTAGGTAAGATTTATACACACTGACTTCATGACTGATTGTGTAGACAGATGTAGTTGTTCTCGGTCGGCTGTCCCAGCCCTTCGAAGTGGGTCAGGGAACACAACTATGTGCCCGCTCAAGTGATACAACTGCGTACAAGCTTCAGACACGACTGAGGATTAATCCTCTCAGGATGAATGAGCTCTTTGTTTCTTTGAGCCATTATTAGCAATCTCCCGCTTTCACCTCTCAGCTAACGTTCCGCTCGGAGAAGTGAGATAAGCTTGAAGAAACAAACACAATGGCACTGAAAGTCTACATTCATCAGTCAGCAGATCTTACACTTTATGTTCTCTTTCCAGACCTCTTAACCATGGGTAAGAAAGTCTTGCAGTGTTTTCCCTGGTACAAACGCTGTAAAGAACAGGGTAAAAGCAGGATGTGCCCTCCTCCACCTGGTAAGTCGCCTTTGTTTACCTAATTTACCTAATGAAGTTATAAATCAAACAGCGTCTTTCAGAAGTCGACAATGAACATTAATTTCCCCTCTCTCTTTGCGTTCACAGTGCCATCTGTTGAGGTGCAACCTGGCTTCTCTCCGACAGTCTCCTGGGGTTACGACGGAGAGGAAAGCGCCGCACGTCCCGTCTATTTTTCCCATAAAGCACGAGTAGTTTATCGCCACCAGATGGACGGCAATATTATCGACGCCACCTGCTGACCTCTGGGTTCCTTTCCCAGAATCCCTTGCCTTGTACCTGGCTGTAGACATCCGGTGTAGAGGAGCATCATAGGAGTCTACTAGACTGTTCTGTCGTGTATAATTATACTCTTTTGTATTTAGTAAAGATTTCACAGTGTTTCCTCTGGTTCCTCCACCCTCTTGCCAGACCTGGCATTCACCTGTCTTGTACTTACTGTGTTGAAATATAATATTTCAAAGGAGACAGAGTGATGCAGGCAACATTTATAAATACAGATGTAATGTATATGTGTTTTGTTGTGCAAATCTGATCCTGGATGTATGATTGACTGTTGTTTTTCAGATGACAAACCATGGTTGGTTTTTCAGAGGTTTATGAATGCATTCAGGCAAAAGATAAAGTTTTGTACTAATCACTGGAATTATAATATGAGATTTATGTGTTTAGTAATTATGATGACATATTTTGCTTCTTATTCTCTGATTCTGTCAAAGCAGTTTGAGTATTGAATTTAAAAAAAAATATATATAATATAAACATTTCTATCTATTAAATCTTTCATTTAAATGAGGTGAAATGTGCTTAATTGTCATAACAACAATTACATGATTGTATATAAAAGCTTTGCTTTGTGCAAAATATAATTTCTTAATTGTTTTGGGGTAAAATATGATCTGAACATTTTATTGACAGACTTGAGTGAGATTCTCGTGTGAGATTCTCTACAATTGCGAGTATTTCTACTACAAGATTACGTCGGAATGAAAAGGCAGCTGTACATTTCAGTGTATAAACACCCATCTATGTGTTAGGTAAAATAGCAAGTTCGATATTACAGTTTGATATTATTGTACTAAAGCCCAATGAAATTATTAAATTATATTTTCTAGAAAATGTTTACTATGACATCTTTTTCTACCCAGTATAAGAGTAACGTTAGATGCATAAAGATGACGAACATGTTCTTTCCAGTTTAAATCAGCCATATTTCACCTTTAAATGTATGTGTTTAACCATGTGTTTAACCTGTCTGCTCAAATAAAAGCCCTCAGACAATAACAACAACGGGTCACATAGGCTAATTCAAATAAATAAATAAAAAAAATAATTATAATAATAATTTTACGTTTATTTTTAAACTATCCTAATTCGCCTATGGGCGAGATTTCCGGTAAAACTGTTTGCACTACAAACCAATGTATTCATAATTAAGATAATACAATAAAATAACATGGTTAGACACACCAATTTGCAATATCAAGCAGCAAAAACAAGCTGTTTTGTAAAGCTAAAAATAGTTGGATGTGTCAGAAAATCAGACCCATAAAAAGTCCCGCTCTTACAAGAAAAAATTGATATACAGCACTGTTGACTGCTTAAATCTGATTGGCTGATGAACGTTCTAAAGCGTGCAATTATTTTCAGGGAAACACAGTAAAAGTAGTTCCAGGCACTTTTGTGCTGCCAAGACCGCGGTTTTCTCACGTAATTGGGCTACTTTAACACTGTTACCATGGGTTGTTTTTCACGTCCGCGGGATTAAGCTACCACAATAATGTCATATTTAGCCCTTGGAATGCAAGTTTACCAGAGGAACCCCTACAAGAATGTGTATTTTACACCCCCAAATGCGATTTTTAATGGGGGACCGCCCCTCGAAACGCGATTGGGCTAGTTTTGAGAAGCAATTGGGCGAGTTTTGATGTGAAAACCTGGCAACTCGGTTTTGACCGTCCACATTACTTCACCAAACGATTTCAGTTGTTTCAAAGGACTTACAGCCTACAGCAGCAAAAAACAACGGACCAAGCAAAAAATATAGTAAACAGTAGGATATAAGACGCCAAATTATTTCCATGTTTTTGCCACAAAATTACTTTTAGCATACTTATTTGTACTTATACTTATTTCTCACGCTCTCTCCCGCTTATAAGCGCAAACACATGATTGCACAGAAACGTGTTGTTAGCGCTGCTATGACGATTTTATCAGTAAAATGGTTTAGCAACTTAAAAGCTACATTCCATTTTCACTAATAACAACTAGAACGTTGCTATTAGTAGAGACGCTGCTTCCGAATTCTGTTGAGACACAAAGACTCAGGTAATTCACACACGCCTCTCTCTCTCTCTCTCTCTCTCTCTCTCTCTCTCTCTAATAACTTCATTACTTAACTGTATTATCTGCCATCAACGGCTCAGGCCTCCGTTGCTAGGCCTAAAATTATGTTTTGGAATTGTCAAAGGTGGTGTTGGACTGTAGGGGAGAGCGGGGACTAAAGTAACGAAGCTATTTTCTCAGAGCCCAGACTATATTTGCTTTCCAAGCTATGACAGCACATTCAGCACGTAACCCTTGATGGAGCTGAGAAATATCACGTAATTTCGTAATCGTTTCCCGATGTTTTCGAGTACAATAAGTAAATTATGGAAGCGGTAATTAGTTGTGTTTCTCGTTTCATGTAAATAGTTGTGTTTCTCGTTTCATGTGTCACAGTGATGATCAATCTACATGTTATTTAGTGCACTGATGCATCCTGAAGTCTGCCTTTTTAGAGTTTTTCAGTATAGAAGTAAATCGGATTTAAATGTCACGAGTTCCTGTGGGGACAAAAGTAACACTTGTCACTCTTGTCCCCCTACAGTGACAACAAGTGTTTCTTTTGTCCCGCAGCATGCTAATTTGGTGATTTTCTGTGTCTTGCATCATTTAATTAAAACGTTTATTATAAATGTTTATGTTGTATTTTACCAAAAGTATATGCCAAGACTGAGGGTCAGAAAGACAGACAGAGGTCTGATTCAGCCACATGTTCATGAGAGGGCGTTTCTGGACATAGGCCTATCTGTCAGGAATATCAGTCTCAGCGCTGTTGCTACATCGCATTTACCTTAGTCATATTGAGGTTTTAGCCACACCACACCTATTCCAGATGTTTTTATGCACATTTTGAATTAATGCATACAAACAACTGCATAGAAACATGAATAGGCCTACTGTTACATTATGTTGAGAATTTATATTATGCTAATTTAATTTTCATATTGTTCATTCTGTTAAAAAAGGTTTTAAAAATATGTTGAATAAATAAATAATTTAAACAATTCAAGGTTGTACACTCCGGTTTTGAAGCATTTGATGAAACTTAAATTTAAAAGGAAAATGTAATACTTTTTTGCAAAGATTAAGGACAAAATATGTTTGCAGTTACATATTAACAAGGTCATAGTCATGTATATTTAATAAAAACAAGAGTAACACAAAAAATCTAGCTTGTATTGTTGTGTTACTTTTGACCCACCTGTGTGTTACTTTCATCCCAACCAACGGGGTCGAAAGCAACAATGTGCAACTTATGTTCAAACTGAAATTATAGTCTTTCTACATTTTTACAGAATACCACCTGGTATTAATAGACCACACTTCTGAGTTATAGGCCACAGCAAAACATATCTCTGTCAACAACTTTATCTTTTTAAATGATGTTTTTTCTGAAAAATGGTACTTTCGTCCCTGCTCTCCCCTACTCACATTCTCGCAAGAGCTTTTTAAGGACAAAAACCTGATGAATGTCTTTAAATATAATATCTGAACAACATTTGAGGTGTGTTAAACGTAGCATAAGCGATATAATTGACTTCGGTCCGCTGAAAATAACTAAAAATTATTAAATTGTTGGCTTGTTTGTAATATTGCACCCTATTGTTCATGAACTTAACCAGCACTATTCACTGCTGGTCACATCCTCTATTATGCCGTTTGCAATGTATGGACTCTTAACTACAGTTGCTGTGGATGTTTTGTCACTTTACCACTCTAAAATGTTCTATTCATAATCTTGGGATAAATATTAAGCTTGCCTGGCTGGGTGGAATTACTGTCACCCAACATAGTGCAATTTAATTTCACCGTGTAAACACAAACCCATTATCCAGACTTCAGATAAGAGATGGCAGGGTAGCCTATTGTTGTCAGGGAGGACACAGAGAGGACAGACAGGATATAAATTCCCTGGTTACCAGACACAGGACGAGAATTAGCTTCATTGTGACTTTGCAAGTCATTATCCGCTTTAAGCAGGCCTAAGTGACGCCGATGGATGTCTGTAAAGCGTCTAATGTTGTGATGATATAGGCCTGTAAGAGCTTATGTTTCTTATGATTGGGTGTTTACAAGATGCATTTATGAAGCTGACATTTTACAGAGGTGTTTTAATGGAGAACTGCAGTAATGAATTGCTCTTTTCTAGAGTCCTGAGGCTCTGTAAAAATGTCAGCCACTAGATGACACTATAAAGCCATGACTTTAGTTTCAGAGAGAAACAGAGAAGCCACAGAATACTAACAAACTGCTTTCTACACACTACACACTATATACTGCTTAGAAATTTGCATGGTTTCAAACCGTAGTATGCTAAAAAAAAAATGTATGTATGTATTCATTTATTTATTACAAATATTAATTATAGCTGATAGTATTTCATTTGTCAGACTGGAAAAGGTCAAGTCAAGTGCATTGCGATGTGGGATACAGTATTCCCCACAGTAAGCACATAAGTGTTATTCTAATATTATTTGTATTATATGGTAGTATTTATTAATATTTTGACTTAGTTTTTATTTTTACATTTCAGTTTTCATTTTAATTTTGGCTTAATTTATTTTTATTTTAGTTAAGTTTTAGTAATTTTAGTACTTAAATCTATTTATCTTAGTTTTATTTAATATTTATTTTAATATTAATATTAAAATGAGTATTTATAAAGTAATAATATATATTATTTATTTATTTATTTAAATGTATTATTATTATTATTATTATTATTATTTATTTATTTTTACAAATAATAATCATAGCTGATAGTATTTCATTTGTCACACTGGAAAAGGTCAAACAGAGTTATTCAAATATTATATATATATTATTTGGTATTATTTATTAATATTTTGAATTAGCTTTTATTTTACAAATTTTAAGTTTTCATTAAAATTTTGACAATTATTTTTTATTTTAGTTAAGTGTTAGTCATTTCAGTACTTTTTAGTTAGTTTTATTTAATATTTATTTTAATATTAATATTACATTTAGTATTTATAAAGTAATACTATCTATTATTAAATTTACTCATTTATTTATTTGTGTATTTATATAAATGTATTATTGTTATTATTTTTATTATAGATTTTTTACAAATAATAATCATAGCTGATAATATTCCTTTGGAAAAGGTCAAATCGAGTTATTCTAATATTATATGTATTATTTGGCATTATTTATTAATATTTTGAATTAGGTTTTATTTTACATATTTTAAGTTTTCATTTAAATTCTGACTTAATTATTTTTTTTATTTTAGTTAAGTTTTAGTAATTTAAGTTCTTAAATCTGTTTATTTTAGTTAGTTTTATTTAATGTTTATTTTAATGTTAACATTAAAGTTACTATTTATTAAATAATAAATATTATTACATTTTTTTTATATATGTCTTATTATTATCATTTTATTTATTTATTTATTTTTACAAATAATAAACATAGCTGATAGTATTTCATTTTTCACGCTGGAAAAGGTCAAGTGCATTGCTATATGGGATACAGTATTCCTAATAAGGACATAAGTATTACTGTACTTGTACTTGTACTGTACTTGGCATAATTATTTTTTAGTTTTAGTAATTGCAGTACTTAAATCTATCTATACTTAATTATAGTAAGTATTATTTAATATTTATTTTAATATTAACATTAACGTTTTGTATTTATGAAGTAATAATATACATTAATTAATTAATATTTATTTCTTTATTTATTTACAAAAATAATCATAGCTAATAGTATTTCAAGTCGAGTGCAATGCAACTGATTAAAACTGCAATTTATTCCTCATAAGGAATAAAGTCTATAAGGACTTAAATCTATTTATTTCAGTTAGTTTTAACGAATATTTATTTTAATATTAACATTAAATTTAGTATTTATTAAGTAATAATATTTAATGTTACATTTAATATTTATTTATTTACTTATTTCTGTATTTACACATGTAATCATTATTTAATATTTTAAATATATCATTTCGTTCTTCATGTCATTCATTTATTTCATTTCAGCTTTATTTCAGTTGCAGAAAACTATTTTTAATAGTTTTAGTTAACAGCAACAACGAAGCAATGGTCGTAAGCTATTCTGTACATAGAAAGAGAGAAAGGCGAAGGAAAAGAAAGAATGAAGTGTTATTATTACCACATCATCAGTTTAGTATGCTCTTGTGGTTTTCCTTTTCACCGGCTTTGAGTGAAAGGAAAAGGCCCATCCCAATAAAACAACATGACTAAAGTTCAATGCAATGATGTGTTATATAAATCCTGTATTAGAAGAGATCATCATAAATTACAAATATATTTTGTGACATCTCTGTGTGTATATGCTGACATGAAAAATATCTTCACTTTACAACTATAAAGTTCAGTTCTGAGTTGACTAGTTGCACCAAGAAATGCATCATAGCTAATCAAAGCACTCGAAAATGTGTGTGTAACTTCCTGAGCATTATATTACAATGCCAAAAAATACCTCTTAATATCCAGACTAGTTTTGGGCCGTTGTCTAATCACTGTCCATTGCTTTCACCTAGTGTCTTTGCTCTGAAGGTTGATTGTACTAACACGGATCTGAGCGATCAGATCAGCATGGCTGGTTGTTGATATTGGTCAGTATCTTGTTGTGTGGGGCTTTGTACAGGGCGGTGAAACTACCAGGAGTGAGAACACCACGGCCTTCCTCATCCACATCACCCATCAGGATGTAGTTTTGACCTAGTGAAGATAGGTAAGGAATTAATGTGGAATAAAGACCAAGGAATGGGATATAGGTGTGTATTTATGTGCATATGTAGCCATATACCTCTGCGCAGAAATGGACATTTCCTGCAGGGCATCACAAGTTTGACAGACATGGTTTCTCCAGCTTGGGTGATTGTAAGACTACCGGTCTTAAAGGCCTTAATTAAGGACACTGTGCCCTGAAGACTTCCACTGGGTCCAGGACTCAATGCTGTCAGCTTACCGGTGATAACTGAAAATAAGACAGAAAGAGAGACACTGAAATAAACTGAAATAAAGAATTGCTCATACAGTTCACACCTTTTACATTTAAATTTTGTTATTTACGCTCATATTATATTATATTATATTATAGATCAAAAGGAATTGAAAGAGAGTGAGTAAATATTTTTTTTAAATAAGTTAAGAAATACGTTGTGTGAGTCAAAATTATCGATTTTTCTTATATACCAAAAATCATTTGGATATTAAGTAAAGATCATGTTCCATGAAGATATTTTGTAAATTTCCTACCGTAAATATATTAAAACTTAATTTTTGATTAGTAATATGCATTGCTAAGAACTTCATTTGGACAAATTTAAAGGTGATTTTCTCAGTATTTTGATTTTTTTTTTTGCACCCTCAGATTCCAGATTTCTTGACCAAATACTGTCCTATCCTAACAAAGCCATACATCAATGAAAAGCTTATTTGTATGTATAAATCTCAGTTTCAAAAATAGACCCTTATGACTGGTTTTGTGGTCTAGGATCACATATTTTATGTATTTTTTACTATGTATATATACTTTCCCTTTAAAACATATACCAATTAGAAATTTGGGGTCAGGAAGCTATTTTTATATTATTTTATCAGGGTTAGTTTTATGCAAAAAAGATGCATTTCAAATAAATTCTGATCTTTTAAAATGAATTTTTTTTCAAAGGATCCTGACAATAAGTGAATCAAAGTAAGGTTTCTACAAAAATTTTTTGATATTATTAATATTAATAAATGTTTAATGAGCAGCTCAAAAGTCATTGGCTTCTGGAAATTCAACTTTGCTATTACAGTAATAAATTTAATTTTTTATTTTAAAATATATTTAAATATAAAGTTATTTAATAGTTATTTTCAATTGTAATTATATTTCACAATATTATCATTTTACTGTATTTTTTATTTAAATTGAAATAATTTTAACTAATTTATTAAATAATTTAATTGTAATTTAAATACGATTTTTAATGTTTTTTAAAGAAGTCTTTTCTGCTCACCAAGTCTGCATTTATTTGATCCAAAATACAGCAAAAGCAATAATATTGTGAAATATTTTTACTATTCAAAATAACTGCTTTCTGTTTGATTATATTTCTGTGACCAAAGCTCATTTTTTAGCACTAATATACTCATTCTAATATGCTGATTTGCTGTTCTAATTTTATTATTATTATCAATATTTAAAACAGTTGAGTACATTTTTTTCAGGATTCTTTGATGAATAGAAAGATCCAAAGATCAGCATTTATCTGAAATAAAATGCTTTTGTAACATTATACATTTTATATATTGGAGTGAGTATATTTTTTTGGGGGGGAGGATTTCTATTTCAGATACTGTTCTTTTGGTTCATCAAAGAAACCTGAAGAAATTATGCTTAGCTGCTTTCAACACAATAATAATAACAATAATTGTTTTTGAGCAGCAAATCAGCATATTAGAATAATTTCTGAAGGATCATGTGACACTGAAGACCAGAGTAATGGTGCTGAAAATTCAGCTTTGATCACAGGAATTACAATACATCCAAACAGAAAACGATTAGTTCAAATAGTAAAATATTTCAGAATTTTACTGTTTTTTCTGTACTTTCAATCAAATAAATGCAGACTTGGTGAGCAGAAAAGACTTTGTTAAAAAACATTAAAAATATTACTGTTCAAAAACTTGACTGGTAGTTATAATAAAATACTATTTTAATCTTTCTGCTTGAATATTTATTGTTTAATTCAATGTGTTACTTGCTGTTTTTTTACATTAAGTATACAATTTACTTGCAATTTCTAAGTAAAAATTGTTTGTACACCAAATTTGTGTATGTTGTAGGTAATGACTTACCAAATTCACTAGCACAGAAACTAATCCTGATGGTTCCACCTCTTTTACATGCCTTTGCACACAGTGGGTTTGTTTCTGTCACTGAAAAAGACATTTAACAATGTCTAACAAGTTATGATCAACCATAACCAGCATCATTTTTCACTGAAAATCAAAATCCCTCACCTGGTCTGAATACATCCGTCTCTGGTTTACTGACCGGACGTCTCACAGGTTTAATGGGTCTAACGGGTTTGGGTCGTGGCTTTGGCTGTTCAGTAGTAGTGATCGTACTTGTGGTTGTGGTTGTTGTTGTAGCTTCTGTTGTCAACACCACAGGTTTCACCGGTTTGACTGGAGTGAGACGGGGTTTTGTGGCAGTGGATGACACTCTAGGTCCTGACACAACATCGCCACCTGCAGTCGGAGCATGAACGCCACGTGGGATGCTAGTATACGATGCCATGAATCCGTCTGAAGTCACGCTAAGGTCGGACACAAACTGCACCAACAGCACATTGCTACTGGTAATAATGTTCCTGCAGATGGGATACAAAAAACAGGGATGAATGCAACTGTACACATTTTTGGTTTTGTTTCAGACATATGATATTGATATCGGCTGTCAAAGAGATGAATATGATTACTGACTGAGGCGCAGTGTCTCCGCAGAATTTTCCGATGCGCCTTGAATCGTCTTTTTCTCCTCCGTTAAAAAACGCCACATAGTCGAAGCGGCAGTACGTGTCAGACTCCAAATCAAACTTATCAAACTTCACCTCAATCACCTAAAAAACAAAACCACAAAATTCAGAAATCTCAAATGTATTCCGTACAAAGGATAGGTGAAATCAACAACAAAAATTAGTACTGGCACAAAGTTAAACATCAAAAATAAATATTCGCATTCTAGGAAAAAGTTGTTATATAACATAATATAATATATTGGAAAATATCCCAGATTCCAGCAAAGAAAAGCCATGTTTCCCAACAGGCTTGTTTCTTATCATTTAATGAACAGGCTCCAAAAAATGTCTGGCATGCCGCCACTTATTCAGCGTTGAAATATTAACTGAAAACGATCAGAACTGCAGGGTTGTGTTTTTTCCTGACCATTTCCGGCTCCACTGTTATAAGCCAGGAACAGCTGATGCCTGGTGGATAATTTTTTTCCGGCCAATTGGGAGTTTTGATTGTTCCCTGAGACTTTGTAAGCTTCCCACCACAAAACTGGTGCTCTGAAAGAAATAAAAAATCATTTCAGAGAAAAGAAAGACCATTGAGGCTACAAATATTCACTTTCTACTAAGCTCAAGAGATGTCGTCAAAACAAGAAGTTTCACAACACGTTTGATGTTGTATATCTGATATATCTGATTTCACCATCCACATGTGGCTTTCCTCCACTGAAGTAGGCCAGGAACCCTCTTCCTCCTGTTCCTGAATCCGATACCATCTCTACCATCATGGTGTTGGATGTGGAAATGATTGCTCCGGGCCGGAATGTTCCACAGAAACGCCCGAGCTTCTGTACCATGTTAGAGTGTCCGTTATATACATCCACATAGTCGTAGCGGCAGAGAGGATCAGCCTCCAGGTCAAAAATCCTGAAGGACAGCATGACCACATTGCCCTCGGGAACCTGGTACAAAGACAAAGACAATTAAAGGGATAGTTAACCCAGTACTGAAAATTACTCACCCTAGATGTATATGACCTTCTTCTAATCAGAGTTAGAGTGCACTGCAAAAGTATTCATAGTTTTTTTCATGTTTTGTTTCATTGCCTCCTTATGTTCAACTGCTTTAAATTACTTTTTTTCCACATCAATCTACACTCCATACACCATAATGACAAAGCAAAAACAGAACTGTAACAACTTTGTAAAGTTATTTAAAAAAAAAAAACTGAAATAAGTACATTGCATAAGTATTCATACCCTTAACTTAGTACTTGGTTGAAGCACCTTTACAGCCTCGTCTTTTTGGATATGATGCGCCAAGCTTTGCACATCAGCATTTGACAATTATCTGCCAATCTTCGCCTTACGTCTTCACCTCTCAAGCCCTGTCAGATGCACATTTTCAGGTTTTTCCAGAAATATTTATTTGGGTTCAAGTCCAGGCTGTGGATGGACAACTCAAGGACAAGGACATTCACAGAGTTGTCCATAAGCCACTCTCGCTGTGTGCTTAGGGTCATTGCCCTGTTGGAAGGCAAACCTTCAGCCCAGTCTGAGGTTCTAAATGGTCTGGGTTTTCAGGCTATCTCTATATTTTGGTGCGCTGAGATTTTCTTCTACTGATGAGCCCCATGAGGCTAAGGCTGCATGAGGCTGCTACCAGCACACTTTATTTTTGTGATGGTAATCTTGCATTAAGGGTAATGGAGACTACATGCTTCTGTGAACCTTCACTGCACTCTTCCCCAAATGTGTGGCTTGATGCAGTCCTATATCTGAGGTCTACAGGCAGTTTTTACCTCAAGGCTTGGTTTTTGCCCTGATATGCATTTTCAGCTGTTAGGCCCTTTATTAACACGTGTGCCTTTCCAAATCAGACCCATTCAATTGAATTTGCCACAGTTTAACTCCACTCGTAGTGTATTAACATCTACAAGCAATATGAATGCTCCTGAGCTAAATTCCAACTGTCCCAGATAAGTGTATGAATACTTATGCAATGGAGTCAAGTTTTTTTTATTTTTAATAAATTTGCAAAGATATTAAAAACATGTTTTTCGCCTTGCTTATGGTGTATGAAGCGTAGATTGATGTGGAAAAAAGTAATTCAAAGCAGTTTAACATATGGCAGCAACATGCCAAAACGTGAAAAAAATTAATGGGTATGAATACTTTCATCCTGGCTTTTCCAGTGGTAGTGAATGGCTGTTGAGGTATCCATATTTAAAACTTTATAAATCGTAATCTCTAGCTTCTGCTAAATGTCATACACACATACACGAGAGAGTTGCATTTCAGCGGATGACGTACTGTAGGTGTGGCGTAAGATCTGGTGAGTATATGCTAGTCTTGCGAAAACCAAGTTTTGTTTACACGAGCAAAGGAAGCAAAGTTTCCTTTGTTTAGCAAAGGAAAACCAGTCTCCTCTTGGCTTTTATTGAAATTTAGTTTTACATTTAGTTTTACAATCCTCGTTTTGTACTTCCCTGGTGAAAAAACAGCATATGCAGGTAGGTATGGTAGGTTTTGGGCTGGGATGCTGGTTAGGTATGTTTTGGTGCTGGTTTAAGCTGGTCCTTAGCTGGTTTATGCTGGTCCTTTGCTGGTTTATGCTGGTCATGTTGCTGGTCAAGGACCAGCATGAACCAGCAAAGGACCAGCATAAACCAGCTAAGGACCAGCATAATCCAGCAAAGGACCAGCTTAAACAGGCACCAAAACATACCTAACCAGCATATGCTGTTTTTTTCACCAGGGTTCTCCTTTTGCTCTCTCCTCTGCGCTTCCGCGTTCATCACTTACATCCTACGTCATCCGCTGGAATGCGCATACAACAGTTTGTGGAAGCTAGAGATTATAAAGTTTTAAACATTAATATTTGTCTTACACAAACACATAGATTCACGTCAGAAGGCCTTTTTTAACCCTTCATAGCCGTGTGGAGCACTTTTTATGATGGGTGAATGCACTTTATTTTGCTTCAAAATCTCAACAGCCATCCATTCACATTATAAAGCTTGGAAGAGCCAGGATATTTTTTTTATATAACTCCAACTGTATTCGTCTGAAAGAAGAAAGTCATATACACCTAGTGGGTTGAGGGCGAGTAAATCATGGGGCAATTTTCATTATTAAGAGAACTATACTTTTATTATGGGATACAACATCCTGAGTGTAGAGTGTGAACTCAAAGTGAACTCACTGTGATGTACCAGGTACATTTGCTGTTGGGTTTGTAGAACGATGGGAATCCTTCACTGCCCACAAAGCCTGAGTCTCCAACCAGATCACCGCCACAGTTAAACACAGGCCTGGGGAGAGAGAAAGAGAAGGATTTCTGGTCACTATGAGGTGAATACTGAATGTGTTTATATTGCACAATAAACACAGCGTTTGAGAGGAAAGTCAAAAGCTTGACCAAGACATAGTTTGCAGGAGACATAATTTCACAGAGTACAAACAGATGCAAACAGATGGACCCACAAAACTGAAGAACTCTATTATGGGAGACATCCAGGCTGAGAATATTTTCCAACCAGAAGCTATTAATGATACAAGTTGACAGAAGATAAATGACAGGACAAGATAAATGACGGAAACATGTTTTCAAAATTCCATAAGAAGAACACATCTGACCCATTTTAAAAGTTGGGAGGCCTTTTAAATAAACGTAATATAATTTATATAATTTAGCTAAAAATACATCATATTGCTATAATTAGGACAGACATTCAATTTCAGCTAAACAATGCATAATTAAACACTGGATTTTTGTGTACTACTGCATTTTTGAAAGCAAAATATTCATTAGTACATTTTACATAACTCATATATATAAATTTTTACTTTAGTATAAATGCACAACTTTAATGCTGTCACCGAATTTTAGGTAAGTTAATACGTTAAAGTTTAAGTCACTCATCTTTAAGTTAGTGTTGCTAACTACTTTACCTACAAAAGAGCAGTTGGACTGTAGTTTTGTTGCGCTTTAAATTATGAGTTTGGCAGGCTACATTTTCAAAGCTGTTTCACAGAGGCAAACACTTTTATTCAGTGTTTCTAACATCCCAGGCAGTATTTCTGAGATCACTGACAGCTCAAAATCCCTTTTGAATGTCCTGAAGGGTTTTATTGTTCTGATAATATTCGCTGAAGTCTACAGCAACATATGTTTATAGACTTAAACTCTATGACACTGACACTGGAAAATAAAACTGTTGTGCTCTATTGTGATGTAATAGTTCAGGGCCCAAAGCCTGGTCATTACTAGGGCTGTGTATTGCCAAGAATCTGGCGATACCATACGTATCATGTTACAGGGGTTGAGATACGATATGTTGCGATACACTGCGATATTGTAAACAAGGCGATATATTGGGATATTTCTTATTTTATGAATAGGACATAATTTTAGGAAAGCTGTAATTAAGAACACACCACCATATGCAAACCATTCAATGTTATTGAATCACTTTTTGTGCAGTACAAATAAAGGGGGGAAATAAAGTGCTTGCAAGATTTTTTAGTTAAGTGTATAAAATGTAAGCTTTTATAAACAGACCATATATATTTTTAGACCCTGCTTTACCATTTAAGTTTACAATTGTAACCATGTCAGATCATTTTGATGTTAATAATTACATCTGCTTAATATCAATAAAAAAATAAAGTGCTTACAGGATTCCTAAAGAATACAAAAGTATTGTAAAACAATAAAATAAATACAGATATTGGACATTCTCAGAACCTTTTTCAGTTTTCAGAAAAGTTTTTCAGTTTGTAATTATGCTCCGCGTGGAATCGCCGAGACGGCGACGGGAGCACCACCTCAACTGCACAAAACAGCCCCACCACGAGAGAAAGTGGCGGGCAGCCGCGCGGCTAACCCACTGCGCCCGGCGCGAAGGCCCTTTCACGGGACGCGAGAAGCAGCGGAACCGCGGCGCGGGCGCCGCCTCGGCTGCACGGGGCGCTTCTGGTGCACAGGCCGGTGGCGGCCGCGGCCTGGAGCGAACGTTCCCTATCTGTCGTACACTCCGAGTTGTGTCGAGTAGTGTACGACACTAGGGGTCGCTCTTGAGAGCCCAAACACCTCTGACAGTATAGAAAACAGGCCAATGAAATTGGGTGTGCAGATTTCACAGCTGGCCACGCCCCGGCCATCCGGGTACAAGTAGGGCAGCCTGTGCATCTGCTCCCTCGTTCTGTTCTTCGGAGCCGAATGCAGCGTCTCTGCGTGAGAAGCGGCAACATTCACCTCTTTCGTCGTTGGATCAGCAGCACAGGCAGCGGTCTCTCCCTCTCATACACAGATAAGTGTTGTGAGAGTTCCCCTGCGTGCGTCTACGGCGATCTTGAGGAGGAATCTTCCTTCTAAGAAGGTATTTCTCTGAAAGAGCTAGCGCGGTGGGATTGTGTGTTGGTTAACATATCTTTCCCTCCGTGCCATCCTGGTTGCGGCTTACCTTCCCGTACGATCAAACCCGACGGTTGTGTTCAGTCTGAAGTTATGCTCACGCTGATACAGCCTTTGTTGTTGATTCATGTTTTGCTGGCGAGAACATGATCATGGACGCGCTTGCTCGCGAGCCGTGTGCTTTTCACGAAGCCGCGGCTCCCCCTGACTGCTTTCCGCTACGGTCCTTCTATCTCCGGGTACGAGGCCGTTGCTAGGGGCGTCAGTGGCGAGTATTAGGAAGCACGGATGGTTTCGCCGGGTGAAAACCCCGCGAACCTCTCGCTCCTCGCGTCCCGCGGTCGAGCTTTCGGACGAGTTTGTTAGTCTGTCTCAGTACAGCTGACTTTCTTATTCGGAGCTTCTAAATGAGCGGAAAAGGTTAGCGGCAGCATCGCTAGGAGGGCGTGTACTGTTTAAAGCTGAAGCTTCAGCTGAGCAAACCTCTGTGGGGCGTTGATTCTCAGTTGGAGGCAAACGCTAATATGGCGGTCATGGAAGGGCTGGTTAATAGACATCTGGGTAACGACCGGTATGCTCGTTTCCAGTGCCTGTTTTCCGAAGGTGCACGAGAGGTTGATGGTATCGCAGAAAGTCCGTTTAAAAAAGAGAAAACGGGGGGGACGTGATAGTCCAACTTCTCCTCCTACACCATCCTCGATGGGGGTCCAGCGAGGGGGTTTCAGAGGTTCACAGGGCGGAGGGGGCGATTGAGGGGCACTCCCTGCAATACGCCGCTGCTTGTTGGGTTCCTCCCATGACCCCCGTCCAGAGCCTGTAAGTTCTTTCCGGGCAAGGCTTGCATGGCTTCTGGACAAGCTGCGTCCGCCTGCTGCGATTTCGATATGAGGGTGGTGCCAACCTAGAGCTGCGGGAACTGCGTACGATACCGATTACGCTCGGTAAGCGATGAGGTCGTGGCGCATGCTCTGGGGAGGGCGATGTCCACTTTGTTGGTCCAGGAGCGCCACCTGTGGCTTCACCTGTCGGAAATGCGGGAAATTGGAAGTTCGCCCCCCCCCCCATTTCCCAGGTCGGTCCTTCTGGCAACACCGTGATAGCATTTGTGCGCAAGTCCTTCACGGTGGTTAAGGAGCAGCTGTGGGTCAGGCTTCGGCCCTGTCCCCCGACTACTCCTGTCTGTCGTCGCCACGGACGGCCCCCTATAGAACTCCTGAGGCCCCGCGACAGCCGGGCCTCCGGCCAGACCCGCCCAACGGTCAAAGTTCTTGTGGGAAGGTGGCAACACCAGCTTGTCAGTAGGCTGGCTAGAACCCTCGTTAGGCTTCTAGCTTGTCCTCAGACAAGCAATCCAGAGCAGGCAGCCTAACTGACCCACCCAGATCCACTCTCGACCCGGGGATGAGAGGTGGATTCGGCACAACGGTTCTGACTGTCTGTCTCCACAGTCAGTCACGGCCGGGGCAGTATATAGGCCCGGTTATCCCGGTGATTTTGCAGCAATAGCCCTCCATTGACGGCTAGGTGCTGAGTCTGCAGACCAGGGTGGTGGGGCACTTACCTGGTTTCTGCGTGTTGGCAAAGACACACCGTGTCCTTGGGGCTTCTTCTCCAAGCACGATGCTCCTTGCCTTATTCAGCGACATCCCCATTCCTGGTACATCGGGTATAGTTCACTGAGACTGCTAGCTGAGTCCCTACGTGGGTGCGATCCCTCCCTTAGCTTCTCAAGAACTAACTGACTTGGCTAAGCAACTCCGGTTGCAAGGCACCCGCTGAAGTCTATGGCATTCTCTCAATATCGTCTCAGAGAAGGGCGAGAATGTGGTGGTTCTTAAGCAGGAATCGCAGCCCCCCTGGGAAGGGTGCGATAGAGCCTACCCCGGCAGCCAAAATGAGGGTAGGGGTTCTAGCCCCTACTTCGTTATACCAGGATGGGTGGTCAACGCATGCCAATCTGAAACAAGAGTTTTTGAATCATCATTCAAATGTTAGCCCTGGATATAGGGCTGGCATAGCTCTTGTGTGGTCAGGGTTTAAGATTGGTCGGTGGCGTTGGACCTGAAGGACGCATACTGTTATGCCTTTCCCTCCAAGACTCTGTCTTCAAGGGCGGGCTCATCAGTACAAGGTTCCCCCTGCAGCCTATCCCTATCGTCCCGCACCTTTACGAAGGTCAGGGGGCTGCCCTCGCCCCCCCCCCCTCCGGGGTAGAGGGCATGTGCATTCTCAGTTATCTCTGTGACTGGCTGTCTTAGCACACTCACGAGGTGCGGTTTGCACTCTCAGGGATGTGGTTCTCAACCACCTGGCTGGATTGGGACTTCAGGTCTTCTGGGATGGCGTCCACCCAAGTTCCGTGGTGTTCTCACTATGTCGGTTCAGGGCCCAAACACCACGGTTCTTCGAGCAAAAAAATCGCAGTCCTTCTGGCGAAGGGTGCGATAGAGGCTGTCCCCTCAGCCGAGATGAAGAAGGGGTTCTACAGCCCCTACTTCATTGTACCCAAGAAAGGTGGCGGTCTCAGACCATTCTTGGATCTGAGGGTCTTGAATCGGGCCCTGCTCAAGCTCCCGTTCAGGATGTTAACCCTCAAGCACATTCTCACGTGTGTCAGAGTTCAAGGTTAGTTTGTGGCCAGAGACCTGAAGGACGCGGGTTGCCTTTTTCTCCATATAGACTCGGTCACTGTTCTACGCATTTGCCTAGGACTGTGTACAGTCAGTGCTGTTGTGCGTGGGTGCACTCTGGGTTCACCACAGCGGTCTCCCTCATGTACCAGGGCTCCTGGGACATATGGCAGCTTCAGCCGCAGTTACGCCGCTGACCTGATCCATATGAACCCGCGGTAGCACTGACTTCATACCGAGTCCCGAGATGGACGCGGCACTAAGCTCACATCGTGTGTACGTCACACTTTGTGTTGCAAACCTTCAGCCCTTGGGGCCAAGCTCGTCCTGCGGGCAGGTTGCCCCTGGGACAGGTGTCTAGACGCGCTGTGTCGCAACAGTTGCTTCCAAGTCAAGCTGGGGTGCCGTGTGCAACGGGTTTGCAGCCTCAGGGTTCGGTGGGGCCCTCGGCTGCTTGGGCATTTTATCGCCTGGAGTTGTTGACAATACTTGGGCCCTGAAGGGATTCGGCCTCGGTCATGACAAACGTGTGTTGGGCGGCGCTGACAACACAGTGACTGTGGCATACACTAGGAAGGTGTACGCTACTTTCACATATCACAACTCACCCGCCATCTCTTACCCTGGAGCCTCAGGCTGTGGTGCGCCACTCACTGTCCGGGTGACAGGTTCGCCCCAAGGTGAGTGGGGAGCTCCACCCTCAGACGGACCGGCTGTTTTAGAGTCGATTCGGCCAGGCACAGGGGTTCTGTGTCTCACCGGAATCCACTCATTGCAGTAGGGTATACGGCCTGACCAAGGACTCCCTCGGGTCAGGTCCGTTAATACTCAGCAGACCGTACGGCTTACTCCCCAGTAAGCCTTGTTGCACAGACACGGTGCAATGTCAGGAAGGTTTCGAAATGGATTCTCTTGGTAGCTCGGTGTGGCCCAACGGAACTTGGTTCTCGGAGCGCGTGCTCCTACCATCGTTGCCTTCCTGACACACCCCCCTGAGAAAGAACCTCCTTCCTCAGGGGAGGGGCACAATCTGGCACCTGCGCCCAGATTTCTGGAGCTTCTTCTTTGGTCCCTAAATGCGACCAGGAAGCCTCCAGAAACCTTCCACCCACAGTGGGAAGCACCCTATACAGGATTGAGCCAGACGGTGGCATGCCCTGGGGTTGGCGCAGAAGTTCTTCCTAAGGGTAGAACCCACGGAGTTGCGGCATCAAATCTGTGCTATCCCTCCTCCAAGGAGGCCTGAATAGGCACCTTTCTGCTTCTACATCAGGGTCCGTGTACAGCCACCATGACTTGGTAGAAGGCAGATCGGTGGGGCACGCTTGGTAACCCCACATCCCCTCTTGGTCTATCTGTGGTCCTCGGGCCTACAGTAAGACCCGTTGAGCCCTCAGCTGGGTGATTCGGTGCCCTCTCTGTGAGACGGCCCCCCCCGGTAGTGCTCACCCCTGTTAAGAGCGGGAAACCTTCAAGCCCTCTCCATCAACGTTCGTGCCTGGAATTCGGGCCGGTAAACTCTCACGTTGTCCTGGGAACCCGGCCTGGATACATGCCCGTGGTAACCACCACTCCCTCTGAGCAGGTGGTAACCCTGCAAGCTATTCCTTACCAAGGGAATACCCCAACCTGATCCTATCATGCCCGGTCCGTGTCCCACGCATTACCTGGAACGTTCTCAGCACTTCAGACGTCCTGGTCAGCTCTTGTCTGTTATGGAGCACAGCGAAGGGGAAGGCTGTCTCCAAACCAGGATCTCCCACAAAAAAAAAAAGGTGGATGCGATCTGTACGGCCTACCAGGCCGGGGGGCTTTCCTTGTAGCCTCATTAACAGACATCTTCAAGAGCTACAGGTTGGGCTACACCTATTACTTGCCAGTTTGCGCATGGAACCAGTGTCAGCTAGAGTTTCAGTCACAAGCTCTGGTCGGGTGTAGAGCTTGCTTAAGCGCTTCCCCTAAAATGGTGATTACGCTTCTAAGTTCAGTAGGTTTCCTGACGCGAACCCTGGACACCTTCTCCATCACTTGGCACTTCTGGACGTGGCGGAGTTAGGCGGAGGAACTCGCTGCAAAATCCCAACACAAGGTATGGTTACTTTACTAACTCTTGGTCGGATTTGTGCCCCGTATGTAGTGGCTCCTTATGTGGCCCCATATGTGTAATTCCACCTATAACTCTCTATGGTGCGGTGTTTCCCCTAATGACAGGTTTGTCTCTAGGATCTGAATTTGGTAGTCTCCCCTAGCGTGAGACCCACATCAGGTCCCATATCTAATGATATTCACTTTATACCCCCCCTCTGGGCAGGTTGTGAGCTCCGTAGTGCCTTTTTTCCTTCTGGAAATAGTCACTTCCCCAACGTCCGCCAAGACACTCAGCCGCTCCACTGAGGCAGGCCCGGCTGCAGGACACTGCTGTAACAGGTCAGTTCTTGGACGTTGGAAGGTCACGAAGAGGTGAGTCACACTTATGTTAACACGCTGGCCGGTTACTATCTGCGCCCGGTCACTCGTGACGCGGCCAGACTTGTGGCGTGATTTGACAGGGGACCCCTAGTGTCGTACACTACTCGACACAACTCGGAGTGTACGGCAGATAGGGAACGTCTCGGTTAAGTATGGTAACCCTCGTTCCCTGATGGAGGGAACGGAGACATTGTGTCTCCCATGCCACAACTCTGGACCGCCTCTGAGTGAGTTGAGACGCTCGGCTCCTCAGATCAGAACGAGTGAGCAGATGCACAGGCTGCCCTACTTGTACCCGGATGGCCGGGGCGTGGCCAGCTGTGAAATCTGCACCCCCAATTTCATTGGCCTGTTTTCTATACTGTCAGAGGTGTTTGGGCTCTCAAGAGCGACCCCTAGTGTCGTACACTACTCGACACAACGTCTCCGTTCCCTCCATCAGGGAACGAGGGTTACCATACGTAACCGAGACGTTACCTCAAAAGTAGGGAAGGGCGGATCGATCTTTAAGTATCCATACTTTCGATACTTACGTTGTATCGAAAAGATCGATCCTCACATAAAAGTATCGATTCTAAAGTGCATTTTTAACCATTAATTTTATTTATTTAGCAAGAACTTCGGTGCATAAAATAAACCTCTAAGAGGAAAAATAGACTATTAGCGAATTATTGTGTAGGACAGAACTATTTCTCCTGCTCATCGGAACACACGCAAATGCTGAAAGACAACCAATCGATTACAGATAGCGTTCGCTGCTGACGCTTCGCTTACAGTGCTTGTTAAAGTAACAAGCAACAGAAGCAGCTATTTTTCAACTTCGATAATAATGAGAAATTATGTTTCTTGAGTGGCAAATTATATTAGAATGATTTCTGAAGAATCATGTGACACTGAAGACTGGAGTAATGATGCTGAAAATGCAGCTTTAATCACAGATGGTTTTTAAATTTTTCAAAATGTAACATTTTTTAAAATATTAAAATAGAACAGTTATTTTAATTGTTATATTTCCCAATATTGCTGTTTTTTACTGTAATTTTGTTCAAATAAGTGCAGCCTTGGCTAGCATGGTTAAAGACATTACAAAATCGTACTGACCTCAAACTTTGAACAGTGTAGTGTACATGAAATATTTATTTAATTAGTTAACTATTTGTGCTAAAGTTTAACCTTTAGGGGTACAACAGTCTGGCAGCCTTGTACAAAAAATAACCATGGTTTTACTACAGTAACCACAGGTTTCCACATATTTGTAGTAAAATTGCAGTAACAACAAATTTACCATGGTTAACACTCTCTCCTTCAGCTTGCTTTCTTTTACCACCCTTAACAATACAGGAACATTATTTTAACCATAATATTTGTAGCAAAAACCATGGTAATAATAATTATTATTATACATTTTAGTACTTATGTAACACCATGGTTGTTTTTCATCAGGTACCCTCAAAGGTACACCTTTGTACTTTATCTACCCTAAATGTGTGTGTATGGTACTGGTATGCTTTCTGGCTTTTAGGGGTAGAGAAGGTGCACCTTAGTACACTGTATTTCTGACAGTGTACACAAAAAAAGGGCTTATGAAATCTTTAAAACACATGACTTTCAAATATAATGTTAAGTGAGTATAATTACAAATTTTATTCTTTTAATAATTTAAAAGATCAGTTTAGCTTAGAGGTATCGGTATTGATATTGACGATACTGGGCTTGAAAATATCGGTATCGGACCGAAAATAAAATAAGAGGTATCGCCCATCCCTGCTCAAAAGCTGAAATGACGCCACACTTCACACCGAGGCGGAAGCAGGAACTATTACTTCATCTTCCATTAACGGTAACGTTAGCGGTGTGCCCTTATGCTCGTATTTCCTGTCACTGTTTAAGTTCAGAGATAAGATGACTGCAATCTAGCGGTCAGGATATAAGCTCAAAACAAAGCAACTGTCATGAATCTTGTATGTTTTTTTTTTAAAATACCGATATTCCGTTTTTGAGAATCGATAATCGATATTTTCTTACACCCCTAGACATTATGCAGTCACTCCCACAGACGTTTACTGCATGGGATGTTTACTGCATGGTATAACTTCAGTGACCATTTCAAATATTTACTATGTTACTAAAAATGAGGAAGTAAACCAAACTGATTTAACATGCATGGAAAATTAGGTCTACTTACAAATGTCTCAACTAGTGCTGTCAAAACGATTAATCGCGATTAATCGCATCCAAAATTTTGTGTTTACATAATAATGTATGCATGTGTATTTATATATACATATACACCGTACGTATGTAGAATGTAAACACAAACTTTTATTCTGGATTAATGCGATTAATTGTGATTAATCGATTTGATAGCACTAGTCACAACCAATTAAAATTCGTTGTGTTAACATATTTGCATTAACACAACACATGCATATAAAACATATTTCTAGTTTTATAAATAATTAAATAATTAAACACTGGATTGAATGCATCTCTGCATTTTTTAATTACAAATATTCAACATTGCATTTTCAAGCTATATAAATTAGCATTATATACATTTAAATATATATATATATATATATATATATATATATATATAAAGCATTTAGTGTAAACTTTTCTGCTTTTTTTTATTATTTTTTTAAAATTATGTTTTCATACTAATACAACAATTAATATATATATATATATATATGTGTGTGTGTGTGTGTGTGTGTGTGTGTGTACGTTGTTAATTTGACTCAAATAACAACCTGCTGTACCATGATCAGGCACAGACATGACTGTGAAATGCAAGTTTTTTTTTATACCTTTTTTGGTTACTGGATACGTTCACTGTATGGAAAAGAGCAGCACAAACATTCTACAAAATTTCTCCATTGAAGACAAAGTCATATGAATGGAAATTTCATTGTTGACTCAACTATTTCTGCAACTGCAACAGCTTAAATAGAACAAGAAGTTTTCCAGAATATCTGCCCATAAGGATGTCGGCCAGATCGCTCAGTCTAGTCATTATTTAATAAATAATCCATCTGTTTTCTTCAGTAAAAGCAATGACACTCCCTGCAAAGGAAAACTGGACCTGATGTAGGGTAAAGCGACCTGATTCACTTTGAAAACACACTAACCCAAAGTATTTCCATCTGCAACCTTTTCTAAATCTATAAGAAACATTCTTGAGAATACATACAGCACACACTTACTACCAGGCATAAACACTTAATAAGATGTAAAACTGGCAAGCTAGCAAGTTTAAACAGCTGCTGCAGTAGAGACTCTTGAGGGTTTGTAAAAAAAAAAACAGGTTATTTATAGCTGCTAGGAGCTGTTTTGACATGCACGCGTAGCTCATCCTCACCCACAGCCCTACCACACACCTGGTATAGTTGCTGGTTTGACTCAAGACTCCTCCAAAACTCAGAGACAGAAGAATCCCCAAACTCCACACAGCAGTCAGACCCTCCATATTGCTCAGCACTGAGATCCACATGCAGACGCAGTCACAGGACACATGACACAGAGAGGAGGAGGTTTGGAGGGAGGGATGCTGAGGAAAGAGTAGAGGGAGTGGGAAAGTGACGCTATGGGGGGGACTAGCAAGGAAAGGCTTTAATTAGAGCCAGATGTTCACCTTGGATTGAATAACAGCCTCATTGACTTTGGCCAAAGTGAAAATGCTGCATCAACAAAAGCAGGAAAGGAAAAGAACCAAATGCAATGCAAACTCTGTGTGCAGGAGCTGTTGGAAAAAAAAATCTATTCTATTTGATTAAACTATGTTGAAACAGTCAGTCTTTTAGGAGAGCTTTTCATGCTGCTCAGGTTGTCAGGTTTTAGGTGTGATCTGCGGGCAGATCCATTTGCTATCAGGAAGTGCCTGAGGTGTCACAACCCCTCACTTTTGTGGAGATCAAGAGGTTGTGTTTAATTGTACTCCAATTACCACTCTTTAGGATATTAATATATTTTATTATCTCAGCTGGTAAAATTCTAATGAAAGTCACAGTTCAAATGTTGCTAGTCAGCTGTAAATGTTGTTAGTGGGAGTATCTAGTATTCTCATTCTAGTGAACATATGAAATTCAAGTCTGTTTCCACTGGCAAATTATTTAAACAAAAAAAAAAAAAAAAATCAGATTTGAACTTTTCTAAAAAAGTGTTTTCAATTAATTGTACATACTAAGACCAGCGACATGCACTGAGAAAATTAAAATGGGAAATTTCTGCATTTATTAGAAATATTAGAATGTATTATTTATAGACTTCATAGGGAGAGGGTGAACCAACTCCAGGGTAAGGCAAAAAAGCAGCTCAATCTATTAACTACAAACATCACAAGTTATGAACTCACAATTGCGAGTTACAAAGTCAGAAGTGCTAGCTATAAACTCACAATTTAGGATAAAACTCACAATTCTGACTTTTTTAAATCACAATTGTGAGTTTATGTCTCGCAATTCAGACTTTTTTCACGCAATTCTGAATTTGTTCCTCAGAACTGTGAAATATAAACTTGTAATTCTCACTTTTTTCCTTGAAAATGCAAGCTTATATCTCGCAATTCTGACTTTTTTAATCTCAATTCTGACTTTTTTTCCTCAGAACTGCGTGATATAAACTCCAACGTGCGAGAAATAAACTAGCATTTTTTTATCGCTAGTTATAAAGTCCAAATTTTGAGGAGAAAGAAAGACTGATGTCCTCAGAATTACGAGTTTATGTCTCACAATTGTGATTTAATAACTCGCAATAAACTTGCAATTCTGAGTAAAAAAGTTACAGTAACTCACAATTGTGAGTTTATATCATGCAATTCTGACTTCATTTCTGAGAATTCTCTTCACAATTCTGAAGAGATATAAGAGATAAAAACTTGCAATTCTGACCTTATTGCAATTGCGAGTTTATATCTCGCAATTCAGACTTTTTTTCACACAGTTCTGACTTTTTTCTCAGAATTGCATGATATAAACTCACAAGTGTGAGAAATGAAGTCAAAACAGCAAGATAAAAACTAGTGAGAACTTGTGAGATTTTTTTTAGCTCACAATTCTGACTCTTTATTGCAATTGCGAGTTTATATCTCACAATTCTGATTTAACTCACAATTGCGTGTTATAAAGTCAAAAATATAAAGAGAAAAAAAAGTCACAACTTGCAATTGTGAATTTAGATCACCCAATTCTGACATAATTTCTCAAAATTCTCTTCACAATTCTGAGAAAAAAGTCAGAAATGCAAGATGTAAGCTTGCAATTGCGAGAAAAAAGTCAGAATTGTGAGATAAAAAGTTGCAATTACCTTTTTTTATTTTTTATAGTAAGCGAAGAACATTACCTATCACTAACTTCAATTTATCGCGAGTTTAAGCGCTCTCAGAAAAACAAACAAAAAAAAAACTGTTTATAATCACTGAAGCTGTCTACACTGCGAAATTAATCTTTTACTTAAATTTTACATACATCTGCGTTTTGTGTTTATGATGAGAGAATTCACAAGCGCGCACTCAACAAAACCGATTTCAGCGATGACTCATCTGAATGCCTCTGATTGGCCACTGCATTCCTAAGCTCAACAGAATAGTGTGTATTTGGTTATAATGCGCAACACTGTAAAAACGGCTAAAAAGAAATATGGTGCAACATATCTAAACTTAATGCAGCAACTGACACTTTCCATTCATTTTCATAGTATTTATTACTTTTTTATTATTATTATTATTATTATTATTATTATTTCAGTTTTAGTAATTTTAGTACTGCAGCTTATTTTAGTTAGTGGCAACATTCTAATTTTTGTTGAATTTTGTTACACTTCACATAATATTTATAGTAAGTGAATTACATTTTTCATCTAATATTTATACTTGATTTTATTTCAGATTTATTTTTAATAAATTATAACAATTTTTAATTGTTTTTTTTTTAAACATTGTTTAATTGTAATTTTTTTTTCCTGACAAATGACAGTTTTTTTCAGGCAATTCTGACTTTTCTTCTCAGAATTGTAAGATATAAACTTGCAATTCTGACTTTTTTCCTCGCATATGCAAGTTTGTATCTCACCATTTTAACTTTTTAGCATTGCGTGATATAAACTCACAAGTGCGAGAAATGAAGTCAGAATTGCGAGATAAAATTTTTTTGTTGACTTTTTTGTTTTGTTGTCTTGTAAAGTATAAAAAAATGAATAAACAAATACATAAAATATATTTTTCATTATTTCAGTTTTAGTCATTTTAGTACTTTTCAGCTTATTTTAGTTAGTGGCAACATTTCTAATTTTTGTTAAATTTTGTTACATTTCACGTAAATTAATATTAAGTGTATTACGTTTTTCATCTATTATTTATATTTTATTTTATTTAACAATAACAGCACTGATTTCATGTTCTTTGAGTCATGAAAGATGAGCTAAATAATTTCCTGTGTTAAATCAACAACATCCTACAGATGCTGAACCCAGAACATTCCTTTAAGATTAAAAAGGCACTTCTGGTTGTAATTAAAATTAGCAACCTCAGTCTTGTGAACACATTCATGCTATCTATCTGTGTCTGGTCAGAGCAAAGGGAATGAGTCACATTGTTTGAGGAATTTACCCTTTATGGTGTTCTGTTGTTGCTCTGGACTTTCGATCAACATCACAGGGGCCTGTACAAGGGAAACGTCCACATAAACCCTTCAGAAGATATATAAATCTCATGAATGATAACAGCAGATAAGCAGACCTCAAAGGAGGACAGCATGAGGACATCCAGTCACCACAGTTTAATTAATGAATGCTAAGCTAAACATTGTTAGCAAACTACAAAGCCAAACATAAAGCAGTAATGAAAACCATTTCAACTGTATCATGTGAATCCACTGTAGATGCTGTTAACTGTGTGTTGTGCTTGGCATCTGGTTGCGTTTGTGCTCTCTGGGATGTGATTGGAGTTGTGATGACAGGCAAGAGCACAAGAATGTGGTGACGTGGGACTTTGCTGGGGGGAGGAGGGAGCGTGAAGTTTGGCTGACGGGTGAAGGGGGATGGAGGTGAGGAGTGGTGTTGAGCCAACAATGGTTTGAAGACCTGGAGGAAGGTCAAAATGTATTCTGGCAAAGGTACAGCACAGAATTAAAGACTGGATGAGGAATCAACTGAGACTTGGTGGGGGATGTATCATTTATACACAGAGGTCTTGAGGTGAAGAAGAAATTACTGGAATTTACAAAGATGTTTTTTGGAGGGCGGTTTTGGTATTCAGATATTTCATAATTAAATTTGGCAGTAGAACATGACTTGGAGATACAGTCAAGGATGAAAAACGTAGGAGTAGAAGTATTATGATCTGACATGTTAAAAAAGGCTACAACAAGATTTGTTAAAGAATTAAAAGTCTGTCAGCATTTATCCACCCTTAATGTGATTTCAAACCGGTACGTCTTCTGTGAAATATAAAAGGAGATATTTCAAAGAATGTTTGTGCTGCTCCTTTTCATACAATGAAAATGAATGGAGATGGATGCAATTAAGCTTCAAAATGGACAACAAATCATAAAAGTAGTCCATATGGCTTGTGTCCTAAATGTTTGTATTTTTTAACTATCTATGGAAGCCTGTTTCCACCACTGAATAAACATTTTTTAAAAAGGTTGTTGCAACTTTTTATCTCCTAATTCTGACTTTTTTCTCACAGAATTGTGTGATATAAACCCACAAGTGAGAGAAATTAAATCAGAATTTCAAGATAAAAACTTATTATTGGGAGTATCTGAAGTTTTATCTGAAAATAAAAACTCGCAAATCTGACATTTTTTTTCACAAAGGCGAGTTTGTATCTCAGTTTTTGTTCAGATTTGTGTGATATAAACTCACAAGTGCAAGAAATGAAGTCAGAATTGTAAGATCTAAAAAAAAAATTCTCAAATTTTGTATCTCACAATTCAGATTTTTTCACACAATTCTTACTTTCTTTCCACAAATGCGAGTTTGTATCTCGCAATTCAGACTTTTTCCATGCAATTCTGACTTTTTTTCTCAGAAATGCGAGTTTATATCTCGCAATTCAAACTTTTTTTCACAGTTCTGACTTTTTTCACAGAATTGCGTGATATAAACTCACAAGTGCGAGAAATGAAAGAAAACTTGCAATTCTGACTATTTTTCTTGCCAATGTAAGTTTGTATCTCGCAATTCAGACTTTTTTCAGGCATTTCTGACTTTTCTTCTTAGAATTGTGAGATATAAACTTGCAATTCTGACTTTTTTCTCGCATATGCAAGTTTGTACCTCACGATTTTAACTTTTTAGCATTGCGTGATAAACTCTCAAATGCGAGAAATTAAGTCAGAATGGCAAGATAAAACTTTTTTGTTGACTTCTTTTGTTGTGTTGTAAAGTATAAAAAAAATGAATAAACAAATACATAAAATAAATAAAAAACTTTTCCCATAAATTTACTGTAAAAATAGGACAGTAACATTTTAGGTTTTATGGACTGAATTCACAGTAAAAAAATGTTGTTAAGTAATAAGTGATATTTTATCAGTCTGAGTATTAAAGTATTAAAATGTGTTTTGCACATATAATATACTGAGAACCACTATAGAAACACAGGTGACACTAAAATAATACAATAAGCATTATTTAACAACATATAATGTAACATGAAACCCTAATGTACATAACTAATAACAAAAAAAGAAAAGAAAATATGTCACAAGGAATTCTGGGAATGTTAATTTAATGTTTCACTGTAAATTATAAGATGACTACCCTTTTCATTTAAAAAAATGTAAATGCAACATAATTTTACTGCAAATGTATGTAGCAGATGTCAGGTTTTTATCATCAAAATTATGATCATTTATAGTGTATGATAGCCTTGTCTGAAGAACACACAGAATTTTAGCTATTATTCACTAGCAATTTTGCCTCAGCTTTCAAATTTCATTAGCTCTTCATAAACTCTTCATTAGCTCTTCACAAACTTGTGTCCTAACTAACCCCTGATAGCATACATACATCACGTAGATGTCTATTTGATGTCTGCATTTACATCTGCAAGACGTATTTTTTTGTTTGCTCATCTGCAATACGTCTATCGGACATTTCCTATCAGATGTCAAATAGACGTTTATTAGATGTCTTTAAGATGTTTATGATTAAGAATGTATGTAAAACAGACATCTGAACGACATCTGTCAGATGTCTGTACACAGCAGAGGCTTTCCAGATCAAGTGATCTTTGGCAGACATCTTGCAGATGTACATGTGCTATTTGTGACTGTTCAGTTACAAAATTCAGGAACCAGTGATGTTGTTATTGATGTCAAACATGGCATAATGTATTGACTTATAAGATTCTTTTTGGAGTTTGACAGCTCCTGGTCACCATTCACTTTCACTGTATGGAAAAGAGCAGCATGATCATTCTTCAAAATATCTCCTTTTGTGCTCAGTGGAAAAAAGTTTGTAAGACATGAGCGTGAGGGAAAAAATTGCATTTTATGGGTGAACCATTTTTCAAAGAACTTTTTAACTCATGCTACTTTATTCATGAAATTCAGGTTATTAAAAATCCTATAAAATTAAAGAAAAATTAAAACTTGCAGAGAGTTTTAAATTCTTTGATATGAATGAAAACAGAACTGCAAAGCAGAACTGCAATCACTCATTATACAAACAGCTTGTTGGGATGAAACATGCTGCTACAGTTATCTCCTGTCTCATTATGGTTTGAATAAGAAACCCTCTTATCACACAACGTCAACAACAAACAGCTCCACGCTTTTCTTTTCTATATCTCAGCATTTTCAAAGAGGTCTGTGTAAATATTCACAGAGATCAACTGGAAGAGTTTACAAAAACCTGACGGTTTTTGCTGCTCTGGAGAGCTTGAGATATGGAGACGAGAGTCATGAGACAGTCTGAACTGCATTCTTGTGCTTAGGAAAGTCAGCAGAGAAAGTGGAATGCTCCCTCTTTCTCCTTATGACGCTTTTCTCACACACAAATACGCACATTGGTATCAACAAATTGGGTTGTGTAAGCAGTTTGCCCTTGGAAAACGAAAGAGGAGTCAAATTCTTGGAAATATTTGTTTTGGGTGAATATAATTCAAAGCAATGTGAAGACAACTGTAAATGTTGCCAGAGGGTGTTACTACACCCTCTAGTGGCTACGAAGATCAATTCAGTTAAGTTAAAGGATTAGTTCATTTCCAGAATAATAATAATAATAAAAAATCCTGGTAATTTACTCACCCCATGTCATCCAAGATGTTCATGATTTTCTTTCTTCAATCGAAAAGAAATTGAGGTTTCTAAGGAAAACATTTCAGGATTTTTCTCCACGACGCGTCATCATTTGGAATATTGGCAGCACTTAATGTAAACAATGTTACTGAACCGAACAAAACTCGCAAATTTTGCTGATTATTGCTGCTGAAAATGGTCAATTATTGTCACGTTTTGAGCTGTACTAATCGACAGACATGTTAAAAACACATCTGGGGTACTACAGACTGCTATAACAAATCAAGTAGAAGAGTGCAAAAAACTGTCTGAGGAACAAAAGGCGTTTGTTGTTGGCCAAACTGAACCAGGATTCCCAGGGCAAGAATCTTGACAACATTCATGTTTGTTCTTATCATTTCCGGTCAGGTAGGTGAAATATTAGGGTATCTTAATTAATACTGCTCGTACGTATAATTTGTCAAAACAGTGCATCCTTTCCTGTTTACTTTCCTTTCTCTATATGATTTAGCAGCTTCCACATGTTATTTAATGGTTTAGACATCATAAATTAGCAGAACAACATATTCAGTAGTACATTAACCGTGCAATCGACGCTGTTGTTTACATCCGAGCATCTCCAATATGGCCGTGCATCCAGGTAACTGACCAATCCGTGATGTAAGCGCAAACAGTTTGAAGGTCTAAATTGCAGTTTCAATGCAGCAATGCAGCTCTAAATGATCCCAAGGAATAAAGGTCTTATCTAGTGAATCAATCATTTTCTAAAAAAAATAATTTAAAATTTATATACTTTTTAACCACAAATGGCATTTTGCACTAACTCGACCTCACGCATTACGCAATCACCCACGAAGGATGTAGGCCAGGGCTGCCCAACCCTGTTCCTGAAGAAATACCTGCAGGCAGAATTCAGCTCCAACCCTGATCAAACACAACTGAACCAAGTAATTAGGATCTTTAGGAGCACTTGATAATTACATACAGGTGTGTTTTATCAGTGTTGGAACTAAATTCTGCAAGAAGGTAGATCTCCAGGAACGGGGTTGGGCACCCCTGATGTAGGCGGAAGTACCGACCTTGTGTTTAAAAAAGTGAACGTGCAAAGAAAGTCAAACGCTCTTAAAAAAAGGTAAAACAACGATGTTGGATGATTTTGAAGGTGGAGGAAAATGAGATGGAGTTTTTCGCCCCACCCTACCTTTTTGAACCGAATTGAACACAGCCATTTGAAGATGCATTGGACCTTCAACCCACTGGCCACCAATAAAGTCTGCAGTATATGAAGAAAAATCCTGGAATTCTGGAAAAATCCTGTTATGTTTTCCTCAGAAACCTCAATTTCTTTTTGACATGAACATCTTGTATGACACTGGGGTGAGTAAATTATTTTATTCTGGAAGTGAACTAATCCTTTAATTAAGAAAAACTCACAGATTGCCAAAGCAGTTTATTAAAAACATATTTATTTAGGTTCAAAGCAAAAAAATAAATTTTACAAGCATGTTTAAGTAAAAATGACTGAATCAAGGTCTAGCAAATGTACAAAATCAATTTACAATTCGTGCACATTCAACAGAGGCAAAACAGAACAGTACTGCATGTAAACTGATTGGGCCTCTCTGCTTTCACAGAAAAGCTTTTGAAAAACCCTCGCAAAAATTTCTGAGGGCAACAGGGAAGGGAAACAGATGTCTTGTTTTTTAAACCTTAAATTAGGCCTATAAGTAATGCAATCCTGCATTTGTTGTGGAACTAAACAAGATGCTAGAAAGTGTATCCTTTTGCTTCAATACATTGAAACAAAAGGAACGTCAAGCTCTTTCGGGAGGTTTTTAAGATATTGTATCGCTCTTGAAAATAAGGGCAAATGAACTGTCACAACAGAGCAAAAGTCTCTGACAGCCAATTATTTCCATTTCATGGACTTAATAGTATCAAAAGCTCAAAATGTGTGCAGTGATTCAAAAGTGCACACATGAAAATGCATATTATACATTCTTTATTTAAGCCGTATCTAATTTTTTCAACATGGACAAATAAATAAATGTTTCAATAATAGTAAAAAATGGGGTTTGTAATGCTGACCGAAACATACGCAACATAAGTGCAACATAAACGCAAACGCTTTTAGTGTGCAATCTTAATTTTGAATGTCACTGCATATTAATTGTTCAAGGCAGCATTTCAAAACCACAACATAAAACAGGCATTTGAAGGTAACTCGCCCCATTGAGTACTGAGGTTAGTTACTTTCACAGTAACACAAAAATATGTACACAGACAACGACTTGCAAGGTTTTGGCAATTTGTCTAGAAAATGTTTCTGGCCTATCAAATTTTACACCAAAATACTTAGTGTTCTGGTTGCAGACCCGGTTCTCGACCATGAGAAGTAAAACGGAAATCAAGGGACAGAAAACCAGCATTATTACAATGCTCAATGAGATTGTCAAAGACGTCTACATTTCCCTAACACAGGGTTCCTTGTTACAGACCAGCAAGCTTTAAAGCTCAGACTGGAACCTATTTTTCCCATCAACAATTTCTGGGAACCGCGTGGAATTGTTCGAGAACGGACACAGACTGGAAACCCGTACTGAACAAAAGGCAAACGTATGTGAAATTAAACAGTAAATTCTTTGTCCATAATTCTATAAACCTGTAATATGAAAAAGTCACACGGTGTCATGAATAATTATGAAAAAGTGCACGTCATAGGATAGACAATGCCACGCAGACTCGTGAATAACCTGGAAGCAGAACATAGTGCAACAACAACGACAACATCCACTAAGTGCAGTAGGTTGACATTCAACACATGCTCCTTAGAGCTACGAAAAATAAAAGGAAGATTTTTGTTCCCTTCTTTCTTTAATAACTCAGCTATGAAGCTACAAATGATTCATCATTAATGCCACTGATAGCAATTATAAACCTTCCACCCTTTCAGCTTGGTTCAAAATTCAAATTGGTCCTAAGAGTTTAAGGCAGGAACACAACCAATCACCGTCCAGCAGTCCGCAGTCCTGCTTCACCTTCACTGATGATTCACTTCCACCTCCTTCGTGGCCCACTTCTACATGCTTGTGCTGGCCTGATTGTCTCTTTGTTCATTATCAGATGAAGGCGGGCTCAAAGGAAAGGCTGTTTCAGGAGCGGTAAGTTTATCTTCTTGTTTGGCCTCTTCTCTCAAAACCGTGCTGAGATCCATCTCATGAAAGTCCAAATCGAATGGAGTAAGATCTGAGCAATCTGGGGGAGATTCACATCCTGTGCAACACTGTGAAGAAAAGAAATAACTTAGAACTTGCATGTAAGATACATAAAATATCACTACTTGTGTAAAGCTAACAATACTCTAAAACGCATAACAATATATTTAGCGCTGACAGAGTTTTAGCGTTGACAGAGGTTGTCACAAGGCACTCTGGGTAATTGCCTAATTTTTAAAAGATACAGTTTAAGTCAAAAGTTTACATACACCTTGCAGAATCTGCAAAATGTTAATTATTTTAACAAAATAACAGTGATCATACAAAATGATCATGTTATATTTTGTTTAGTACTGAACTAAATAAGATATTTCATAAGATATAAGTCATTTACATTTAGTCCACAAGAGAAAATAATAGTTGTATTTATAAAAATGACCCTGTTCAAAAGTTTACATTCGCTTGTTTCTTAATACTGTGTTGTTACCTGAATGATCCACAGCTGTGCTTTTTGTTTGCTGATAGTTGTTCAGGAGTTCCTTGTTTGTCTCACTGTTATTCAGAAAAATCCTTCAGGTCCCACAAATTCTTTGGTTTTCAGTATTTTTGTGTATTTGAACCCTTTCCAACAATGACTTTATCATTTTGAAATCCATCTTTTCACACTGAGGACAACTGAGGGACTCACATGCAACTATTACAGAAGGTTCAAACGCTCACTGAAGCTCCAAAAGGAAAAAAACGATGCATTAAGAGCCGGGGGGGTGTAAACTTTTGAACAGAATGAAGATGTGTACATTTTTCTTATTTTGCCTAAATATCTTTTTTTTTTTTATTTAGTACTGGCCTTCAGAAGCTACAGAAGATACTTTTGTTTCCCAGAAGGCAAATATGTAAAATTTACCCTGATCTTCAAATTCAAAAAGTTGTCACCCCCCAGCACTTAATGCATTGTTTTTCCATCTAAAGCATCAGCAAGCATTTGAACCTTCTGTAATAGTTGCATGTGAGTCTCTCAGTTGTCCTCAGTGTGAAAAGATGCATCTTAAAATCATACAGTAATTGTTGGAAAAGGTTCAAATACACAAAAATGCTGAAAAACCAAAGAAATTGTGGGACCTGAAGGATTTTTCTAAAGAACAGCAGGCAGTTTAACTGTTTAGAACAAACAAGGAACTCATGAACAACTATCACTAAACAAAAAAACTGCTGTGGATCATTCAGTTAACAACACAGTATTAAGAATAAAGTGTAGGTAAACTTTTGAACAGAGTCATTTTCATAAATTCAACTATTATTTTCTCTTGTGGACTATATGTAAATATCTTTTAAGTACTGTGTACTCTACTTACTGTGACATTGATAGCCTTTGGTAGGCAGCCGGTTTGAATCCAAGGGTGGACCTGAGTTAACTCTTTCTTCTGCTCTTCAGTAAAGTGAGGTTGATGCTTCTGAACAGCTTTTAGGGCATCTCTGTCTTCTTTCAGTACTGATTCTCTGTCTCTGTACAAACACACACACAAATATAAATGAATGTAATTTTCTAACAGAGTCTGTGCTACACTTAAGTCTACATGTAGGTATATGAATTTTCCCAATGATTCAATTTTATTCCCAACATCGCAATGCAATTATTGCAATTATGACTTATAATTAAGAACTACTCAGAAATATCACCTCATTTACTACCACACCAGAACCAACTAATCAAGGTCTTTGGGCAAGGTTTTTGCTATTTGTAAATAACAGCCAAAGGTTTCAGAACAGAGTTGGAATTAAAATCTTAGAACTAAGTTAGCTTAGACTTCCAAGAGTTGTAGTTCATTCATTTAACTTAGGCTAACATGCTATTAAGCAATCTGGTAAAATGGCCTTACTTGACAGGAATCTGGTATGTCATCATGACTTTGTCATCTGTGTTCGCCATGAGGAGCCAGATGGGGTCCTGCAGGACAAACTTTATGTACTGTTCCCCACCCAGATCTTTAGATGCTGGTTTATGATTGTGATCATTCTCTGACGAGTCGATGCTTCCAAAGTATTTGCTAGTATTGCTGCTCCCTGAGATCAAAAGAAAAAAAAATCCATGGAAAAAAGCAACCAGTACAATTCTTTAGAATTTCTTCATTTATGTTCTACCACAGAAATGAAGTCATACAGGTTTATAATGATTTAAGGATGACTATGAGTGAGTTTCGCTGATCTGTAACTTTAAAGGGATAGTTCGCCCAAAAATGTAAATTACCCTATGATTTACTCACCCTCAAGCCATCCTAGGCGCCTATGACTTTCGTCTTTTAGACGAATACAATTATATAAGTTATATTAAAAAAAATGTCTTGGCTCAGTGAATGGCTGTTAAGATTTTAAAGTCTAATAAAGTGCATCCATCCATCATAAAAAGTACACAGCTTTTGGGGGTTAATAAAGGCCTTCTGAAGCGTATTGATGAAATTGTGTAAGAAAAATATCCATATTTGATACTTTATAAACCATAATCTCTATCTTACACTAACTGTTGTACGCATTTTCAGGAAAGAGTAATGTTTCAGCGAATTACGTTGGCGAAAGCGGTGACGAACACTGAGGCACAGTGGAGAGACCAAACCAAAACACCATCATGAGTTAGAAGTAGAAACACGGATTTGTAAAGAAAATAAAAATGTTGGAGGATTTTGATATAAGCCAAGAGAAGACTGGTTTTTCTTTGTTGTAAACAAAACTTGGAGCTTGATGCTGAAACGCCACTCTCTCATGGATGCGTGTACAGCGAAATCTAGAGATTGTTTATAAAATTTTTTATATGAATATTTTTTTTATGCAAACTCATCGATTTGCTTCAGAAAGCCTTTATTAACCCCCGGGAACCGCGTTTAGTACTTTTTATGATGGATGGATGGACTATATTGAACTTTAAAATCTCAACAGCCAAGAAAACAATTCAGGACATTTTTAATATAACTCAGGATGACCTAGGATGGCTTGAGGGTGAGTAAATCATAGGGTAATTTTAATTTTTTTGGGTGAACTATTCCTTCAAGAAAAAGGCATACATGAGTAAATTACTCACTGGTGCCACTTCCAGATGTGCTACATCCATTCGATCCGGATCCGAATGACCCTGACCCCGTTGACCCAGAGCCTGAGGCGGCAGACCCAGTGCCAGAGCGGGAGTCCTCTTGCAATAGTAGGTCAAGCATGTCACTGGAGGTTGACATGGCATCCTGGTTGGACTCGTTGACTTCAGGCTAAAGGAAGTGAACTCAAAGTTAGCAAAGAAGCAAGGTAATGGAAAACAAATGAGATTTAAAAGGTTCTTAATACTTACACTGTCACTGAGTTTGGCATCTTTGGTGTTGCTGCGATTGCTGGAATTTTGCACCACAGTCCCGGTCCCTTGTGTACCTACACCCCCTGGGGGTGGGGTCTGTTGCATAGTGTCTGTTCTGTTGCTTTGCAATTCCTCAAGCTGTAAAAGATTGAGTGGGGAGGAGCATCGGGATTGAAACAAAGGAGATCCGGCCCCTTCCCTCTCGCCAGCCTGTTGGCCGGTGGACTGGGGTGTGCTGGAGCGAGACTGTCCATGTGGTGTAGCATTGGTGTTTCCTACTGGCATTGATGGAGAGTTTGGAAAAGTGTACATGGGATTTGGGTTGTAGAATTGCTGGGGAATCATTGAAGGCATGGCGGGATTCATCTGGGAGCCCAATGGGTTGAACTGTCCCATTGTGGGATTGAACGACGGTAAACCAACAATAGAAGAAGGGAACTGGCCCAAGGGGTTCATTTGGGTACAGAGCTGTGGGTTGGCTGGGTTCAGCTGTGGTCCCTGATTACCGAGTTGTGGAAACATATAGTTTGGCAACATGAAGGTCATGACTGGTGGCATCACTGGAGGAAAGCCTTGCATGGGGAATCTAGGGATTCCTGCTTGCAAGGAAGGATCTGCTCCCATCTGGGGCATCGAGAAAGGTGATGAAATGGGGTACACAGGCATGTAGCCTGGGGGAAAGGAGGTCATCATGGGAGTACCGCTAGTTTGAGATGCCGCAGACGGTGACCAGGAAGTGGAAGGTTGCTGGACTGGGGGGAGGTTGGGTCTTATTGGTGCAGGATTGGATCCTTTGTAGGGGCTAGATCCAGAGGGGCAGGGTGTGTCCGGTGTGTTGCCGTCGACTTGGTGTTTTCGTCTTTTCCCACCTCTACCATGTCGACGACTGCTACTGTTGCCCACAGAAGGATAGTTCTGGGAGCTGTTCACTCCTAGACAGCACAAGCCAAATATTAAAGGCAACAGTAAAAGAACTCAGACAGAAAAATATGACCTATATATACAACGCTGTTACCTTTTGTCCCAGGTGTTGATGTGTGTCTGCGCTGTGGTGACCCACTGGGTTGGACCATCCGCAGATGGCTGATGTCTTTGAAACGGTTGAGGAAGGCTTGCTCTTCTTGCTGGGTATGTGCAGATAACACCGCCTTCGTGAGGCCCTTCCCTGGAGTGCCTCCACCTCTTCTCTCCTTCTCCTTTTCCTTTTCAAGAACAGCAGCAGTGGAGGACGTGGCCTGTTGGGGGTTCATGGGCATAGGAGAGGTGACGGAGGTGGGTGGGGCTGGTGTGGAAGGTGTCGGGGTGGTTGGTGGCTCCTCCATCATAACAATGTCTGGATGTAGATCAAACACAGTAGATTGCTTGATTTAATATTGCAAAGTCAGTCATTTAATGGACTATAAGACAAACCATATGTAGACGTCATTTACAAGATTAGTCTTGGAAAGTGTTCAGACCTGATTCAGGTGGCTTCTTGTCACCAACGTGAACAATGGTGCTGCTAAAACTACACTGGGAGGTGGCCGAAACAACACTTTCAGCCTTACAGTGCAGAGCCAGAGGGGTTAGGGGGTGCGCTGGTGCTGCTGGGACAACCTTTGAACCCTCGGTCACCACATGAGTCTCTGTTACGTCTAAATGGAAAAGTGTACTTTAATTCTTTACATTTACACACAGAACATACACAGTTATTAGCTGATACTGAAAAACACCAATAGTGGTTGCTTGTATGAGTCTGCTTCTTTGTCTCTGACTTTCTGAATACTTATAAGATGTGTCAGGTGTAATTCCATTATCCTTTAGCAATCCTTTACTGACCTTCAGGTGCTCCAGCTCCTTCCCTTTGTTTATCATCCTCAGAGGTAGAAGACGTTGTGCAGGAAGATGAACCACACTTTCTTTTTACTGTGCCAGGGACATTAAAGCTCTCCAGATATCTGAAAAACACAGTGACTTACAAATGAGGACAATGGAAGCTATTAAAATCAGCTATTGGTAGCCAGATAAAAGTATGCAAGGGATTATGTAATAAAGATTATTATGTAATAAAAGATTAATGGTCTTAAAATAAGATGGAATAGGAGAAATAAAAAGAAAAGCACACAAAATTTTAACTGGTACAAGCAGTCACAGACGAGAGACTCACCTTATGATGCTGTCCAGACAGTTTATCTGCTGGTATGAGTAGACGATGGGAAGCTCCTTCCTGGGTGGACTGGACAGAGCTAAACTTGCCAGACCTTCTCTAGCAGAGGCCTCTGCTGTATCTGCTGCATTTGCCAGTGCTTCTAATATTTGACAAGAATTATGTAACTTAAAATGTGAGCAAGCATGTGACCACAAGCTAAATACATAAAGGTCAAGTCTTTATTATTGACATATCAACATTGTTTACCTAAGCTACTTGGTTTTAGAGCTGGCGGCCTGTTTCGGGAATCAATGAAGACCTGCTGTCCATTGGCTTTTACCATGTGTATGTCTTGACAAATCTGCTCAAACGTCATCTAGAAAGAATTGAGGAAATAAAGGTTGACACGTCGCACGTTAGTGTATGTTGGTGTTTATTTCATTTTGTGATGTTAAATATGGTAATGTATAAGTCTGGTTTAAAAAACGGATTAAATTTCTCACTGGTTTCCTGGGCTTGATCTGGTCCTCGGAAGCATGTCCGTTACTCTCAGAGGACGAAGTGGCGCCTTGATGGTGCTCGTGCGAGCCACTGCTGCCCAGACTGCCGTACCCCTGTGAGCTGCCGGCATGAACGGGCTGCACCAGGACCCTGTGGATCAGCTCATTCAGCTGCGGCACATCTGGGGACATGGTTCTCACATCCCCGCCATCCAGGGCAGTGAACACGTCCTCATTCAGTGGACTCCTACAAAAAGAAAGGGATGGTAGACATAAGAGGGAAAGTTTATTACTTGTATGTGTTTATACGCTCAAGTGTTTTTAAACCATTCCAGCGCAACTTGATTCGGTACTTGCGTGCTGTTTTGAATGAAAACAGCTGAGAAAGAAATTGGATGTGTGTATTAGATCCATGCCTCAGGCCTTTAAGGCCATTAATGCTAATCAAGCAACAAAACACAGCAAATCTATATCTGGGTCGTATCTGGGTACATTTAGAATTTGACATGACCTTATTGTATAAAGTGCTATAGAAATAAAGGTGATCTATAGGAAAATGTGCATAAAATACCATCTATGTTTGCTACTGTCCACCATGTTACCTTTACTGGGTAACACAGTTGACAGGTAACTTAGTTGACATTTTTAATGTTTTGGGCCTATACTTTACATTGAACTACTGAGCATATGGTATGTTTAGAAATATATTTTCATACACAAAACAGTTTTAGTTAAATTGTCTTGTTAAAATGTGCAGCAATAATACTTGGGTAACACTGTTGACAGTCAATTAATCCACTCTTGACACCGGTTTGCTAGTTTAACCAATATTAGGGGGAAGAGAGAGAACATAACGTCTAGTGCTTCATCCATATGCTTCTAGATGAAATATCATCATACTGTGCAAATTTTGCGAGAATGGGACAAACCATTAACTTTTGAGGTGTGGTTTTCTAGTGGGTAACTTAGTTGACAATGGTTTTTCGGACACAAATAAAACAAGTTATATCACAATAAACACTAATTATTAACACTAATTATTAAAAACTATGAAATTAATGTATATTTGAGATAATTTCCATGCTTAAATCGAGAGTAAAATGAGCAACTTTATATGATATGAACATAATTTTTTAACAAAAGACATGGCTTTTTTAACATAGTAGTGTGATTGAGAAAAATATAATTGTGTACTAGAAAATTAAGCGTCGGGCTTTATATTGATGAAAATATATTAAAAATATACTTCACGGACATGATTATAGAATGACCCATCTATATTTCATTTATAAAATGAACACTATGCAGTGATATTTTACACTTGATTACTACATTTCGGTACCTGAATACCACCGACCTTATATTATTTGTAACTTGTTGTTCTGTTTTATTTATCTCTGCTTGTAATTTGTGTATTTGTTCTTGTTCTGTAAACTTGTATTTAATTATGTTTGAACTTTCTTAGTTAGGCCAGTAGTTCTGTCATGACAACGAACAGCGAGCTCATTGGCTACTGATACAGGAGAGAACCAATCAGCTGTGCCATGTGATAATGATATCATTACTTGACTGTGCCATCTAGAGTTTAATGCCAGAACTTTGCATATATCAGTTGTAAAGCTAGGGTGGCTGCCATTTTTTGCTTGTTTAATTGCTATATGAAGTGCACCCACTTACGTTCGAACTTTGTGACGTCCCACTATGAATGCCACCTTCCTGCTCCATGGGTTGACGAAGGATGACCAGCTGGTGTCGAGGGTCAAGTACTCCCCACTTCGTGCGCGCATGCGCAGGGGCGTGTGGTCGAACGGCTGCCCTGCAAACTGGAGAACTGATGAAGGGAGGATGAAAACTTGATCAATAAATTCTCCCGCACAAATGTTTATTATTGAATCATGACTGTATACAGAATGAGCGACTCACTTTTTTTGTGGATGGCCACCATAAGAAGTCTGTCTTCTGGATGTAGATAAATAAGCACAGGCTTCCCGACCAAGTCCTGAGGCAAGTAACCTAATAAAGGCACTGCCCTGCAAATGAGAGTAGAGGAGGTTTATGCAGCTGTTTAAAAAATACATAAATATATGGTAAATGTGTGAGATAGCTCTAGGCAAAAAAGCAGACCTTTCATCAATCTCTTGGAACAGACAGTTTGGGGTGTGACTGGTGGTAAATATTCTCTTGTCTGCCGGGATACGAGGTGCTGGTATATAAAAATACGGAAACACATTAGAACAGACAGACCGAAAACAACAGAGTGCAGACTGCGGATAATTAAGTGTCAATATTACACTTACATAAGGGTGATTTTTTCAATATGATGCACGTTTGACTAGTAATTACAGGTGCAAAATGCACCTTTAATAATTAGAGCGACATTAAGAATGTTTAAAGCAATTATATTCTATTCTTATTAGATGTAGACCAGTTTCTCATCAACGTGCATGTTATTTAACTGTTCAGATTATACTTTCATAACAGTGGGGCAGTTTCAAACATATGACACACAATTAGTGAACGACCAATCAAAAGTTTAGGGTTGGTACGATTTTATATAAGATGTTTTTTTAAGATATTCACATTTTTATGAAAACAGCATTTATATAACACGTTTTTTACTAGTCCTTGCTGAAAAAAGCATTCACTTCTTTCAAAAAACACTTCATATCCTGCCTACCCCAAATGTTTGAATGGTAAAGTATTGACATTGGCACTGTATTGTTTTACCCTCGTAGCCAGAGTGAACTCTCTCTGCGATAAGAAGGCAGCAGGGCTCGGGTTGGGACGTGTCGGAGTCTCTCAGGGTCAGCTGATATGGCGTGAGACGGAAGGGGTGATACTTCACTTCTCCATCGCTGTCCCTACCTCTGCTGATCCGACAAAACATCGACTTTTCCTCGGCACAGTCCACCGGTGAAGCTGGATACAAATGGGGCTTTAATAAACACTCATTTTCCAAGCACACATTTGGACAACCTTTAAAAAAAATAACTAAAATTTGTAACATTCTTAAAGGCTTTTCAAAAGGTTTTTAACTTTGTTTACCATTACTGCGCATCATAACTAGGTGAATTTGAAGACTGAAGAAGTAAACAGTTGTCTCTAAAATCCAAATACTTTATTAAATACACATACTTGTGCGTTAAAATGCCTGTCTTTGGTCGTAATTTCTGCTTTATTCTTAAAATATTATGACTTCAATCTCGTAATCTTAGAATTTTTTTAAATTTTTATAACGTGGCACTAAAACGCCATCATAGGACAAATAAAGTCAAAATTCTGTGAATAAGGTCTAAATATTTTGAAAATAAAGTCAAAATTACGAGAAAAAAGTCAAAATGTTGAGAGAATAAAGTCAAAATATTTTGAGAATAAAGTCAAAATTACGAGAATTCATTCGTAGCAATTTTGAGATTAAAGTTATAATATTTTTTAAGTATATCTAGCTTATTGCACATGCAAATGGCCCGGAAAGGCCTGGATATTCCAAAATCTAAGATATGAAAATCTGTCAGAAACAATACGTCTATTCCAATAATGTGTTTTCCACATTCTTTAATATGACGTGACAGATCGCTGTATTCGCCTCAGTTTAAGCGGCATGTAAATCAGTCATCTTTCCGATTACAATGACAGAACTTTTTATTGTTTTTAATTAAACATATGTGCTAAAAAACTGACAGATTTTTAAAGCTGAGATGTTGTTTTATATTAAAAGTACTGAAAGCACAAAGCTTATTGCTATTATTACATGGCTGACATATTACAAATAGGCCTAATGAATGCAATCAAAGATGTAAAAAATATTATTTCCAAGCACACTGTCCCTGTGAGTGTAACACATGGTGTGATTTTTGCTAATAATCCCACATAAAACACCGTCATATTGTCCTATTGCTTATAATTATTGCTTATAATATAATTTTTTTAATACATGACTGTTTACTTGTCTTCGGTGAGCTTGCGTTTTTATTTTTTTATTATTTTAATTATTTTAATTTAAGATTTTGTGATACGGACACTGACAAAAATGATGAAATTTCCATGCCACCAAAAATTTTGATATTATAAAGACCATATTAAAAGCAAAAATAACTATATTGTGATATCGTTATGTCGTGAAATAAAATTACTCATATCGTGATATAAGATTTTGGTCATATTGCCCACCCCTACCTGTTATTATTTTTGGTTAGCAATTCCAGTTGGTACAAGTAGTGATATAATAATTACCTTTACAATACACTTTTGTGCAAAACAACTTTGGACCAGTTAAATTTCAATACTACAGTATACCCATAAAACACTAAGCCTTAAAAATACACACCCTTCATCTGTACAGTTTGACAATATAAACAGCTCAGGACACGTGCATGGCAGTTTTATAACTGTCTTTGTTGAACAGAACTATCTGTAACTGATTTACAAAAGATTCGGCACTCTCTGTTGTTGCTATATTCAAAACAGTCAAAAAAACGTCCACTTACTAGTGCCTGCACAGGAGGACCATGGCGGTAGATGACAAGGAGCGGTGCCGCTGTAAAACGTACTGACGTCCTGAGGCGCGAGCAGCTCTGAAAAAACTGCCCCTTGCAGCCTCTCAGGTTTACAGCGGAGCAGAGAAGCCGCCTGGGATGAGATGTACACCACTTTACCAGAGAGGAACGACACTGCCACTGAGAACGTGTCCTATGAGAAAAAATTAATGCGTTAGATTACTGACATCTCACAGCCTGCTATGTGACCCTGGACCACAAAACCAGTATTAAGTAGCACAGGTATATTTGCAAAAAGAGCCAAAAATACATTCTATTTTTTTATGCCAAAAATCATTAGGATATTAAGTAAAGATCATGTTCCATGAAGATATTTAGTAAATTTCCTACCGTAAATATATCAAAACTTAATTTTTGATTTGTACCTTGCATTGCTAAGAACTTCATCTGGACAACTTTAAAGTCAGTATATAGATTTTTTTTGCACCCTCAGATTTCAAATAGTTGTATCTCAGCCAAATATTGTCCTATCATAACAAACCATACATCAATTGAAAGATTATATCTCAATTAAAAAAAAAAAAAACCTTAACGACTGGTTTTGTAGTCCATATGTACAACTAGGTAACTTGTCCAGTCATACCGTGTTTTGAAGCGTGTACTCTGATGTTATGTTGTCTAGCTCTTCGATGGTAAACGACGACAAGTCCAGACAACACCCGTGACTCTCTTCCACACTCCATTGATGGTAGTACTCTTGATTCGCTACAGACGAACACAAAACAACCTTTTATTGGCACACGTATGCTGGTACAAGGAAATACAATTTAAGTTTCGGTTTTGACACTTACCTCGGACTTGTTTGACACAGGTAAGTGCGTATTGCAAGGAGGCTAGGGTGCTTGATCGGCCCTTCCTGTGCCATTCCGTTGGCATGCGGATTTTTAGCTCGCGCAGGGCCTTCAGCAACTCTCTCTGGGTCTCTAGTCGGGCAGGTTGGTCACCGTTGTGTGTTTGGGACGTCGGCTGATCCTGCTCCGAACTGCCACTCAAAAGACTGTACGAAACCGAGCTGCTAGGAGGAGAGGGACTGTTTCCATTTGAGCTGAGGACAGACATTTTAATGGGTGAAATTAGTGTTTTAAACACACTTAAATTATTACAACAGAATTTTACATTTACATTTCTGAACATGAATGTTTCTAACACGTCTAAAATATGATTTTGAAGCTGATACTAGTTCAGACCACTACTCCGGCACAGTTAATTGAAGCCAATTATCTTAAAATACGCTTAAACTACAATTAATTGCATGTATAATTATACGTAACTTTAATCTGTATCAAGTGAAGCATCATCACGACAACGCCTCAACTAGTTCCCAAAGAAAAGCATTTCCGGGAACAAAATGTACTAAGCTAAACCAAACAACTGCAACTGGTTTATTACACTGAATGTGTGAGCTATTTATAGGCCAGATCTCTTCAGTCACACACTTTGTTTTTATCTATTCGATGACTAAAGTGTTTCAAAGATATTAAAATAGGTGTACACCCATACATTTGGCTAAGATTTGTATCTAAAATTACTCCTCAGTAGCATTCAAACTATTTTATCTGTATAAATTGTACACCAACGGTTCAAAAGTTTGGGAGGATCTGTAATGTTTTTAAAAGTAAACATTACCTTTTTAAACAGTAAACAACTTTTTCTATTTTAACATGCTTTAAAATGTATTCCTGTGATCCAAGCTGAATTCTTCCAGTTGTAAACAGTTTTGCTGCTTAATTTTCAGGATTCTTTGATGAAAAGGAGGTTCAAAAGAGCTATTCAAAATAGAAATCAATTCTATGTGTCTATGCTGAATAAAAGTATCAGTTGCTTCAAAATGGCAGTGTATACATATTCACACATACAGTGCATATAAATAGATTAATTCAACAAATCTTCCTACCACATGAAATTCAAAGCAAACCTCTTGCTTTCCGTAGTCTCTGTGGTTGAACCCTTTCCATTGTGAGAGCTGCAGGTGGATGCTTCTCGTCCCATGTTTCCATCGCTCTCCCTCTCGGCCGAGTCGTTCCCGCTGGAATGGGCATCCGTGTCATCCGAGTGCGTCTGCTGGGGCGCTGTCGAGATGTCCAGCCTGGAACAAACCGCCTGGCTGTCGGTCATTCTGGGAGAAGCATTGCTGTGGGTTTCCCCTTCATCCTTATGTCTTGTTCCCTTCCCTATACGGGTGCTGCAAGTCTCTGGTGTTTGGAAGTTGTCATTACTCATAATGAAGCAGAATAATTAAATCACATCTGTCTTGTGCATCTGTGAGGGACCTTCTGACACAGCAGGGCATGGGAACTCCTTGGGTATATAAATATCTGCTGCGCTAAAACATACGGCTGAGAACCTTTCTTTGTCCGCTTGTCCTGGATGTATCTGCTTACTTTAAGTCCTTGAAATTGCAAACTGTCTGGTGGGAGATAATAATAAAAAGAGGATAAGCAACAATTGCACTGGAGATATGAAGCATGAGAAAATTCAACATCAGTTGTGAATATAGCGGTTATGTCACAGTTTTGTAATCGTGGCCTATATGATATTAAAGAACCACACTGATGTATTTACATTCACTTACGGTACACTCATTATGATGACTTAAAATACTTATGACTGATGTTCAGAATTGTAATGTGGGAGGGTCAATGAAATATTTAAGTGAATTTTAACTATAAATAAGTAAGCAAATAATTTAATATATACTCTGCCGTTCAAAAGTTAGAGATCAGTAAGATTTTTAAGCTTTTTAAATATCATCAAGGCTGCATTTACTTCATCCAAATACAGAAAAAAGGTAATATTGTGAAATATTATTATAGTTTAAAATAACGGTTTTCTATTTTACTGTATTTTAAAATATAATTTATTCCTGTGATGCAAAGCTGAATTTTCATCAGCCATCACTCCAGTCTTCAGTGTCGCATGATCCTTCAGAAATCATTGTAATATACTGATTTATTACTTTTGATATTAAAGTTGGAAACAGTTGTGCTGCCAAATATTTTTTTTTGGAACCTGTGATTCTTTTTTTTTTTTTTTTTAGGATTTTTTTGATTAATAAAAAGTGTAAAAGAACAGCATTTATTTAAAATAGCAATATTTTCTTATAATATACGAATTTACTATAATTTTTTATCAATTTAAAACCTTAAATCCTTGCTGAATAAAGGTATTCATTTATTTAAAAAAAAGAAAAAAGAAATTTACTGACCACAAACGTATAGCTTCTATTGTTATATTGTTTTTTGTTTTTTTATTTTTAACAAATGCTGTTCTTTTAAACTTTTTATTCATCAAAGGATCCTGAAAAAAAGAATCACAGGTCTCAAAAAAATATTAAGCACCACAACTGTTTTCAACATTAATAATAAATAGATATTAGAATGATTTTTGACATTTTTCATTTGACACTGAAGACTGGAATAATGATGCTAAAAATTTAGCTTTGCATCACAGAAATAAATTACTTTTTAAAATATATTCACATAGAAAACAGTTATTTTACGTTGAAATAATATTTCACAATTTACTGTTTTTTTCTGGATTTTTGATCAAATAAATGCATCCTTGATTAGCATAAAAACATTAAAAATTGTACTAATCTGAATCTATTGAAATTTGTAAATTTGTAATTTAAAGTTATTTAATTTAAAACATTTGATTTAATATGTTTTAAGTAAATATGAAATATAGTTGTTTTCTTACTGATCAGTAAAATATACATTCAAATAAAAGTGTCCACTTTTTTTAAAAGTTATAACAAAACAAAAATTATATTTATCTTCTAGCAAAACGTCATCATCAGGGAGGGACAACAAGAAATGCCCTCTACAGGCCTGCACAGCTTTAATTTTTTTTTTGGTACGGTGGAAACATTATCATAGATAACAATTTAAATCACTAGTCTTACAGTATCTAAACCATGAAGCTTCTGTATGATACAAAAGAAAGATAAATGCCTAAAGTTTACACATGCTTTACAAGTAACCTAAAAACAGTAGATCTGTAGGAAAATGTGACTAAGTTGTTTTTTAACTTGTCAGCATGAAACTGTAACATTTGTAGGCTTTCCCCTCCTGATGTATTGTTGTTGTTGTTTTCTGTTCTCGCCTGTTTTCCTTACCCTGACAAGTTTCAGTTTTCAATGCACAAACCACTTCCGTGCATCTTGCATCAAGTAGCCTACTAAACTATTTACAATAACACTATAAACATATATTTAAAAATAAGTTATAAATCCTTATTAATGTGTTAAAATGATCTCTTTAGTTTAAAGGCTCACAGGTCTAATCCTTAACCTATGATCTGACTGTAAAACATTTAAATAGCAGTGCAATAGGGTTTTAGATGAATGCGAGCCCTCTATCTGTGGACCTGTGGAATTACTGACGTCACACAAACATTGACAATACGATATATTTTGACAAAGCCATGTAGATTACATTTTTGAAACAAACAGTCAAGTTATTGTCAAAAATATACTGGAATTTAACACAGTCAAAGGACTATGCCAGTTGACTTATATACAATACTCATCCCAACAGCACATCCCAAAAATCACCATAAAATATTTTAACAAAGATCAGAGATCAGTAGTGTCCTTTTGGAAATATAGACTAAAAAGTACAGACTAAAAGCGAAATGTTTACAGGCTTACCGTATTTTCTTTGACAAATATAGATTTAAATGTCATTCATACATGCGATGCATGACTATAATAACGATGATAGAACTATTATGGCGAAATGCAGGTTTTCTTACCTTATAAAAGTATTTCAGATTCTCCGGAGTTAAGTTTAAGCTGCTTTTCAGAGCTGGTATACGTATAGACGCATGTGCAACAATGTTCTTCAGTACTGTAACTCCAGTTTTTTGTGATGTTAACCCGTGTACCGACACCATCATCATTCTTGCTTTGGGAACAAATTTCACGTGTAACCAGCACCTCCCGAAGCCATCTCTCATTGGCTCCTAACTTGCCGTTGCTCCGCCTACAAAACATAAACCCCGCCCGTCAACGAGAAACTCGGGCTGCTATTGGACACGTGGGCAGGGCTTTGAATGCTCTGCGCTCCTTTGTCACGTTGTAGAAAAGCCTCCGACTGAACTGTGTGGACGTGAGGGAACATCGAGACCTAATTTGCCCTTCTCCAAACCGTATTAACTGCTGTAGAAGCGCGAGGGCGCTTTTTGCTTTTACCATATAAGACTAATGGACTGACATTGTTTCGAGTTTATGTGACTTTTTTAAAAAGGCAAATAAATAAGGTTATGATTTTGTGAATAATTACGTGTATATCGTTGAAATGCTACCATTTGTGGCTGCACGTCTTTTTCGGTAGTTACAACTTCAGCGCACTGGCTTGGAGTCGTGCTTCGTTCCTCGTGTTTGTGCGTACTTAGAGTGTCCGTCCACCTGCCGCTGACACATGAGGGCGTGTGAGGGCCACGGCAGATATTACTGTCAAAATCCCTGTCTCATGACTCTATTCCCTTCGTTTGCTACTCAAATATACGATGTAAGCAGATCACAGCCGGACACATTTGTGTAGGATGTGTTTAATGTTGAGTGCTTTGAACACATTGCAACTGTATGACAAGATGTTATTATTTAGCAAGGCAAATTATTATTTTAAATTATTAATTTCAGTTTTGGTCAGTGTTTAAACTGACTTAATAGCCTTGACATTACTTTTAAAAATGTAGGGCGGTGCCATACTTCTATAGTGGCATCAGATGGTAATACTATGGCACAGGATAGTACAGTCAGCCGGTCATAAACCCTGACCTAAGTTGTTTTTTTTTTTTTTAATTACTCGTAAGATGGTATTTTATGATAATAAACAGCTGACATATCCCTGACTGCATTATCGGCGGGGAATTTTCTCTTTCTGCAGGTCATATATTTGCGATTTAAAATTGAGATAAAGTTATGACATAAAAATGCCAATCAAAACATGCTTTTGACTTTTTTTCATAATCTCTGTCTTATAGTTTCAACGTTTTTGTATGACTTGTGTCATTTTTCTTTAACTTTTAATGTCGTAATTTTGACTTCTTGTCATAATTTAGATTTTTTGACAAGTTTTTGACTTGGCTATCTACCTTATTCCTAAGCCCCATGACGTGTAAGCTGTAAACAGTGGAAGGTTCGCTCTATGGACGCAATAATACGTTTTTTTCAAACTGGGTACAGTGAGATTACATATTCTACTCACCCGTGATCCATTAAACATTAAAATGACATAATGACCGAAGTAATGACAAAAATGACAAATGTAAAAGTATAAACAAGGTACTTTCAACAGACCATGAATAACCCCAAAAGCGCAAATTCTTTCCACAGCAATAACAGACAGGTGAAATATCACTGTGGTAATATGATCTATTTTGTAACATTGCCTTTTTTTGACAGATAATAAATTGTATTTACCTGTGAAAACAAACAAACCTGGAAAGAGACGTGAGGATTTGAAAGTTTGCATTCCTGTGAATTACTGATGGGACATATTGTAAATTAAATCGGGAGAACAGACCACAGATGTGCAGTATATGTTGTCCTTTTTCATATTATTACAGGGCATCGACTGAAAAGAGCTCTTGCCATAGTTATAACGTGTCACTTTAAATACGTTATTCCCATGATGTCTGAAAATAAAACATGAAGGAAAATCGACAGCTCATTCAGTCAAACAGACGAATAAGCTTTATTTGTAGGGCAACCGTATAATTTTAAATGATTCGTTTCAGTATTTTTGAAGCTAAGTCCCCCAAACCGGAAGTGCCAACTAGAGTTGGGGTACTCGGACTCGAGTCCGGTTTCGAGTACAATTTTTAGGCGACTCGGACTTGTCACGGACTCGGATGCATTTTTACTCGGACTTGACTTGGACTCAAGCCTTTCGGACTCTGAAAATATGCCGAGTCCGTACGAGTCCAGAGACAGTTGACGGAAATGTCACCGACTCAATGCATTATCACGAAAGTCTTGTCCAGTAGGCTACTTGAAAGCCGACGGGTTTATGTGCGCACACACTCAAAGCGCGCTCACAGAACGCGCCTCTCAGTCAGTGTGCCCATACAGAGTTCTCTTTCGCTTTTAATAGGTTCTGTTATTGATACACACATGCTCGTCTTGGAGACTATTCATGTAAATGAAGTCGGTTTTGTCTTAAGTAAACCTAAACAGCTGGGAGAAACACTGATGCGTCAAAATATTTGAAATGTGCGTCAGATCTTAAAGCGACAGCAGCATAAACCTGCTGCAGCCAACCACGTCAAACAATAATCAAACAACAAAAGAAAAAGAGAAATTCACTCACTGTTCTTGACTGAATCACTTATTAACTGTAATAAGAATTATCTTTAATGTATACAGTGAAGATTTTGAAGTGTTTTATTTTAACATTTATTACTTAATGAAATGTCTGTAGTGTATTTCTGTAATAGCCTTTAGATAGACCTACATAAAAAACTTAAAAAAAACCTACAATTCTATTTTAAAAAAAGATTCTATTTTAAAAAATATTATTTCATTTGTATTTTTGATTAATATATGTATTAATACTTTTGCTTGTAAGTAATACTTGGAGTGTTTACTTGCCTTGAGCTCGAGAATGTTTTACTTACATTAGTTGATTCGTTTTTTCTGTATTGAAATTATTATTATTTAAACATGGTGGCAGTTTGTAGCTTGAAAGAAAAATAATTTTCTAACATCTTTGCAGCAACAGTTTTAATGGGTCCAAAAACACCTTGGATGTGCATGATTTTCTAATAATTAAATGACCCATCATCAATTATTTCTTATATAATGTAATTTATTGTAATTAATGTAACTATAAATGCATTCAAAAATAAAACAGGTGTGAGTTTGCTGTGACTTACGGAAAGTATATGTAGGGCTTTATACACAGTGTATACCATTGTAAAGACTAGGTTTATCCCTCACAACCTCATTTTCATTCAAGAAAAAAAAAGTCATATACAACCCAAAACACACACAGCCACAATCAGAAATAAAAGAGGTGCATTTTCTGCTCTTAAGGTCCCACTTACCAAGATACCTACTCCTTTACCCCCACCCTTGAATTTATACATTTACTACATCGATGAATAAAGTCAAGTCCCGCCCTATAATTTTTCACATTCTAAAACCTGTTTCACTCTAAAATATGTCACATTACATAGATCAGCCATAACTTCTGTTGCATGACTTTAAGTTTGCTAAGCAGAGCATGGACACTTATGAGATGTTGTGAAATCAAAAATCAAAATGGCAAGATCCACTAGAGGTTTGCTTTTCTTACATTTCAACTGACATTGCATTTTTCTAGTTGTAAAGGTTAAAAACAGGGGTGCCCAAACTCGGTCCTGGTCCTTGGTTTAGCTCCAACTTGCCTCAACACACTTGCCAGGGGGTTTCTAGTATGCCTAGTATAAGCTTGATTAGCTGGTTCAGGTGTGTTTAATTGGGGCTGGAGCTAAAATCTGTAGGACACCTCCCTCCAGGACCGAGTTTGGGCACCCCTGGGTTAAAACAATGTTAAGATACTGACAAACAGTAGTGTTTCCTTGGACTTGGACGGACTCGACTCGGACTCGGCCCTTTTGGACTCGGACTTGAGTCCGACTCGGCCCATTTTGGACTCGGACTCGTCTCGGACTCGATTGGTTAAAGACTCGGACTCGACTTAGGTGGACTCGAACCCAACACTAGTGCCAACCATAATTCAAAACGCAGTAGACTCGTCAGGAATAAGGGGATCCACTTTTTTTTTTTTTTTACTTAGGAGCTGGTACAGCCATTTGTAAATTTTATGGGTTTGGCCTCTGGTCTCATCCACATCCAGCTATTCTTAACTGTACAAAACAGCTTCGTTTCGCTGCTTGATATTGCACATCGCTGTGTCTCATCGTATTATTTTAGTGCAAACAGTTTTACCGTTTACTGCACGTTATTCTTCTGGTTATTTCACTGTAGAGGGTTTGCACTTACATCACAGTTTAGGTCAGTTAACCGGATGTGCAGTCATATCAGCGATACTCGGATGTAATTTATGATAATAGTAAAGATAATAATTTATGCTGTCTAAACCACAGAAAAAATGTGTGGAACCTGCTAAATCATAAAGAGAAGGACTTAGTAGGCAGGAAAGGGCGCAATATTTTGCAAACTAAAGTTAATAGGTGGTAAAGATACATACAAGCAGTATTAATTAAGATATTAGGCTGATATTTCACCTACCTGACTGAAAATGATAAGAACAAACACGAAAGTTGTCAAGATTCATGCTCTGGAAATCCTGGTTCAGTTTGGCCCACCATAAATGCCTTTTGTTCCTTAGTTTTTTGCACTTATCTCCTTCATTTGTTATAACTTTTGGCAGTCTATAGTACTCCAAATGTTTTTCCCGGTCCGACCGATTAGTACAGCCCAAAACATGATAACGATTGACCAATTTCAGCAGCAATAATAAGCATAATAAGTTCTGTTCAGTTCAGTGCCGCCAATATGGCCAATTAATGATGCGTCATGAAAACACTCTATTGCGGCTAAGGAAGCTTACTTATGGTGTACCATAATTATGATTTGCCTAGGCATACAAAATTACTGGCAATAATGTGTCCACATGCTCAGTATTAACTTATTGGTTATTGAACTGTTTTATAAAAGCAATATCATACAGTAATACTGTTCTGAATGCATATTAAGTATCCAGAGTAGAACATGTCCAGGCAACCATGGTATTACAGTTGTCTGCAAGGTACCATGGTAATCACTGGTAATTTTTTGTTAGAGTTAATAGTTTATGCAATAGTGACGGGGTAGTGAGTTACTTGTATTTTTATGATTCATTCTGTGGTAGAGCAAAAATCTTCTCCAAATTCTGGAGCTGGCCTTGTTTTAGAAGAAATTATTAAAACACGCAGATATATATTCTTAAATACATAATCTTAATACATACAATTAAGAAATAACATCTTTGATATATACATCAAATAGTTAATTTAAAAAAATCAACACAGACGCATTTTTATTATATATTTATTTTTTATGTTGTCATTGTTTTCAAACACACACACATTTTAATTTCTAACTCGGAACAATAAACACAGGTCATCATAACTGTCATTTTTTTGCAATATATATATGTATATTTATATATATATATATTTTCCCAAGATGTTCATCCATATAATAGACATTGACAGATTTACTCTACAATTGATTTCATGTATGTCTGGTTGCCAAAAGGTTCCCTGTTACAATGTACTTCGTTCTGTTTAATATGTAGTCCACTATAACTTATGACACAAATAAATAAAAAATAGAATAAAATAAAATAACAACAACATAAAATAAAACGGCGAAGACCGCATTACCCATGATCCTCCAGCCTAGTCCCTCCAGAGAGGCCAGACAAACAGGGCTAATGCTAATCCCCAACCGTCCTCCCTAAACGAACCTCCTTAAATCAAATAAATAAACAAATTGTTATTAATACAGCAACTTGGCTCTTGGTTCAATGCATTTCTAAACCTCCAATAAGCTCTATAGGATCAGCCCCCTTAAATTCAACTTTACCCAGTTCCAAAAATCTTGTAAAATGCCATCACTTTTCATTCAAAACATCTCTGAATTAACATTTGAAGTACCAATTGATATCCCAGTCTGTACAATGTTTCGTCGACACACTAACCTTCAATAAGGCAGGGTTCGTTTTCCACTATTACTTCGATAGGTCAACCTTCTTATATTATATCTCAAATTATAGAAAAAAATCACCCTCTCCTGACTAAGCACAATGAAGCTGTGCCAAAGAGCACCACTGTGAAGCCTTAACTAATTCTAACTTAAAATAAAGTAAACAACTGAAGACTAAACAACTGTATGATGTGAGTAATGGAGAAATCACTGTGGCTTCGAGCCGGTAAAGTTCTGTGTCTTCATTGGTTCCCTCCCAATAAAGAAGACGCAGCGTCTTTAACAGGCTGGCGTGACAAAACTACTCCCACCGTCCCTCTCAACCCACACGGTTTTGAACGAAAAATACAGAAGTGCCAAGACAAAAGAAAATGTCTTCATACACTCACACAAAGAAAAGCACATACAGTATTTGTAGTAGAGTCCCCTATTAGAATCTGTTCAATTTGAGAATTAACTGGTCACGTTTGAGTCCTACCCCAATGCGTGTTGTTGTTTAGTTATAGACCCCTTTAAAATGGAAGAAAACTCTTACGTTTGCCTAATATAACATATAGTTCTTATTCTACATCATACTCTAATTCCAGATTGTTTGTGCCTTAAATAGAAAATAAAAAGACCCCCTTCCCCCAGATGAAGCCCACACTACAACACGAAACAATACAGATTTTTTTGTCTTTTTTTCGTCTTTAAACAGCTACAAAGAAAGTTTCATGTTTTATATTCAGCATTACAGATACAGACCTAAAGGAGAAGTTGTGCTATCATTGTTTAGATATCAGGCCTGGGGCAATTGCAGTTTCAAATTCCTTATTCACTTAACACTAAATATTCAAGTAAAATAAACAGACCTGAAGAAAAAATGGGCGACTTCTTGTTTCCTTTTGCTGGCTTTTAAAAACCAGAGATCTGGGGAAATGTCCCTTAACCTGTTTTTGATGGCTGTTGGCAGTATAAGCAAGATATAACATGGTCTTTGGTCATTTTTCATTAAAATAGCTCAACGTGAGTGGGACAAAGGAGTGAATGACCATGCAGGAATGAAAAAACTAAACGAAATGAACTAAGGCAATAAATGAAATGAAAATACTAAATATTACAATTCATTCTGCTGCAAGCATCAGCCTTTTCCATATGGATGATTAACATGGATTGTGAAAACACACCAGTGGAATCATTTCTCAAGCCCCGCCTCCTTAACAGCCCCGCCTCCTGTCACAATCAATCAGCTAATCTATTCCCTCCCCCTGTTTATGCCTTGGGAAAAGCCTTTCTTTACCTGCAAAGGTCTAAGCAGCCTAATCTGTCAGGATGAAGCCGAAAACCTCGGCTAGAAAGCGAATCATGTGTGAAAGAAGAAACGTTAATGGCGCTAACTTGGAAACGTGAAAGGGAAGAGGGGGGTGTTCACGTGCAGACGCACACTTCACGCCTGGCTTGCTTCGTGTTGACAGATTGGGCGGATGAGACTAAGGGGTGATGCTGATGGAGGCGTATTTATATGCACGAGAGGAAAAACCAAAAGACAAAAGAAAAAAACGTCCCCTCAGGTGCTTGGCAGTGTGTAAACTACAGCTGAACTCAACAAACAGGCACACAGAGAGATGGATAATAGCGAGGGACACAAAGGTGCTCGCTGTGCACATGGCAGCAGCGTCAAGTCCTGAAACGACGTGGTCCCGTCCTGCCTGCATCGCACAGAAAAATATAAACATCTATTTTTAAAATCAAAAGAAAGGCTAAATTAAAGGCAGTATCTAGAGTTAAGAGAGAGAGAACCACGGCTGTTGAAATGACCTCACGTTGAACGTTACGATTAACCTGTGTGCTTTCAGACGGATGAACTCGTGCATCGGTTTGGCAGTAGGACGTAACAGCGCGTGGTTCTATCTCATTCGCACCTGCAGTCTAACCGGTTAAAAAGCGCCATCGAAAACAAGCTTTTTGTGCATGATGCTATTTCCCCTTTCGGTCTGGCTTTGAATCTTTCAGGGCTTCAAAATCTTTACCAGCAGAATGAATCGGGGAGTTTCGGTCCTGATTTGCAGTTCGAATAGCACTTAACCTGCGTACTTGAGGTTGTTTAAGACCTATTTTGAAAGTCTTTAAGATAAATACACTTACTTTGCTTGATAGACAGCATAGTTGTACACTGCTATTAAGGAATGTTTAAGAGATAAGACACTAAAGACATTAAATAAAAATAAACATCTACAGTCATTGGTCCAGTCTGTTGTGGCAGTTCACTAAGAGAGTAAGTACTGTTGGTGAGAAAGAAAGAAAGAAAGAAGGGGGTTGAGGGGGCAAATCGGGGATATTGATTTAGGGAGTCTATCGCTTGTGCAAAAATACACCAATACTCAGTGAGCAAGAAAGAGTGAAATAGAGCGTGCAAGATACAAACACCCAGATTAAGAGGCAGTAGTTTAAACCTGAAGCAAAACAAGTTTTACAAAACTTAAAAAAAATATACAAATGCACACTCACACACAAACTACAAAAACCCATTATATCAGAATAAAACTCTACAAAGAACATTTGGAATATATACCGTATCATCTTATTGTATTCTAAGGGTTGTGGTTTCTTTTTTAACGGTTGTCGTCACAAGTAATCAGAGGTTTTTCGAGTATGAACAGTATTTCAGAAAAGCCGGAGGTATTTACAGAGGAGACATGGCCACACACTCACGGACAGGACGGACGAGGAGTGACAGGGGCCCAGCTGTGAGGCAGTGGAGGCAGGGGGCAAGGGGGTAAGGGAAGGGGCGGATTTAGACTCTCTGAGGGCAAATCGAAGTCGTTTTTCTCATCTTTTTTGGGAGGGATTTTTCTGTGGCTTGGAATTGGGCGTTCATGAGCTCAGAGTGGGGTAGGAACATCATGCTTTAGGTGCTGAAGTACACTGTGAAGAGAAGCAGATCAGATTTATCGTTAACACTTGAGAAACAGTACGTAATAAGAAAAACAATCTGTATTTTCTACTTAAGTCGCCTTTTCACTATCCAAGAAAAATGACCAAAGTCATTCATTTCTAATGCAGAGTAGTGGAATACAGTTTGATCGTGTGCATATGCTAAATTTTCAGATGTGATTTGAGTTTTGGAAGCAACGAAAAATTTGAAGTTTTGCAGCTAGACCATATGTCACCTAAGGACGCCTGTTTCTGACACTGAATAAAAGATAAAGTAATTGCGACTTTTTATCTTTTTAATTCTGACATTTTTCTCAGAAATTCACAGAATTGTTAAAAACTTGTGAGATATAAGGTCCCAATTCTGAGAAATAAACTCGCAATCTTGAGAAGTAAACTCAATTCTGAGAAATAAAGTCGCAATTTTGAGAAATAAAGTCGCAATTCTGAGGAAAAGACTTGCAATTCTGAGGAATAAACTCGAAATTCTGAGAAATAAACTCAATTCTGAGAAATAAAGTCGCAATTCTGTGAGGTAAAGTCGCAATTCTGAGAAATAAAGTCCCTATTCTGAGGAATAAACTCACAATTCTGAGAAATAAATTCACAATTCTGAGAAGTAAGCTCAATTCTAAGGAATAAAATTGCAATTTTGAGAATTAAAGTCGCAATTCTGAGAAATAGTCGCAATTCTGATGAATAAAACAGCAATTCTGAGGAATAAACTTGCAATTCTGAGAAATAAGCTCACAATTCTGAGAAATAAATTCACAATTCTGAGAAGTTAACTCAATTCTGAGGAATACATTTGCAATTTTGAGAAATAGAGTAGCAATTCTGAGGAATAAACTCGCAATTCTGATGAATAAACTCGCAATTTTGAGTAATAAACTTGAAGTTCTAAGAAATAGTCCCAATTCTGAGGAATAAACTTGCAATTCTGAGAAATAAAGTCGCAATTCTGATGAATAAAATCGCAATTTTGAGAAATAAACTTGCAGTTCTGAGAAATAGTCAAAATTATGAGATATAAACTCACAATTGTGACTTTCTTCTCAGAATTGCAAGTTTATATCTCACAAACTAAAGTTGTTAAGTCAGAATTGTGAGATATAAACTTGCAATTCTGAGAACATATCAGTCTTTTCCCCCCTCAGAATTGGACTTTATAACTCGCAATTGCAACTTTATATCTCACAATTGTGAAAAAAAAGTCAGAATTGCAAGTTTTTATTTTCCGAAGACATTGCAATTCTCTCTGGAATAGATTCTGAGCTTAGTTTTTACCATGAGACGGAGCTCTAGGCTAGTTAACCGCTCACTTAAATGCACACCAAGCAGAGCGGAGCAGAGTAATGTTAGTGGTTAAATGTACTTGCACCTCGGCTTTTATGACGCGAGTTAATGTAAACAAAGCCCACTATGAACACTCTTCAACCTTTTCGAACTTTGTGAATGGTTATTTTAGGTTCAAGTGGTGTGTGTGCAAGAAAATGGACGCAAGGAGAGTACGCCCGTTTATAAAGCACGCATTACCATCTGCTGTTATAAACTAAGCTCAGAATTGATTCAAGAAAGAAACGTGATGCATTCAAGTAAATCGCAGAATCGGTCCACGAATTGTTTCATCATCGCAACCCTAGTTTAACATGTAATCTTTGCTCAAAATTTTGTACCTCAGTTTGTGAAATTTTTTTTTCACATAACCTCCACTCAGTTCCCCTAGTTTATTGGTCAACTAAAGTCCACAAGATGATGCAAAATCCGGGTTTTTATTGAAACTACAGATCACATATATGCATTTGTATATCCCCCTACAGACAGTCAGATTGAGCCCAGTGCATTCAGGTATTTTCTTTTTAGCAAAAGGGAATGTGTTTCCACTAGTCACGTAGCACTGATTTTTAAAAAATACCTTTCTACTGCATAGACAGTCAGGTTTTATCTTGCCAGTGGTCAGTTACCCCTTTAAAATGGAATGTTCTTTTACAAACATTTGAGAGTCAAAAATTAATTTTCCCAATTGTATTTAACCCAGAATATTCAGTTGAAAATCATTAAGAATATTGTCATTGCTTACCAATGATTATAATGAGGACAATCACGCATATCACCCCCAGGATAATCATCATCTAAGAAAAGAGGCAAAAAGAGGGAGAATGAGTTGAAAAGCAGTAAAAAATAGACTATAAAGACCCAACATTCAAACATTTGATCCAAATATATAATTTAAGATGTAAATACAAATAACACCATATAAATACTGCCAACTAAATATGTTAGAATGATAACATTTTTCATTTCAAAGCGGTATAGTGATTTGAGGTTTACTGTTAGCTGTTTGCTTGATTTAGATGTGTTGTTATGAAAATCCATTGCCTTTTTCAGCCTTACTCAAGGCATTTGTGTTGTTTACCTTGGCATTCTTCCACCAGTATTTATTCTTGAGCTTGGCAGCACTGGTCTCGAATTGTGAGGCTCCAGCCTGCAGGGCATCAGCCCGATCATCCAGTTCTGACAGCTTCTGGTCCCTCTCCAGAACCTTGTCTACGTTCACACGCATAATGTCCACCACCTGAGAAACAATAAAGGTGACTTTTAGTAAACTGTCATCCCTTATATTCATGTATAGATGCATGTATAGATTATAAAAGAAGACAAAAAGATGGGGTTTGCTCACCTCATCAACCTGAGCCTGTGTCTGCTGTAAGCGACGGTTGCTGGTGAGGTTAGGGGGAGGCTGGTTACCTCCTTCTGGGGCGGGGGCACCGGCAGGGGCTGGGGCAGACCTGCAAACCAACATACAGGCATTCATCCATACTTTAATGTTACGGGGGTGTATTATAAGTAAATAGAAGCTATATAGGAGGAACATTTGTTAATTTAGCTTGCATTTCTTTTTAGAACAATATTTGATTTCAAATTGCATTCACAGTTCAAATTCATCACTAAATTACTTACAATACTTTTTTGATTTGTCATAATCATCATTCCAGCAAGATTATGTGTAATCACAAAATTGTTACTGCCATGATGCAGACTAGCTGTATTAAAATAAACTACATTATTTAGTTAAAATGTACTGTAGCTCTTCACCCACTCACTTGCTATTTTGTCTTTTGTATTTTAATTGAACTGACAGAAATCTTGAGTAAAGGGGATTTCTGAAAACATCTCCTTGCTAATGCCAATCTCAGCCACCAGAGGAAGACAAAACTCTGTATAAAGGTCACCTCTGAAGGATCCCTGGATATAATCCTTGTTTAGTTTCCTTGCAAAGAAAGGAAATACTTTTCCTCAGTGGGATTTTTTTTTTGGAGTATTTAAAATTAGTTAATGAGCTAGAAGCAAAGCTGACCATATATTTTTTCTTGTTCACCAGCCTTTTTTCTCCTTCTCACTTACTTCCGCTCCTTCTCATTTACAATAGTCTATATTTAGACATTAAGTCTTGGCTCCTCTCACCTTCACTGACATGAAAAGATTTAATAGCACTTCGCTTTGAGTGATATATATCAGTTTAATGGTTCTCACTGATTATAATGTAATAGTAATAGTGATTTTCATGTCTAGAATACATTGAAGCAATTCATCAATTTTTCATCTTAATGTTTTGTTATTTGTGTTCTGTCTTAATGCAGGTAAATTTTAATTATCTATCTATCTATCTATCTATCTATCATCCAAGTATAAGAAGCAGAAACAGGGCATAAGAAGAAATAGTCTGTAAGAACATGATTCAACGCTAAATTACCCTCAGACAAAATTTGGGTGTAGCCAAAATCTTAGCAATTTTAATATCTTCAAGTAATGGCTGTTCTAATGCAAAATTTCTCATTTAAATCAAAATGTGTGTCATTTCATGAAAATTAATTTGATGAAATGACACACCAAACATGTCCTGTGCTCTTACAGGCTGGTTACGCAAGGTTATTTTTCTGACGCTCACTGACAAATTCTAAATAATTAAATGAGGAAGCATTACACGTGTAATTTAGACTAATATGGGGTTAATACATTGCTTCTGGACTATTCCTTACATTCGACTGGTAAAGGCAGGGTCATATGAATGATAGGGACAACATCCCCACCCCCACACAAGGCCTTCATTAAGTCTCTGTCATTGTTGCGTCACAATCACCCTACATTTTGTCAAATAACTGGACCAAATGTTTACATTTGTTACTAATTGACATGTATTTTTCTGTAAGGTATAACCTTAAAACAACACAATGGTCATGTTAAAGTATCACCCTCCAGGCCCAGTGATGCTCTAATATAAGTATACATAATAGGAGAGCTAATGTGGACATATTATTGAAGCTGCGCGCCATTTACAGCCTCGATTATTTAAACCAGTTAAACGAGCGTGTCTAGAAAATACTAGTATACACGGCCATCTTTCCTGCAGAGGAACACCTGCGCCCTTTGTGCCAGCCATTTGGCTTCAGACTAACCAAATATCAATGAATATCAAGGTCTGGTTCCATAGAAACATGTTGAATGTGTCAGAGAATAATATAATTCGAAATTCTAACAAATTGCATCGCCCCCTTTGCCTGAACTCAAGCATATGACCGTCCGTTTACCAACCCCCACGACTCGCGTGGAATATCACGCCTCTAGTTTACAGCCTGCGTAAGGGATTTTTTAATACAGTGTGAGGTATATTTTTCATTATCGTTATTTAAATGTCATTTGTTAACATTGATATCAGGCCACGTTTGAAATACAGTGGGCCTTGGGCTATTTGAAACAAATCCCAATGGGCTTTTGAGTCAACATCGAAATTATTATCAAGTCAGCTAGAGATTTGGGTGTACACGCAACGTTATATTAATTACAATAATGTCAATTCATAAATTATTTTCTTTCTAAAAGCGCGTAGCCACTTCCAGCCAAACCAGTCCAATCCGGTGTCTAGGCGTGATTCTATCGCTGTTGCTCATTCCAAACCCCAGAATAAAGCGAAAAACGTCCGTATTATAAACAAATTAGTTCTTCAACAAGAAATTTACTGGGTAGATGCAAATTTAGCATGTCAGCAGTTGCAAGCGAAATGGAAAAACATTGGCCATTAGGAGCCTATTTATAGACTATTATATAGCAAGTACGCTTGACAGAATTTAGTGGGTTTTGTGAAATACGCAATAGGTGTGAAATAATACTTATTTACAGTCAAATATTAACTTACAGTAATATGGAGTGTGATCATTTTGTGCATATAACGTTATATAAATATTTATATACCGCGTTCTATTAACAAATGGCAGTATAATAATAATACATGAAATAAAACGTCATTCAAAACCAGATTATGATTACTAATTGAAGTCATACTCACATTTTGAACCGGGTTTTATGTGCGTCTACAAGAAGTGTGTGGATGAACGCGCTGCTTCAGGCGTTTCTCCCCGTCTCCGGGATAAATAATGCACTCTCCAGGTTATTCCAGTAAAGCGGTATTCCTTGTGTTTTTTCAAGGTTTGTATTTATTTCTTATTTCTTTCCAGCGGTGTGCCGCGCCTCGCTATTATTCCCTTTATAATAAGAGCGCTCTACCGCTACTCTCTTCTGTCACTATGTACACATAAAAAATAGATGCTCGGATTAGGCGAACAAAGATGGCTCGTTGACGTCACTCGTCATCCGGGAAGCTGCAGGTTGGAAGCAGTGACCATGAGAGACAGGAGATGGAGGATGCGTTGCTTGTTGACAGTTTGACACGACGGGACAGGGCACTTTTAGGCTATCCGTGTGGAACACTTTCAGCAGTGTGTGTAAGAGCGCGTGGGATGGAGTTCCTGGGGGATTTTGTTTGCACAACATGCCGTGTGGTTCATTTATTTATAAGTAAGGATTGCCGAAACAAACAAAATGGCGGTCTGTGAAGGGATGAATGGGCTTCCCAGGCTGCGTATGCTCACTTGTTAGTTATCTTAACGGGAGACATGGAAACATTTAAATTTGTGGAGCAGTGTTATAGCATTGTAATGCGTCCTGATAGCACATGTTGCTCATGCTATTTCATAATACTTTTAGCACTAAAATTTAGCGAATATTAGGTATAGTCATGCTGCCTTACGAGGTGTACTCTGTGACATATGACATCACAAGGTAATAGTACGGAGTGAAAAAGTGTTTGGCAGCGGTGGGATTCGAACCCACGCCCCCGAAGAGACTGGAGCCTTAATCCAGCGCCTTAGACCGCTCGGCCACGCTACCGTTGAAAGTCAACACTGTCCTAAGAATTGAAAAAACATCGGTTCTTAGCTGCTGTATGTGCTTTTAATGTTTGTCAGTTATGTTAAAATTCAGGCCAGCCATGTTTAGGTTTATGTCATGTATAAAGAAAACTTTATTATGTTATTAATTGTTAAACTATTGAGGTTTTATTTATCATATTTTTTTATTTATGACATACTTATAATCAAGTGACAAAATCGCTTTACAATATATCTGGAAAAGAAAACAGATTATAATTTATTTAGAAAAACACGTAAGCATTTTTGATAAGTTTAGACATAATTACTTTATCCTCTAGATGGCGCTATGTGCATATAGTATCCATGTGGTTTTCTGCCTACAAGAAAAACTTTATCATAATAAAAACCCATTGCGATGTGTAAAAACACAAATTCAGTTGACGAAGTGATTGTTATAAATATATACTTTTAGATTACTCTTGACCTAACTCGTTTATCACATTGATTTAAACAGGATAATCTTATACCAGAATGATGTAAAAATTACAAAGAGTGAGAAAATATATTCCTTTTTATCGTAATTAACAACATAAAGTGCATTAAACATTATATTACATCAAGGTTTCCCAATATAATACACTTAGTAAAAAAAGATTAAATAAATTAATTTAACCTGCAAGTCATTTGACCATTAATGTGCGAGAACCGTGAACATACAAATGTGATACTTATTAAAACATTTATTTTAAAATCTCCAGGGTGCTTCAAAGGGGTCATTAATTATGATTTCTTACGACTTTTTTTTTTAACTTTAGCTAGTGTGTAGTGTTGCTGTTTGAGCATAAACAACATCTGCAAAGTTACGACGCTCAAAGTTCAGTGCAAAGGGATTTTGCTGATTGACCACCCCTTTAAAGTAAATATAATACGTCAAAGAGCAGTGTGTTATTTCTTCAAATAAGAAATAACAGGAATTTGTGCATTTTAATGAGTTTGAAAGACAAAAGCTTTTCAATAATACATAATAATACATGGCTAAATAAGTAAATAATTCATTAACACTCAGTAGGCCTACTGAGTGTTAATGAACGTGTTCATCAGTAGTTGAAACACTTCTTAAATCAGAAATGATTGTTGTAAATCCATTGATCAAATGCTAATGACTATAGTCTATGTGAATGTCCACAAAACTTTCTGAGTGTATATAAGTAGTAGACTATTTAAGAAAGGAACATTTGAAAGATAAAAAAGAGGAGAGAATCAATAAATTAACAATTTATTGGTATTGTGTGAATAATAGGTAATCATGTAATCAATAAAAAGTAACTGTAGTCTAATTACCTCTAAGTATTTTAAAATGTAACGTACTTTAATTACAAGAACTGAATTTCTGAAATCTGATTATGAAATCCAGATTACATGTACCCTAACCCTAAATGTTACAATTTATAATTTAGGGGAAACTTATCTTAAAAATAAAATAATTTTAATAAACTAAAAATAAATCTATACATAAAAATATTTTTTAATAATCAGTAAATATTTTTCAAAATATAAAAGAATGAAGATAATTTAATATGTGTTTAAATGGAATTAAAGTTTAATTTTTTAAATATGTTATTTATACTTTTAGCGAGTAAGAAAGATTCATTCAGCTTCCGTCTGTGTGCTACTTTAATGGCGAACACTTACAGCCCCTCCTTCCTGACTCACGTCAGCCGTATTTTTTTAAAGAAATAAACACACGTTTAAGTGTTTTATAAAATACGTTTAGTGAAAACCTGAAATGGGGTGTATGTGTGTATTAATTTTACGGTTACACGAAGCTATAAGCGAATAAATAGCGAAAAGGCCATCCGTTTCAAAATCCACCAATGGGATCGCAAGAAACTCCAGCATGTTAATATGATATCTAAAAGAAACCGAATTAAAAACCTATAACTACCTAACCTTTAAAAAAAAAACTTAAAAACGCTTCTCTCGTACTAGGCATTAAATGTATGACTAAATACGTCATGTGTATTTTGAATACTTTTAAACGAGTTAGAAACACAACCATGGTTGAGAATGCATGCATGGTTTACAAAAGTTCTCCGAGACCGTTTTTGTAGATATCAGTAAGGTTAATTCTTACCTGCAGATCTTAGAAATAAGATTGCAGAACATGATGAATGGATTCAATGAATACGTGATTATTACCCGTGTTCGTTTAGGGTCTTGCAACCCCTTTACGAATCCTATCTGAATCAAACTGCAGTTAGAGAAAGTGGAAAAAAAAACAAATAGAAAGAATGAACGTATTTGGTTGTGAAATGTTCAGAAAACGTTGGTTAGTGTGGTGGTGTGTATTAAAACAGTGTTGGATGAAAGGCTTTCTTAATGTGGAACCTCATTGTCGAATAAATGCGTGTAGTGTAAGAGGACTTATCCAAGTAGTCGTTAATTTTCCACTTCGTAATGTAATGTTAAAATTTGTATAGACCTGTTTCGAGTGGCGCAGGCGTACAGACGAGGTGGCCGAGTGGTTAAGGCGATGGACTGCTAATCCATTGTGCTCTGCACGCGTGGGTTCGAATCCCATCCTCGTCGAATTCTTTTCACTAAGTTATAATGCTATATACACATGCATTATCCACCATAGACCCGTGTAGGTAGATACCTCATTAGCAGCTCTTTCTGTGGGCCGCTGTACTTTCTGCCGTCCGCGATACTGAAATGGTCAAAGCAGGTCCACAAACACTTGAGAGTAATTTGCCTGTATTTCTGCAACCCTAGTTACACGTATTTGCAGATATACATATTCATACGTATAACTAGGGTTGCAGAGATATCTATATCTGCAAAAGTCTTAAGCAGACTTAACCCTAACACAATAAAAATCAGTGAATTTCAATATTTCACAACATTGCGGAGCTTTTGGTAGTAAAACATTCCTAAAGAAATTTGATACATTTTTAGATTTAAGAACGTATTTATTAATGTTTTAATATGTGGCAGGGTTTTACACTTTAAAAAAACTACCTTTTGAGGAAGTGCTCGCCGGCGCCGTGGCTTAGTTGGTTAAAGCGCCTGTCTAGTAAACAGGAGATCCTGGGTTCGAATCCCAGCGGTGCCTTTTGAAATTCGCAAATCGTGTTTTTGCTAAGGTTGACAAGAAACTAGAAGAGCTCAATCCCTCTAATGGATTGTGTGTAAAGGATGACTAGTTGCAAGTTACACATTGAAAACTGTATTTCTGAAGATATGTTAAATACATCTAAGGTTCTGTACTCTTCGGTTAATCTGTAAAATTAAATGAATGTTTTAGCGATATGTTATAGGTTATAGGTTCTTAATTTAAATGTCAAAATTTGGAAAACATTTTTGGCAGCGGTGGGATTCGAACCCACGCCTCCAGAGAGACTGGAGCCTAAATCCAGCGCCTTAGACCGCTCGGCCACGCTACCCTATGCGAGCGTTTGGAAAGTGCTGTTCAAATGGATACAGTGTTCCAGTTCATGCTTCCTCTGATGAATTCGTAAATGGCTAAGGTGTTTTGACGGACGAAACAATTTGCTTTTTAATAACCTGACGGTGTCAGTGTGCCCACATACTTCTTTCTGGACTGAAATACATATAAAACTGGATAAATCAGATAAACAAACCAAAGTAGAATATCTTTTATTCTGGCCTCAACATTTGTTGTTTAAAGAATACAAATCTAGCTACATATTATAAATAAGGCCATTGTTTAATATGTACTTTATCTTATAAATTATACATCATTTTGATATGAAAATATGAATGTAAGGGTGAATTATTAAGATGGATATTTTTTACTGATTTGCCTTAATTTGAAATCAAGGAGATGGGGCAGTATGGCGGAAAGGATCATACAGATCTTGATTGAAGTCATATGGATCATAGGTTGGATCTGGAGCATTTAGGATTACTTTGTTCCCTGTTTCCTTTTTCAGCTTCTCAGCTGGAAGCACTGGTGGTGGTTTGATCATCTTTACTGGCCTGGGAGGATTGTCGATTAGGCAGTCAGGGTCCCAGTAAGGATCACAGTCATACTCCATTCCTTTGATAACCATTGGAGGCGGTGGTGGTGGAGGAGTGGATTTTTGTGGTGGTGGAGGAGGGGCAGACGTGACTGGTTCTGAGGCAGTTACAGGTGGAGAAGGCGACTTCTGGACAGGGCTGAGTTTACAGTTTGGGTGGTAACGTGGATCGCAAAGTACCGGTACGCCACCAGCGGGTAAGTACACAATATGTGGCTTGCACTGGGGGTCTTTTGAATTACACAGGTACATAACATTCATCTTGGAGACAGGTGGTAAAGTAGGGGGTGGAGGCTGGGTTGTGGGTGGAGGCGTTGACTTTATTTGAAGACCGAGGGTATTCTGGTATTTGGATGCATCAGGGCCATATGTGAGCTCCAGATGTCGCATCTGCTGATAAAGCATTCGGATTTTGTCTATCTCATAGAGCTAGAAGAGAAGCAGAGATTGTTCAATCAGAGAAAATACAGCTTCTTTGTGCATTTTAGTAAACAATACTTCTTTTGGCTGAGGAAACTTAACAGTTCACCCAAAAATGAAAATTCTGTCATAATTTATTCACCCTCACGTGACTGCAAACTCATAAGTCTCATAAGACTTTTGAGATGCATCTTTTCACACTGAGGACAACTGAGGGACTCATATCCAACTATTACAGAAGGTTCAAACGCTCACTGATGCTTCAGAAGGAAACATGGTGCATTAAGAGCCAGGGGTGTAAACTTTTGAAAAGAATGAAGATGTGTACATTTATATTATATTTATGTGTATCATATTTTTTTCATTTAGTACTGCCCTTCAGAGGCTACAGAAAATATTTACATGTTCCCCAAAAGACAAAATAAGTTAAATTTACCCTGACCTTCAAATTCAAAAAGTTTTCACCCCCAGATCTAAATGCATAGTTTTTCCTTCTGGAGCATCAGTAAGTGTTTGAATCTTCTGTAATAGTTACATAGGAGTCCCTCAGTTGTCCTCAGTGTGAAAAGATGGATCTCAAAATCATACAGTCATTGTTGGAAAAGGTTCAAATACACAAAAATGCTGAAAAACCAATGAATTTGTGGGACCTGAAAGATTTTTCTGAAGAACAGAGGGCATTTTACTGTTCAGGACAAACAAGGGACTTATAAACAACTATAACTAAACAAAAAAACACAGCTGTGGATCATTCAGGTAAAAAGACAAAATTAAGAATCAAACATATGTAAACTTTTGAACAGGGTCATTTTTATAAATTCAACTATTATTTTCTCTTGTGCACTTGTAAACATCTGTTGTAAAATATTGTTTTCAGGTCAGTACTAAATAAAAAAAAAATAATGAGCATTTTGTATGGTCCCTCTTATTTTGGTAAAATAATTAACATTTTGCAGATTCTGCAAGGTGTATGTAAACTTTTGACCTCCACTGTTCATGGTGAACAGATTTAATTGGTTTAGACCACTCGATTGAAATGGATACATTTTAAGGCTACGTCTACATTAATCTGGATACAATTCTCTCCGTCCACACTAGCGTTTTCAAGTGTTTGCCAAAGGCTTCTTAACCACACTGAAATGTCTGAAAACTTTAAATTCGCCTTACTGTGCATGTGTAAAACCTACTAAAAAGCTTACTGAGAAGATACTTTTTGAACAGACATAAGTTTTCACATAATTTTTCGAGCAGGATAATTTTATTTACGAAAATATCCCACCATTTTCTGCCATCCAGGTTGCAAACACTCACTATTAAATGTTTGATCTAAAACGCAACTGCTCTCATGTTTTGCCACAGGACTGCAATTGTATTGACTGCAATTTTCTGTCATCTTTGCAGGACTGTAATATGAAGAGTGTACAAAGTAACATATCTTTAGCAACAGTGTGAGTAACACATGACAGACACAATACCAGATATCTAAACAGATATCTATTGGTACAGTATGCGTCACATGACCAAAAATGGAACATTTTCAAAAGCCTACGTTTTCACAGTCTACACTACAACGCAAAAACAGTGTTTTCAAATTCATCCACTTTGGACAGCATTTTCCAAAATCTGTTTTCCATGATAAAAACACTATCTTACTGTGGACGGAAGTCCAAAACACAGAGAAAATGATGTATTAGTGTGGACAAGGCGTAAGATGTGTTTATGACCTTTTTGGGTCTTCTAAGTTTTGGTTACCTAGACTTTCACTGGAGGGACAGAAACCTTTCAGATTTCATTAAATATATCTTAGTGTTTTGAAGATCAACCAAAGTCTTATGTGTTTGGAACAACATAAGGATGAGTATTTTCAGTTTTGGGTGAATCATCCCTTCAATAATTTAAAAATAACTTATAACAATATTTTAGCATTTATTGATTAGACTTAGATCAATTTATTTAATAACAGTCATCATTACATTTATCAAGAACAGCTACATTACTGCTATATCTAAGCTAAAAAAAAAGTTTTATCAATAATAGGATAGAAAGAAACATATATTGCTCTTCTTACCCCTTCAATGTGCCCAATACTGCTGTAGTAACGATAGTAGGACTGAAAGTCTGGATTTTTGTGATACCAGTTGGGGTCAGCTGATCTCCTTGGACGTGCATGTGCCAGAAAATCATGGGCCCGTTCAGAGTTAATGCTGACAGCTGGATTTGATGCTGAAAGAGAATGAAGTACTATTGTATAAGCACAATTGTTGTTGTTGTTTTGATGGAATACAGTCTAGAAGACGAGTATCAAATGTGAATGGTGTTGCACTGGCAAAAGTGAAGGCACTAAATGTTATGTCATGCATTTCAGATATTTTAATCTTACCTTTGTCTTTGGAGACTTTTGCTAGAGATGTGGCCTGTGACACTGCAAAAATATTAAAAACAATCAAGTAAAAAATAATTAGCTAAATATTTATTTTTAAAAGAAAAGTTTTTAATGTAAATAATCATACCTGGCAGAACTACCAAGCAGTGCAGAGCCCCATAAAGGCACAGCACAGACGTCACCTGAAAACAGATTTGTTTTTGTACTATATTAACAGTCCCAGTTTTTCTTCATAGAAATATTTGAAACAGAGCTCATGCAACATTTTTTAACTAATTAGTCAGATCTAAAGTTTATATATTTTATATATTAAGTATTTTGTTTTACAAACTTCTTAAGATATATTGACTTTGAGAGCTGAAAGTCAAATAAAATCACTCACCTTCTGTCTCATTGTTGGTCTCTGTTCAGATTGGAGAATTTCAAATGGCAAAGCATTTAAATACTGGACTCAATACCAGCAATTGCATCCTTACATTTCATTGGCTGTGAAGTTCAAGAAGCACCCTCCTCCTACTTTTACCCCCACTCATTTTTACAGACATTTTAAAATTACTTATAACAACATGTCATGCACTTTGTGGGCTAAATAATAATAAAAACATATCTGAAACTAGAGTTCAAAAACTTGTAAAATGTATATACACTTATGCATTATGAATGTGTTTCCTAATGACTAGTATTTTTCTTTTACTGTCTCAGTGACCTAAATAGATTTTAAAAGTACGGTTTTATGAAAGCTAGTCAGAACAGATACATTGCATTTCATTTTGATTGATCTCATGGCATAAATAACACCATTAAGGGATCTATTATATATATGACATGTTGTAAATCTAATCCCTCAGGCATGTTTTTGGTACTAGGTCGAGAAGTCACTGCTTTAGTGCTGCATAATTTCAACATCTCCGCTGTCTGGTTTAACAAATGGCTCAGATGTGTGTGTTTAGGTGATGATAACATAAGCACCTCTGTCTTTAGAGACGTCGCGCAAAATTAAACCTTTACTCCAACAGAAACAGCTGGAGCCTAAATTCTGGACTCAAGAACAAAAAAGAAAAACCAAATCTTCTGAACTTCTGTTTTGATTGATGATTCAAAACAATAAAGTTAATATGTTAGTTAAGGAAAGGGGTTATATGAGACAATTCTATTTTTTGCATTTTTTGTTACGTTTTTTAGTTGCATATTATTGCACATGTGGCGGCAGGAAGGCAGAAGGATCAGAACACTTAAAGGCGGAGAAAACTAGTAAGCGGTTTGTTAAACAGGTGTGATCGAGCAGAGCTGGAATCTGAGATATGCAGGAAAACAGAGGGTTTCTGATGATAATGATCAAATAACAGAAGGACTCAACATTAAGGTGTTATTGCACAGGTCCCATCCAGCCTATGTACACGCTCATCTTCACGATAAATAATGAAAAACTATCCTGTCAGCTGCACCCTACATTGTGAAAACTCGCACACATTCTGTTATGGTTGTCAGACCTTAACAGTAAATAATGTGGTAGCAACATTTAAAGTTTTAAAAATTAAAGTTAGACTTGCGGTAATAAAACATAGTGTTAATATGGTCATTCTGTGTCAATTTTTTTCCTCTGTGGAAAGGTGAAAGCCAAATTATTAAATGTCACAGATGTATATTTACTTTTTTTTTTTCACTGTGTAATCCAATATATACCTCAGGGAGTGAATCATTTAGGCCTTTAAATGAAGATACTAAAATACTAAGATATCTTTAATACTTAATACTTGAACTGCCATTTGTGAACTGTCACTTTTAGCATACTGCAACTAATATGCAACTAATATGCTCTAAAGTCAACAGATTTTACTAATAGATCTACCAATCTCTGTGTAAAAATAAAATAAAGATGCTGACAGATCATTTTTATATTCCTCTAATTTGTTTCTCAGATGAAACTTCATTTCAGCCCCCCTCTTACAAATAGTGGCTTACTCAGTAAATATACATGTGACATTTAATATATTGGCTTTTATCACTACATATGTTTGAATATATATAGAAAAAACATATACATATACATTTATAATAATGATGACCACTTTAACAACACTTTAACATCATAAGAACCATAATTTATCACAAATAGGTGATATACAAACAAACACCATCATGGTTATACAAGACACTAATATCATCCAATAAACATTAATTAAGCAACATGTAACATAAAACACAAATTTACATAACTTATAAGACGAAGCTGGATGAAATGAAATGTAAAGTGTCACACTGAGGATTCTGGGAATGTTAGTTTACGGTTTTTACTTAAAGTTATAAGATGACTTGCTCTATTTCACTTCAAAATCTGTTTTTTTTTTAACAGTACCAGTTAACAGTGTCTCATTGGATTTGTTTTTCACCTAATAATGTTGCATTTTTACCGTATTTTACCGTTAAAATTACCCTGCATTCACAATTGACCAATGTTTGTTAAAGGCAACCAGAGGTTTTAGATTTTATTTTCAAACAGTGTATCTGAAGACACAAGTAATTAACATTAGCGTGTTTAGTTTGATTTACCTCAAGACTGCTTCATCCACGTAGTTGGCATCGTCCTCCACCTAGACTTGTTATTAACTTTCCCTCTACACGAATAAATAATTATAAACACATTTATACAAACACGATTCTCACAATTTCATAAGAACTTAAAACGATACTTTATATTAATTTGGTATTAGTGTGCATAATGTTTTGAGAGAGTAGCTTAGATATCGTTGCCGAGGAGAAGTTCATATTCCAGCTCAATAGATGGCAGTAAACGTTACGGTTAACACGTGATTGCTCATGAAGAAGAACAAACCGGCTGTTTACTGTCATGACAGTAGCAGTAATAAAACATTTGAGCAGCTAAACGGCTTTATTTTGTTATATTGCAGAATACAAATGAAGGCGGATAAGGAAGCAGACTGATTTTAATAATATGAAAAAGACTCGTGTGTACTGAAGAAAATGATCAGTCAAATTTTCATCTTGTCAGCAAAGGGAGATCATCTCATATATAAAGACTGTATCCTTACAACTTGCTTTCTAATGTATTAGTGAGATGTTATGTGTTTATATATGTCTAGTTTGTCAAAGATTTAAGAGTGCGGGAGTCATTTAACATAAATCTGTATACTTTCTGCTTATTAGTTTTTCTTAATTCTGCGTGTCAGTCCGAGGAGAAGCAAGTAAAGACTCCATTAATGTCTTCTATGAGATGGTCACAGCTCTCAGTGGAGATCAACCTCCGGTTGTCATGGTATATTCATGATTTTTGAGTGGTCTGATGTCTGACTAGTTGTTTGATAATTTTATAATGTATTATACATTTGTTGATCTTGTTGCAGTCACACAAAGATCTTCATTTCATCCACGTAAGACAGGGTGGGCTTTACTGGGTGGCGTCTACCAAAATAAATCCATCCCCCTTCACCATAATTGAGTTCCTCAACAGGTTAACAAATCTTAATTTTATCAGTGTCATATTTGTGACCTTGGACCAAAACCAGTTGTAAGTAGCACAGGTATATTTGTAGCAATAGCCAGCAGTATGGGTCAAACTGATCAATTTTTCTTTTATGCTAAAAGTCATTAGGATATTAAGTATAGATCATGTTCCATGAAGATATTCTGTAAGTTTCCTACCGTAAATATATCAAAACGTAATTTTTGATAAGTAAAATGCGTTGCTAAGAACTTCATTTTTTAAAGACGATTTTCTCTTTCCCTTTGATCCCAGTTTTCACATAGTTGTATCTCGGCCACATATTGTCCTATCCTAACAATACATTAATGGAAAGCTTATTTATCCAGCTTTCATATGATGAATAAATCTCAGTTTCAAAAAATGACTGCTTTTGTGGTCCAGGGTCACATTTTATTATCAATACTACAGCTATGTATTACCTATGTAGATGTCATGATGACAGCAGCAGTTTTATGTCTTACAGATTAGCAGCTCTTACGAAGGACTACTGTGGCAGTTTGTCAGAGAAATCAGTGCGGATGAATTTCGCACTAATTTATGAGCTGCTGGATGAGATGGTGGTAAGTGTTCTTTCTTTTAATTTTATTTTTTTATCGTCACACCAAACCAATCTTAAGTCCTAAAAGCACACAGACTTTATATGTACTTCCTCTATTTGTCTGATCACCAGGACTTTGGCTACATACAGACGACCTCAACTGACATCCTGAAAAACTTTATCCAGACAGAAGCTGTTTCATCCAAACCCTTCAGCCTTTTTGACCTAAGTAATGTGGGTTTGGTAAGTTATTGTTCCTTTTTATTGTTATTTTTTATTAGTTTTTGGCATGTTCCTGTCAAAAAATGGGTAGTTTTATAGTTTATTATAGTTTATTTTACTTTAAAGTAGTGGTTCTCAAACCTTTTGACTCCCAGGCTCTCCACTGTAAAAGATATTTGAGTATTTGAAAGTCTCCCGAGATATTTCTCATACTTATAATGACTGCTCATTTTCAAACTTTCTATCCACCTTATTCTTCAAAGCAGAAGTACATCTATTGTTAATTAGCCGCTATAGGGAAATAACCAGAAGACTGTTTGCACTACAAACCAGAGTGTTCATAATTAAGATAATACATTAAAATACTACGTTAAGACACCAATTTGCAACATACAGCAGCAAAGCAAGCTGTTTTATACAGCTAAAAATAGCTGGACGCAAATGAGACCAGAAGTCTGACCCATAAAATTTGCAAATCGCCATGCCCACTCTTATGGGAAAAATAAGGATTACTTACTTTTATTTAGAAACTAGGAGTGGCAATATATTAAAATAGTAAATTAAATAATTTACTTTTATAATTCCAATAGCAGTGTACAGTGTATTTTTGCTTTTGATTTCAAGTATTTATTTATTTATTATTTATTTTATTTTTTTTTTTACACACACGCACACGTTTGTTTTTGTGAACTGTGGGGACTTTCCATAGACTTCTATAGTTTTTATGCTGACAAAACGATATTGTCTTACCCTAACCCAACCCTAACTCTAAACCTACCCCTTACAGAAAACATGTTTGCATCGTTACACTTTCAGATAAACATCACTTACTATTTTTAATAATTTTTTAACATTGTGGGAACCGCAGGCCGGTCCCCACAATGTCAAAAATTTCAGGTTTTACTATCCTTGTGGGGACATTTGGTCCCCACAATGTAGCAAAAACAAGCACACACACACACACACACACACACAAATAGGAATTTTTATCCATAAATATTTTAGAACTTGAGAAAATGTATATAAATTTGTATATAATGTTATTAAATTCCATGATTTTTTTTCTGGTCTAGACATCACACTTTTAAAATCTATTATTGTCAAAGATGTTGAGAAGCCTGTTTCTTACATAAAAATTACAGTTGTTAACAAGTAAAAATAAGAAATATGATTTCAGGTTAGAGTAGTTTATTTAAAATCTTTTTTTGTCTTATTTGAAATCATTTTAAGATTTTGTGGTCCCCTTTAGAAGTGTGCTTAGTTAAATCTTGATTGAGATCTGGCCTCCTAGTTGAGAACCACTGCTTAAACTCAAATTTTAATGATAATTATGAACATTTTAATTTTCATATTCTGTAGTTTGGTGCTGAGACACAACAGAATAAAGTGGCTCCTAGTGTTGCAGCGAGTCGTCCTATAATGTCCAGTCGAGGAGAGCAGGTGGGTTGTCTTAGATTTTGAAATTTGATAATGAAATTATTATGAATTATTATAAATTCTCTCTCTTTGGCTGCAGGGTGGAAAAAATGAAATCTTTGTGGATGTGATAGAAAGGCTATCTGTGGTTATTGGCTCCAATGTAAGTACAACTCGAATAACCCAGTTTTGAAATCAAACTGCTAATTGCTTACATCTACATGTTATTCTTCTTTTAAGGGAGTTTTAATGAAATCAGATATTCAGGGAGAGATAAGAATAAAATGTTTCCTCCCAACCTGTTCAGGTGAGTTAGCTACATCTTGCAGCCCATCTTAATGCACACAACTGATGAAATGATTTTCCCTTCTATGACTGTATATTTCTTTTGTTCATCCCGTAGAGATGCGGATTGGGCTGAATGAAGAGCTCAATATTGGAAAGTCCCAGCTGAAAGGTTGAGTATGCAACACTGATCAAAACACACATCTCTAGAGGCTGTATATCTTTAATTACAACTGTGATTAAGTCAGTTTCTTTCCATTCGTCAGGCTATAGTTCAGCTGTTCGAGTAGACGAATGCAGATTCCACCAGGCTGTCAAATTGGATGAATTTGATACTTTCAGAATATTGAAAGTTTGTCCAAGTCAGGGAGAGGTAAATTGCGGTCTAGTGCACAGAAATACACTTTAGAATAATTGCATGGATAGTTGATGGGGTTTTTTTTTCTTCAGCAAACAGTAATGCAGTATCAGCTGTGTGATGAGCTGCCATGTGCGCCACCGTTTCAGTTATTCCCGTCTGTAGAGAAGGATTATGTCAACAGGTTTGTAAATGTATTTCTGTAAAATGTGTACATTTGTTAGATTGTGCCAACATATGCAATAATGAATGTTTCTTTGCAGGGTGTTGATTTTTCTTAAACTTAGATGTGATCTTCCACCTAAAAGGTCAGTGTATATACAGCATAGTTTTTAAAATGTCATAATACATCAAAAAGATTTGTCAATATGAGTATCGTTCTTTACTTTTCCTGCAGTACGGCTCTTAATGTTTCCATTACTGTTCCTGTACCAAAAGGCTCTGTAAGGTCAGATTTTATGCAACAGCATGATTATTGAGGGTTTTATTCTTATGGATCATCTACAACCAGTTTCTCTCTCCATCCTGTACAGTATGTCTCAGGAGCTCAGTAGCCCTGACCAGACCGCTGAGCTGCAGCCGAAGAACAAAGCTTTGCTCTGGGAGATCCCTCGTTTCCCTGGAGGAGCGCAGTTGTCGGCACTGTTCAAGGTGATGTTATTATATGGTGATTTGCTTGACGCAAACTTACATCCGTCACTGATGATGTGTGTTCTGATCCCACAGGTGGATGTTCCTGGTATAAGCTCCGCCTCCTTGCTGGAGGTCGGCCCTGTCAGTATGTCATTCGAACTGCCCAAACAAACCTGCACCGGCCTTCAGATTCGCTTCCTCCGGCTCTCTCCTACTCAGACGGGACTGTCACAACGTTGGGTTCGATATGTCACTCATTCTGACTCCTACACCATACGGATCTGACATAACCAGATGGAAAGAACAACGGACAAACTGCTGTGTACCTCATCCAGCCACATTTTTTTTATTTTGTTGGGAAAGTCTGTAATCTATGCATATGAACAAATTTGTAGCTTTGCTCCTTTCTTTTTTTTATTTGAGAGAGAATGAATCTAGAGATTTTTGGAGATATAACAATATTGTGTCCAGTATGACTGTCAAAATAGTGTTCCTTTATTTAAAATAAAATAAGCTGTATAAATATTGAATATGTATAAATGACTTATTAAAAGAAAAACCCTTTTTTGTCATAGTTTCAATTAAACTTCATACTGAAGCAGACAAGCAGTTCAAAATTCTAATAATAAAAAGTCATTAGACATAAAAAGTTGAAATAATAATGTCATATCGATGCACTGTAAGTCAAAAAATTTAAATTTGTCATCATGTTGACACTTTTTCATCTCATAATTTCGAGTAATTATGTCCATTCCTGCCCTCAGTTAAAATAAAATAATTCAGTGGTGTATAAACACTTCAGATACATTACTTTATACTACCAGTCTAAAGTTTTAGAATAGTAAGAATTTTTTATATTTTTTAAATAATTATCTTCTGCTCACCAGGGATACATTTATTTGATCTAAAATACAACAAAAGCAGTAATATTGTGAAATATTTGTACTATTTATAATAATTGCTTTCTATTTAAATATATTATTTCTGTGATCGAAGCTAATTTTTCAGCATCATTACTCCAGTTTTCAGTGTCACATGAACCTTCAGAAATCATAATATGCTGATTTGTTCAAGAAACCTTTATTATTATTATTATTATTATCAATATTTAAAACAGGATTTCTATTTCAGATAAATGCTGTTCTTCTGAAATTTCTATTCATCAAAGACACTTAAAAAAAATTCTACTCAGCTCTTTTCAATGTAATAATAATAGTTTTTTGACAAGCAAATCAAAATATTGGAATAATTTCTGAAGGATAATGTGACTGGAGTAATGATGCTAAAAATTCAGCTTTGAAATCACAGGAATAAATTACATTTTAAAATATATTCAAATAGTTATTTTAAATAGTACAAATATTTCCAAATTTTACTGTTTTTGCTGTACTTTGGATCAAATAAATGCAGGCTTGGTGAGCAGAAGAGACGTATCTTATATCTGTACATATATAATTTTTTTACGTTAAAAAGTTTAAATTAGCTTGTAAGTCAGCAATTACTTTTTGATATTTAGATATATTTTTGATATTTTCGTTAATATATCTTGATATATTTCTCATAATAACTTTGTCATGACTTAACTTTCTCATAGCATTTTGTCTTTTTATGCAATTTATAAAACTTGTGTTATTATAATGACAGTATGTGATCATTTCTATTTTTTATCTCATGATTATGGTCTTTTTTGTCATAATTTAAACTTTAATGTCATTTTTGACTGTGAGTTTTGTCTTTTTGTCATAATTAAGACTTAGTATGTTAACATTTTAACTTCATATTGTACTTATGACTTTTTTTAATCTCATAATTATGAGATGATAAAATTCATCTGAGTCTGGCAACAAGACCAAAACGAAATCCATTCATCATTTCAAACCAGCATGTGTTGTGACACCTTAACTGTTCTCTGTGAAGCTACTCCCTTCAAGCTATAATTACAAGGAAAGAAAAACCATCTACCACATAAATGGCCCAACCAAACAAACTGTAGAGATGTTACATTGACAAATAGGGAAAATCTCTTAGAGAAAATATCTCTCCTTTGATGTCATCCCACACTGCCACCAGGTAGAAATACATCAAAAGATGACATGTTTGACCCCCTGTGTTATCAAAGCACAGATGAGCTCTACTACTTCTTCATTCTCACATGAACTATGCTGTACATTTTAGTATGGGAAAAAGATACTGTGACTTAGTACATAGTATCATACTAGAGGTCTTTTGTACTATATATACACACTGTAAGTAGTACGTAATGAATAGCATAATATAATACATAAAACACTTAATATAATTAAGAAAATAGAAATAGATGCGATTATTCAGTGTTATTAAATAAATATATTAAAAGTTAAATAAACAATGCATGTATTTGCTTACTTGTACACTCTGTGAACCGCCACTGGTTGTTGTATCTACTGCCGCCGCTTTTGTGGGCGGCAGATCACGTGATTCGACAGTAGCCCCGCCCACCGCCAGCTACCAGGGAACGATTGAACGCCTACAGGAGCTGCTGTTTACACTCTGTGTGCCGTAGCCGTGTTTTCCTTTACAAATCCCCACGGCCAAATTCTCCCTCATTATGGGGGACAAGGCAGGCACCCGGTGAGTATTTTTTATGGATTCAGACCTCAAATAAATTCTGTTTGATATCATTACTATTGAAATTATAAAGCGAACAGTAGCTAATACTAGCTGGATTGTAAATGGACGTGGATGGATAACCTGACAGAGCGTGATGGAGAAACGGCACTTAACGTGTACGGTTATTATATTAAAAACGTTTTGCTTTTATAATTGCGTTAGAAATATGTTTTCAAAGGCTTCATTAGAAGTCAGTTCATCCTTTAGCATGCATGTCGCATAGCCTGGCAGCTAACAACAGCTGCCCATGTAGGTTGTATGCAACATTCTCATACTGATCTTTCTAGTTATTTAATGAAACGTAGTATTATTAATATAGTCAGCATGTTTTATAGTAATACTGGGCGTTGCAAGCAAACTAGTTCTCCCAGTATGCCATTTGTTGCTCTCCACCATTTGTTTGCTCTTGCCATCTGCTTCAGTTTAAAATGTTCCCACCTACATTTACAAACGATCATCTTTGAAAATGTTTGTGGCTATTCATGCACTCTTTTCTATTCTAAAGGGTATTCAAGAAGTCCAGTCCAAATTGCAAGGTAAGATTTTTATATATTACACTATAACAGTTGTGGTTTTCACAAGTTGTAGTTTCACCCATGTCTGTTTTCACAGCTTACAGTATATCTGGGGAAAAGAGATTTTGTGGATCACCTAGATCATGTGGACCCTGTTGGTCAGTGGTTTGAGATTAACAGTTCAATTGAATTTAAATGGAGAACTGAAAGTCTACTAGTGAACGTTCACTGACATAAATCGTATTATACTTCTGCTTCAGATGGTGTGATTTTGGTTGACCCTGAATATCTCAAAGATAGAAAAGGTGAGTCGAAAAACGTCTTTGCTGTTTGGTTTTTGGCAATACTGATAAGTCAATAGTTATTTTCACGTAATGCCTGGTAAGCAGTAAACTGTAGATATAGAGTGTTTTCATGACACGTCATCAATTGGCGATATTGGCAGCACTGATCGTAAACACTGCCGCTGAACCGAATGAAACTTGCATATTTAACTGATTGCTGCTGAAAATGGTCAAATATTGTCATGTTTTGGGCTGTACTAATCGGTCAGACCGTGAAAAACATTTGGAGTACTATAGACTGCCAAATATTTTAACAAATCAAGCAGAAGTGCACAAAAAACTGAGGAACAAAAGGTGTTTGTTGTTGGCCAAACTGAACCAGGATTGTCAAGATTCTTGCCCTGAAGACATTTGTGTTTGTTCTTATCATTTCCAATCAGGTAGGTGAAATATTAGGTTAGTATATTAATTAATACTTCTCGTACGCATCTTAATCAACTGTAGTTTGTCAAAATATTGCGCCCTTTCCTGCTTACTAAGTCCTAATATGATTTAGCAGCTTCCACAATTTTTTTTTTTTCCAAGGTTTAGACAGCATAAAATAGCAGAACAACGTATTTGGTAGTAGCTGTTGTTTGTATATTTACATATATTATTTTATCTAAATAATTAAAAAAAAAAAAAAAAATAGATGCCACAAGTAAAGTTCTGCATGTTAATATTATGAAGTACAGTATGAAAAATGGATATTCGTTTTGAGATTTGTTGCCTAAAAATTACAGCTGTGTTATTCAATTATTACTTTTTAAAGATTCAAGTGAGCATTAGATGACGGCAAAGGTAGTCTTAATGTAAATACAAGGAAATGAGCATGCACAATTAAATTATATGATACCAATATATCGAGCATCCCTACTGTTTGGTTTTCCAGTTGATGAATTTGGAAAGCTTATCTAATATGGAGTATTTTTCCATACTTTATCGTAACTTACTTAACTTCGAATGCAAATGATATCTCACTTCTGGTGTTTCTGTAGTAATCTATTAAACTTTATTTGTTTTTCCTACAGTATTTGTGACTTTAACCTGTGCGTTCCGGTATGGCCGTGAGGACCTTGACGTTCTAGGGCTCTCCTTCCGAAAAGATCTTTACATCTACACTTTTCAGGCCTATCCTCCCATTCCAGAGGAATCCAAGCCCCACAGTCGTCTGCAGGAGAGGCTTTTGAAGAAACTGGGCCAGAATGCTTATCCTTTCCATTTTACTGTGAGTTCCTCCCTGTGAGTTTTTTACATCTTTTAAATGGTGATGCGATGCTTAAATTCACTTGTAGCATTTATTAAGATGTATTGGTATTAGTCACTAGATCTGAATAGTATATGTTAAATTTTAATGTATATAGTTATACAGTTATAACATGAAAGTAATTATCGATTTGGTTTCAGACGACAACTGTTCTTTTTTTTTTTTTTGACTGTACTTTATCAGATACTTAAGTTCTTCTGCTTTTTTAGATACCGCAAAACTTGCCGTGCTCTGTTACTCTGCAGCCCGGGCCTGAGGACACAGGAAAGGTATTATCACTCCTACACAGCTCATTTTAACCTAACAAACACAATCTAACACCTTTGGATGTGTTACCCAATTTTGCACACATCCTGTTTTTGAAGCTTGGGCAAGCTTGTCTTTTGTTCACCTGCTTCTTTTTCTTTTCAGGCCTGTGGTGTGGATTTTGAGATCAGGGCTTTCTGCGCCAAAACAATGGAGGAGAAGAATCACAAACGGTTTGATTATTGACAATTTTCTGCTCTAATCATTTGTTTTCAGTGTAAAAGAGATTAATTAAGAGAGTTTACATCTTATTTGAAGCTTATTTCCTCCTCCACAGGAATTCAGTGCGATTAGTGATACGTAAAGTCCAGTATGCACCCGAGAAACCTGGCCCACAGCCGATGGTGGAAACGACGAGGAGTTTTCTCATGTCAGACCGGTCTTTACACCTAGAGGCTTCACTAGATAAAGAGGTATCGCATTGTTTTACCCTCATAACGCATTTCGGGTCTGTATTCGGGTCTATGACTTGCAAGAGATACATAAACATTTAAAAAAAATGCGTTGTTTTAGTAGGAGAATGAATCTTTGCAAGTGCTTTAAGACCCTCAGAAATACACACAATTTTTTTTTTTTGTTAGTATTTTTTTTTTATTATTATTATTATTTTTTTTCACAATTATTTTCTAGAAGATATAGCCATTTAAAAAAATGTTGTGTTTCATATTCGGGTCATTTTGGACACAGGTATGTATGGAATAACGTTAGTTATTCAACATTAGTTTTTGTTAAATTATCTATGAAGTCATATTAGTGTCAAAAAACTTTTAGAAAATACATTCAGCTTTTTTCCCATATCCCAGAGATGTGTGTGTGTATATATATATATATATATATATATATATGTGTGTGTGTGTGTGTGTGTGTGTGTGTGTATATATATATATATATATATATATATACTTTTCATTTTTTATGTGTAACTTTACATGTGAAGGAGTTTCTCAGTGTTTTAATCAAACGTGGTAAATGCAGTAATAACATGGTAACATTCAAGTTTTAGTTGAGAAATATTAAGTTATGACTGTTTATAAAACAACGATTCTTTGGGTCCAAACAGACATGGAATGTGAAAATATATACATATTTTAATGCATCATCAGGTTTAACACAGTGCTAGTAAGAGTTAATTAACCTATAATTAACCTCAAATTTCTTACCCAGCTCTATTACCATGGGGAGCCAATCAGTGTTAATGTCCATGTCACCAATAACTCAACCAAGACAGTCAAAAGGGTTAAAATATCAGGTAAGTTGCTGTTTTCATATTTTCATATTTTCCATTTTCATATCGCTCTCATCATCTGTGATCTGTTTGCATATTTATACTGTACTGTTTACATTTGTGTCTTTACAGTTCGACAGTATGCTGATATCTGTCTGTTCAGTACAGCACAGTACAAATGTCCAGTGGCTCAGATAGAGGCAGAGTAAGTGTTTTATTTAGTCTGTATACACTTTTATCTTTAACATGGAAGTAAGCCTATGGGTGATTCATTATCCGCTCATTATCCGAAATAACGAGAAGAATAACACCGTGAAGTCGCTACAACGGTTTGCACTACAAACCAGTTTGCTCATAATTAACATAATACATTAAAATAATATGGTAAGAGACACCAATCTGTTTTGTACAGCTAAAAATAGTTGGACGTGGATGAGACCGGAAGCCAGACCCATAAGATGGAGCACAAACGGAGCTTCCGCTCTTACAGCAAGAAAAATGTAGATAGATGTTGGTGTTTTGAAATGTTTTTATTAGTTGTCTTTAATTTAAGATTTATGATTGAGATATTATTGAGAGAACAAACCTGCCCAAAAGTGACACAAAAACCATCTTCTTCAGCCTGTTTGCTGACTTGAAGTGATGTGTACATGGGTAACCATGTGTGTTTGTTATGTCTCTGTGTCCTGCAGCGATCAGGTGGCATCCAGCTCTACTTTTTGTAAAGTGTACACACTCACACCCACTCTCAACAACAATCGAGAGAAGAGAGGACTGGCGCTGGATGGAAAACTCAAACATGAAGACACCAACCTGGCATCCAGTACTATGTGAGTATTACTGTACTTAAAAAATGATCCAAAAATGAAATTTCTGTCAGAAATTACTCTCCCTCATGTTGGTACAAACTCATAAGACCTTTGTTCGTGTTCGGAGCACAAATTAAGATATTTTTAATGAAATCCGACAGCGTTTTGACCCTGCAAAGACAAAGCAACTACCAGAAATGTAGTAAGGACATCGTTAAAATAGTCTGTGATATCAGTGTTTCAACCTTAATGTTATGAAGCTATGAGAATAATTTGTGCGTAAAAAATAACGACTTCTGTGTCAGTTTCATGTGCGTTTATGAGAGTGCAACTTCACGTGTGTGGAGCTATTCTGACGTAGAACCCAGATGCACTGCGCCTTGTTTACAAGCGGAGGAAGATGCACACTGTACATAAGAGTCTTGGTAAACATGTCTGAAGATTTTGACAGAGGATGACTTGCAATTTTTTTTGCCCACTTGAACCAAAATACGCAGACGATGAACGCACATGAACGTGTTGAAGACTGAAACAAAAGAGAAGAAATTGTTGAATAAAGTCTTTATATTTGTTTCTTTGCGCACAAAAAGTATTCTCCTAGCTTCATGACATTAAGGTTGAACCACTGATATCACGTGGACTATTTTAACGATGTTCTTACTACCTTTTTCGGCCTTGAACGTGTCAGTTGCGTTGCTGTCTTCACAGGGGTCAGAAAGCTCTCATATTTCATCAATAACATCTTAACTTGAGTCCCAAAGATGAACAAAGGTTTTACGGGTTTGGAACAACATGACGGTCGGTAATTAATGACAGAATTTTAATTTTTTGGTCAACTGACCCTTTAACCACCCCATTTTACCATATGCTCAGTGGTTACTATGCAAAAACACCTTATAAAAATGGTAACATTGTAGAAATGCAAAATGTTACCTTCATTAACACATACAGGCATATTTGCAAAAATCAAGTTAGTTAAGCAGTCAAAATGTTCACAAAATGGAAGTTTCCTGGTGCCAGTTGATTGGGAAGGCAGTTGATTTCCCAGTTTCATAGTATGTCACTTTGCAGAAGTTTTGTGTTGACCTTAATTCTTTGAGAACAAAGTGTTGATTGACTGATTCTGTTTGTTTGTTTGACTGCAGTGTGAAGGATGTGAGTAATAAGGAAGTTCTGGGTGTCCTGGTGTCATATCGGGTCAAAGTCAAACTGGTGGTCTCCCGTGGAGGGTGAGTCACCTGCTTCCTTTCTACAGTCGCACACTGGGGAGCAGTTTTGATTAGTCTCTAAGTGTCCACAAATATTAAGGAAATAACAATTAGTGAGACTTTGTCACTTGTAATTCATTGTGTGTGTGTGTGTGTGTATGTACACAAGTGTCACGGTATGATTCATCTATCCTATAGACACCATGTCAATTCTCTGTGACATATATATTTACAATAGTGAACCAGTCAGTTTGTGAGGTTGACCTTGTTTTCTTCTCTTTTTATTGGTTTGATATTTTCAGTGGTGGTCAATTAGCGTGCTGTGCTTTAGCTGTTAGAACTCTTGCAGGATGCTGTGAGCTTTGTGTTTTATATTCCCTCCCTGAGCCCTTGCCTCTCTGTGCTGCTTCGTTCTGGTTATCAAATCATTTTGTCATTCTCCCATTGTTTTATGTCTCTCTTTCTGTCTGTTTCCTTCCCCTCCATCTGTGTGTTGCGTCAGGCTTTTAAGCAGCTTGCTGGAGAGGTAAATACATCCATTGTGCATTCTGGTGTCTTGCTGTATTGTCTCTAGGTTTGCCATAAAAAGGAAATCTGCATGGTGTTGAATGCTCTGCTCAACTGTACCCTGATGTTTCCTGTCTGATATCTATAGTGTTAGAGCACTAACCTTAACACACATGAAACCGCATGAATGGATGAATCTCACTAAGAAATGGCTAGGTCTTTTTTTTTTTTTGTTATCTCCAAATCCAAAATACATGTTGTGTATTTTTTTTTTTTTAGGGCTGGGTAAAAAATTTTGATTTCTCAATTTGCTCCTGTCTCTCTGAATAAGAAAACATCAGATTCTTCGAAACTGTTCACCAAGCTTACGATTAAAATTTCATATTTAAAATCACCAATGAAATCTGACAGGAACTGCCTCATAAATATTGTTCCTTACGCTCCAATAGTGTTAAAAAAGGCTTATTTTTCAGGCGAAATCAGCCAGTGTGCATGCGCAGTACTGAGCGCACGGCTCAGAACGCTGACTGTTTCTATAGCAACCGGGACTACAAGCGGCAGCTGCAGTGATGCGCTGACTTTGCTAATCAACTATTGGCTCTTTCATTAAGAAGGTGGGGCTTTGTGGCCGTAATGAGCGTTGCATTTTCCCCATCAAAAACTCTACGAGTAACAAGTCTTGGGTATTCTATAGTCTTTGTTACAATTAGGGCCCGAGCACCGGCGGTGCAAAAACCCTATTGGAATTGCTCAGATTCTTCTTCTCCAAAATGAATCGCATTTTTGAGGGCCTAAACTTGCTTGAAAACTCATGAAACTTTGAACACGCGTCAAAAGTGGTGAAAACTTACATCTGATATGGGTTTCAGGAGTGGGTGTGGCAAAATGGCACCACCTATAAAATTTCAACAAAGTGCCCCTCGATGTATGAAATTTGGTAGACACATGTAACACACCAATACCTACAAAAAAGTCCCTCTGTACAAAGTCAGAAACCAAACAGGAAGTCTGTTATTTTTAGTTTTCTTGGCAAGTTTTGCGCCATTTTTGCCATTTTCAGGTGTTGTATTTAAACAAACTCTTCCTAGAGATTTAAACAGATCAACACCAAATTTGGTCAGTGTAATCTTAAGCCCTTTGTGACGTTAAATTGCAAAGATCTTGAGTTTTCATTGAAGGGCGTGTCCGTGGAGGCCTACCTAACTTTAGTTGTATAATAATTCTTTAGTTCTATATGGTTGTTATAATTCAAGCATACAATGCCCATGACCATATTCAGTTATAGTCATAGGGCAACCTGCTGGCTACAGGAAGTGACATGTTATTTAATGACAACAACATTAGATTTGGTATATCTAATGGCCTTTGCAATGTTAAATGGCGAAGATCTTTCTCGTTAAAGACCAGTTTTCGTTAAAGGTCATGTCCGTGGCACCCTAACAAAGTTCAGTGTTTTGCCATGGAAAATTCAGTTGTTGTAACTGAGCCACCAAACTTCACAGCCTAGCCTGAATACATCTAACCACCAATATTCCATTAAATCATAGCACCACCTGCTGGCAACAGGAAATTACTTGTTTACAAGTAACTGAAATAACACTAACTTAATTACTTGAAATTACACTAATTTAAACATGCAATGTCCGTTCTAGACCAAACTTCACATGTTTAGTAAGAGTCCTGTCCTAAAGACATTTAAAGGCCAATATTCAGGTATAACCATAGTGCCATCTGTTTGCAACAGGATATGTCATGCTGTACACTAACTGAAACATACCATGTTCAATCTGCATCAAACTTCACGTTTAGTAAGATTCCTGGCCTAAAGATGTCTACATGCCAATATTCAGGTATAGCCTTAGTGCCACCAGCTGGCAGCTGACAAGTTTGGCACATACAATTGACTATAGTTGACTCCTATATTTACCACTTTAAATGCACATTGTTCACCGTTCGCTGTTTTCCTAAAACCACTAGGTAGTGGTAAACCTGGGTGCGAGGGCTCTGTCAATGCTGCTTGCAGCTTCATGTAATTGTAACTTTATTAATACTTAATTGAGTGTAATTTAAGAGTTTGTATACAAATCAGTTCATTTTAAACTTCGATATTATGGTAATGTAGTACTAACTTACTCTCCTGTGTATTTTACAGCATTGAGGGGTTTTTTTTTATTAGAAAATTTGACATGTATTGTACCTGATATATATCCAAAATAATGAGTATTGACAGTAATATACAAAAAAGTATTATATATATAATACTGGTAAAATATGAATTTAAAAAAGTTAAAAATATCAAGATTACAGTAAGACACTTAAAATGAAGAGAATGGGACTTAATTGATGAACATGTCAGAATCAAAAAAAGTATTGCTTGGTTTTGGATTGAAATATGTCCTAGTCAGTTCTTGAGAGATACATCCTCTTATAAACTCTACATCTACATCTCAAATATGTCAAATGATGGCAGTGTTGGTTTTGTTTTGTTTTTTTCTCTCTTATTTAGGGATGTCTCAGTGGAACTGCCTTTTGTCTTAATGCATCCAAAACCAGCAGACTCTACCATTTTACATTCAACCTCAGGTTTGTGCCAAGAAATGATCACAAAATAGGCCACATGGAATTGTAACAGAAACTCCTTCATTAAAGGAGAAGTCCACTTCCAGAACAACAATTCACAAATAATTTACTCACCCGAGTGTTTTATTTTTTGAAAACAATGACCGATCGTTTTGCTAGATAAGACCCTTCTTCCTTGGCTGGGATCGTTTAGAGCCCCTTGAAGCTGCATTTAAACTACATTTTGGAAGTTTAAATTCGGGGCACCAGCGAAGTCCATTATATGCAGAAAAATCCTGAAATGTTTTCCTCAAAAACCATAATTTCTTTACGACTGAAGACAGAAAGACATGAACATCTTGTATGACGAGGGGGTGAATAAATTATTTGTAAATTCTTCTGGAAGTGGACTTCTCCTTTAAGTCACTATTACTTTTTTGTTCAACAGCTGCTCCAGTGTTGGATCCACCAATTGACACCAACTTGATAGAGTTTGACACAAAGTAAGCAAGACTTTTTTTTAATAGAAACATTAAGCGTAATCATCATGTATGTATTTGCCACGTTTTAAACATTGTTTTCTATGTTACTCTAACAGCAGTTTAACCCCAGATGACGACATCGTATTTGAAGACTTTGCTCGTTTGCGGTTAAAAGGAATAATCGACAAGGAAGAGGACTGCTGAATGTTTTATCATCTCGTTCATCAAGAACAGAAGCGCTTCTCATCAAATTGTGCATCTCTTTTCTCCAAGAGTGTAACAATTCATCTCATTACGAAAGAAGCAGTATTGGGATATTTTACTTAAAACTGGAGAAAAGTAAAAGACTTAAGACGTATACATATGAAAAGCTAATGAAGGAGGGGATTCCAGGGAATTTCATACATTTTTGCATAGGCATGTAAAAATTATATCTCATATTGTGCCAGCTGTTATGAATGGCAAACCAATCTGTAAAGATGATGAAATTTGCTCCATATTTATTACTTTACAAAAACCAGTCATGAATTTCCATGTGATCTGTGTACAGTATAGACAGATGGACGTTTCGACGACACGGGCTGTGCATGTTTCTCAGTGCTGCTGTGAGGATCATATGTGATTGAGCACATATTGTTTTTCTGCAGGATGTATATATATGAAAGTGCTGCTTTTAACTTGTTGGACTGCTGCATTGGTTAAATAAAAAAACACAGTTAATGTATAGAGATTTAACATCCCTCAGGAGAAAGGAAATCTGTTTTCATAATTACAGGATACACTGATTTTATTTTTCTTTTAAAACAGAATTTTTATTTAATTTTTTTAAATAAAACTAATAGAAATACAATGTGGCTGCGTTACTGTGTTATTAATCATGGATATTAAGAATAAGGTTTATTACTAACCTCTAAATTCAGCAATCTGGTAGGAAAATCCAGTGTGTCTTACATATCTTTTTTTATATATAAAATAAAATCCAAAAGCATAGAAAAAAATGCCACAAAATAAACTCTACATTTCTAAGAAGGAGGACGCTGAGTTTTAGACTCTGTTGGTTTGATTTCTGAGCGAGATCTGACCCGATACCGCTTCTTCAGTCGACCTGCCAAACGTTGCCACCTAGTGGACAACAAATGCAAATCATTGATGTGCAAAGTCATTGAAAAAGCATTAATAAAATATTAACATAACTATATTCACCTTTCTTGTGTTGCATTGTATTTATTAATCCTCTCAGCCTCCTCTTTCTTCTCTTCTAACCAGCGTTCGAGGAGCTGCTCGTTGTGGAGGTTTGCAGCAGTCAGCTTCTCTCTCAGTGAGCTGTGCTCCAGTTTCAGTGCTGTTAGTTCCTTTGATTGACACTCAAGCTGATACTCGTATTCCTCTAGATCAGCCTTCAAACAGGAAGCCCCCTGGGCCAATACAACTGCTTCGGTCCTGTAGCGGGCAACTCTATGGCAGGAAGACATAGAGGCTTATTAGGACGGCTTGTCTTGATGATTTTCTCATCTTTTTCAAGATGTAACCGGCTGTTTTACTTACTGTGAGTGACAGTATTGTAACTCTGCCTCCTTTAGGTATATATTGCTGGTCAGATCTGAGATTTTCTGCTTGAGCTAGATAAAACAGAAGAGAAAGTAGTGATATACTGTGGAAACTGAGGTTTCATCTGAATAGACACTACCACCTGAAAGTTTTTGAAACGTTTTTAAAGAAGTCTTCTGCTCACCAAGCTGCATTTGTTTGATCCAAAATACAGCAAAAGCTGTAATTTTGTGAAATATTTTACTATTTAAAAAAAAAACTGCTTTCTATTTGAATATATTTTAAAGTGTAATTTATTCCTCTGATCAAAGCTAGAGCATCATTACTCCAGTCTTTAGTGTCACATGATCCTTCAGAAATCATTCTAATATGCTGATTTGCTGTTCAAGAAATATTTTTTATTAATATTATTATCAATATGTAATATAGTTGAGTATACTGAGTCAGTATTTTTTGGGTTGGGGAAGAAATTCTAGAAATTAATACTTTTATTTAGCAAGGATGCTTCAAATTGATCAAAATTGATGATACAAATATTTATAATGCTCCTCTGAACTTTCTATTCACCAGAGAAACCTGAAAAAAAATCTACTCATAATAATAATAATAATAATAAATGTTTTTGCAGAAAATCTGAATATTAGAATGATTTCTGAAGGATCACATGACTGAAGAAATGATGCTAAAAATTCAGTGTTGAAATCACAGGAATAAATTACATTTTAAAATATATTCAAATAGAAAACAGTTATTTTAAATAGCAAAAACATTTCAAAATTTGACCGTTTTTGCTGTACTTGATCAAATAAATACAGGCTTGGTGAGCAGAAGAGACTTATTTGAAAAACATTAAAAATCTTAGCGTTCAAAAACTTTTGACTGGTAGTGTATACCAAGAATAAATTGAGAGAATAAATGTTGGAATAAATCTAATAAACACCTCAATTAATGGCTTAATATGCTCAGAAACAAAAGAGTAAAAACAAATTTCTTAGGAACAAAAGCCGTTTGTGGTTGACCAAACTGAACTGGCATTTCCATAGCAAGAATCTTGACAACATTTGTGTTTGTTCTTATCATTTCCGGGCAGGTAGGTGAAATATTAGGCTAATATCTTATTTAATACTCCTCGTACATATCTTTACCACCAATTAACTTTAGTTTGTCGAAAATTTGCAGTCTTTCCAGCTTATTAAGGCCTTGTCTATATGACTTAGCAGCTTTCTACACCTTTTTTCCGTGGTTTAGACAGCATAAATTAGCAGAACAATGTATTCAGTAGCACATTAACTGTGCAATCCACACTGTTGTTTACATCCGAGTATCACCAATATGGCCACGGATCCAGGTAACTGACCAAATCGTGACGTAGGTGCAAACCCTCTACAGATTAAGCATAACTAAAACCTTAAACTTACAAATGACCATGTTATACACAAAATCTCAAGATCTGGTGGGAAATAAAATGTTTGTTTTCGCAATAAGGCAGTTCACTGTTATGAATATTCCTCTCACCTGTTGATTAAGAAATTCCAGCTCATTCGCTCTCAAATAAAGGGAGCCGCCTTCATTTGGGGATCTAGATGAATATAGGTTATATGCATAATCTATTCCAATAAGTCAAAAAATCAAATCAGTACAACAACAGATGTCAAGCGTTATCTGTGTTACCTGCATGTGTCCATGTCTTGCCAGAGTTTCATGTTAAAAGCCAGCATCTCCTCCAGCCTGGACACTGTCAGAGCATCCAGTCATTACTAAAGCATTACTGATAGCTTGTTTCTGTACATTTGACAGCATTTCGAAACTCACCATTGTCAAAAAGGCCAGAGAAGGGATCTTTCTGCCTGCAGTCTCTGTGAAACAACTCTGCCCGCACGTGACTCTTCCAGGACTCCATGATCTGTGCTGGAGCTCAGTTAGATAATTTACCTATTTTATTCTCTTATTTGATGTATTATTAAAGCGTTTTCACATTGAATATTACAGGCAGCCCTAGACAACTCATTTCTGTAGCAGACGTTCTGCAGATGTTTCGCAAACGGCTTTAAATACTAGTTAAACATCGTCATGATTACGTTTTCTCCAAGGCAGTTCAGTGGGTTTCGCGTTCTATTATTTTGTTCTTCTGCGGCTTCCGTACTTTGCTAATATACATACTAAAAGTGCTTTGTGTTTTACTAGACACTACGGTGCCGGATATCGCGTCAAGTTTAGCTTACTGTGAACGATTATAGATGTAAGTAGCCTTGAGATTATTTTTAATAAAACACTCGTTTCTAAAGTGCGTCTGCAATGTTTAAATAAACACTCGTTGTTCAGCTAACGTGTGTGGTTGTGTTTTGCTGCTGTTGTTGATCATTCTGTATGTTTGTAAGAGTTAAGTGTTTGTCTTTTGTATATTTACAGTTACCTATATTTTCTCTTTATTCTGCAGGGTGTGTGTTCGGGATGGCTAATGACAGGCTAAGAGCGTTAGAAGAGGTGGAGAAGGAGATTGCTTTAGTTTTGCAGAGCGCAGGTTTGTCACTTAACAAATGTATGCATGGATTTCAGAAACGCTTAATATAAATTCAGACACTGTGTCAGATTTTGGGATTTGGATTCTGATTGCGTTATCCTATAAATCATGACGTATTCGTATTAAATATGATAAAATATACAGAACTGACGTCCCTGCTCACAAAAAGAAGCATAAAGGCATAGTTCACCCAAAAATGAAATTTCTGTCAATACTCACCCTCGTGTCATCTCAAACCCGTAAGACATTTGTTCATCTTCAAAATACAAATTAAGATATTTTTAATGAAATCCGAGAGCTTTCTGACCCTGCATAGACAGCAACGCAACAGACACGTTCAAGGCCAAGAGAGGTAGTAAGGACATTGTTAAAATAGTCAATGTGACATCAGTGGTTCAACTGTAATGTTATGACGCTTATGTTTTGCGCACAAAGAAAACAAATTATTTCTTCTCTTCCGTGTCAGTCCTCAACGTGCTTTTACCACAATGCGTGTGAACGTAGACATGGAAGAGAAGATATTGTTGAGTAAAGTAGTTTGTTTTTTATTTGTGCACAATAATATTCTTGTAGTTTCATATATTTAAGGTTGAACCATTTATTTTAATGATGTCCTTGCTATCTTTCTGGGCCTTGAATGTGTCAGTTGTGTTGCTGTCTATGTTGGGTCAGAAAGCTGATGGATTTCATCAAAAAAATCTTAATTTGTGTTCTGAAGATGAACAAAGGTCTTATGGGTTTGGAACAACATGAGGGTGAGTAATAAATGACAGAATTTTCATTTTTGGGTGAAATATAAAACTAGCCAAGCTGGATTTAGCTGATCATACAAGGAAACCCTTAGAAAACCAGTACACAGACCAGCTGAGCCAGACCAGCAATCAGCTTAGGTTGATTAAATGATGTTGTTTAATTTAAATAGAGGTTTTGTAATTGACATTACAAAATTACACATTTAAACCTCATCTTTACAGCTTTACAATGATATTTAGCATTTGATATGTTCATTCAGACTGAAAAGTAACAATCTGTCTTTCAGGAACGATCGTGCTGGAGCTTTCTAAAGAGAAGGCCAATGCCAGTTTATTAGACCGACAGCTGAACCAGTTTCAGACCTCCATCAACAGAGTTGAGAGTGAACTGAGTGCACAGATCCGATATCTGACACAGGTGTGTGTGTGTGCTCCTATCTATCTATCTATCTATCTATCTATCCATCTATTATTCTGTCCGTCCATTTGTCCATATATTCATCTGTCATTTCATCTATTTTTCAGTCGTTCTATGTACAGTTGAAGTTAAAAGTTTACATACACCTTGCAGAATCTGCTAAATGTTAGCAAAGGGATCATACAAAATGCTTGTTATTTTTTATTTAGTACTGACCTCAAAAAGATATTTCACATAAAAAAACATTTACAAATAGTCCACAGAAGAAAATAATAGTTGAATTTATAAAATTGACCTGTTGAAACGTTTACATGCTCTTGATTTTTAAAACTGTGTTTTTTACCTGAATGATCCACAGCTGTTTTTTGTTTAGTGATAGTTGTTCACGAGTCCCTTGTTTGTCCTGAACAGTTAAACTGCCCGCTGTTCTTTAGAAAAATCCTTCAGGTCCCACCAATTCTTTGTTTTTTTTTTTAGTATTTTTGTGTATTTGAATCCTTTCTAGCATTGTCTGTATGATTTTGAGATCCATCTTTTCACAGTGAGGACAACTGAGAGACTCATGCAACTATTACAGAAAGTTCAAACGCCCACTGATGCTTCAGAAGGAAACACAATGCATTAAGAGCATTATGAGGGTAAATTTAGCTTATTTTGTCTTCTGGGGAACTGGCAGTACTAAATAAAAAACAAATATGATATTTAAGCAAAAAAACATAAATGTACACGTCTTCTGTTCAAAAATTTACACCCCTGGCTCTTAATGCATCATGTTTCCTTCTGGAGCATCAGTGAGCGTTTGAACCTTCTGTAATAGTTGCATATGAGTCCCTCAGTTGTCCTGAGTGTGAAAAGATGGATCTCACAATCATACAGTCATTGTTGGAAAGGGTTCAAATACACAGAAATGCTGAAAAACCAAAGAATTTGTGGGACCTGAAGGATTTTTCTGAAGAACAGCGGGTAGTTTAACATTCAGGTAACAACACAGTATTAAGAATCAAGTGTATGTAAACTTTTGAACAGGTCGTTTTTATGAATTTAACTATTATTTTCTCTTGTAGACTATATGTAAATATCTTTTATGTGAAATAAGGTCAGTACTAAATAAAAACTAACATGCATTTTGTATGATCACTTTTATTTTGGTAAAATAACATTTTGCAGATTCTGCAATGTGTATGTAAACTTTTGACTTCAACTGTATGTATTATTCTTTCATTCAGTCAGTTGATCAACCTTTTATCAGTCTATGCTGTGTATGTGTATAAAACAGAAAAAAACACTCAAGACTGTCTCTATGATGTGATGCACTTTCTTTTTTCTTTTCTCTATTCCTTTTTGAGTAAAGGTGGCAACAGGTCAGCCTCATGAGGGATCGACATACTCGGCCAGAAAGGACTGTCAGATGGCCTTAAACCGTGCAGAATATGCCCGTGTCAAACTGGGAGAACTGGGACGCACTTGTGAGATAATGCTTGATCCGCAGACATAAAGGCATTAAATGTACTATTTCTTTGTAATATCTTCCAGCCAGCTTCATAAGTATCTACGTACATCAGAATACCATCTACAAGACAACACATTTTTTATTCTTCGTAATTTAAGAAAATTTTCTTTGAAAAACCCAGTGATTTGCTTAGAATATCTTTCTTTGTTATATTGAGAAATGTTACGTTTTCTTATTTTCTGTTATCGCTTTTTTAATACTTATGACAAAAGGACAATAAAATATTTTTTTCACTAGTATTTTATTGAAGGGAACATAAGACTCTCCATTTACATATCTTGCGTTGTTCATCACTGTTTTGATAATATCAAGTATACAGCACAAGGGTTGCAGTTTACTTCAATAAAATAAAACATTTATATTACCACACAAACATTTAATTATTGAAAATCAAAAATGTCCACCATACATACATTTTACATAAACACCAGCTACTGTCATTCAGACCCATAGTGTTTTATAGTGTCTTTTAGGTTATTTATTTGAAGACTACTAAAAACCTTGTTTTGTTTACTTATATCATAGGGAATATGGAACCAAATATAACACACAACATGCATATATATGCACACCGCATGTATATGTGCATATATACTGTTTTTACATGATTTCACTTTGTTTTCATTACAGTATCTAGTATCTAGTTTTTAGATTTTGACTTGAAGATGAACTGCCAAATATTTCCATTTTAGACAATGTAATGACAAACTGTCCTCCTGTTGAGAAGTTTTTAAAAATAAATTAGGAATAATTGCTGTTGAATTTGAAATCGCTCGGGTTTATGTGACCATGTACTCCTGGCGCTTGTTAAGGCGAACCTGACAGAGAGACACCGCGCCGACCCCTACATAGATGGCAGCAGCAATGAAGCAGTTGATGCCAACTTGGTTGTAGAGACTGTAAATGTTCTGCGGTGGATTCTTGCTGTTGAAAATAAGAAAATTAACATGTAAACATTTGAATGTAGAAACATCACCATACCTTCATTCATATACAATCTAATATAATTTGGGGTTAGTAACGTCTTTGAAAGAAGTATCTTATGCTCAAGCCTGCATTTATTTGATTAAATATAGAGTAAAACAGTAATATTGTGAAATATTACAATTTAGAATTGTTTTCTGTTTAAAAATATTTTAAGATGTAATTTATTCCTGTGATGGTAAAGCTGAATTTTCAGCATCATTACTCCAGACGTCAGTATTACATGATTCTTCAAAAGTCAATCTAATAAGCTGATTTGGCTTAAAAAAAAACATTTCTTGTTATCATGAATGTTAAAAAGGGTTGTGCTGCCTGATATTTTTGTGGAAACCATGGTTTCCACAAAAACATTTTTCATGTTTTTGATTAAAAAAAGTCCAAAAGAACAGGATTTATTTGAAATAGAAATATTTTGTCACATTATTCAGTCAGTTTTACTGATCCTAACAGGAGAATCAGACAGTTCTCTGAAAGCAAATAACTTACTCATCACGGATGTCTTCCTCAGTAAAAGGAACATCTTCAATCAGCACGGCAGATTTTGCACTGAAGAAAATTCCCAACATTGACTGGAAAAAGCGTAACGGGGCTTGTTATTAATATTTAATATTACGGTGGAATTAATTATGGATAGGAATCTAATACATATCTATGAAAACACACACAAAGAAAAAGAAAAGAAAGAAAAAATAGTAAAAACTGTCATGTCAAAGCGCTAAAAAATAGCTATGAGGCCTTAACATCCCATGATCCCAACACCTGCTGTTAACGTTATATTCCTCATACAAGCTCTTGGTTTATTCTACTGATAAAGAGGTGACTGAACTGATCCATATATGCACATTTATTATAAACGTATACATTTTTCTATAAGGTAAAGACACAAATGCGCAATATTTACTATTATCATATAGATAAAACATTTCTGTGGGGGTGAATCCCATTAGCTACAGCTAGCAAGCAATGTCACGATGATTATAATCCTTACCAGCATGATGACACCCCAGATGCTTAACACGATCCCACAAGCGGCCAACTTGGGCCCACAGAATAATAGCGACGGCATTTTATCTCAAATCGCCCACCGATTCTTCCTCTCAAAACTGGGGAAAGGATGCTACATCCAGTTGGGATGACAGCCTGCCTCTAGCCTTCTCTTCGGATCCAATCGACGGAATGTATATCGGCAGAACTCGGATTTGTTCGACTAGTTCCGTAAGCTCATTCGACAGCGCTCGGGTATTTTCCTATGGATGTTGCGCAGATCGTGTGCTTGCATTTGATTGGCTCTGCGCTGTCCAATTACACGCTTCGTTTTCGAAGCGCATTGTACTCTGGGAATTTTTAGTTCGAACTATTATGTTCCGTTCATGCTGATTATAGAGACTTTTTAGTTGATATACAATAAAGATAAATATATTTTCATGCGAACGGTCACTGAATGACAGCAACAGTCATTTTAAACCGGTTTGATAGAGTTACCTATTCAGCGCAGCTGACTTGAGACTCGACTGTTTTTGTATTTGTGTCAGGACTGTTTATTTCAGATCATCGCTCCAGCATGACTTCAGCTTCTACAAAGGTAAACATTTGCATTGGTTTGCATTATATATATTCTTAATATTAACTGATAAATCAAAAGCTCATATAAATGTCAATCAGGTGGGCGAGATCTTCTCGGCTGCAGGCGCTGCTTTTTCTAAACTGGGTGAACTGACCATGCAGCTGCATCCAGTGGCAGACTCTTCTCCTGCAGGGTGAGATGTGCTTTACGAGCTCCTTTTTGCCGAAACCGCATCTTCTGCAGTATTTCAAATGTATCGTTGTTGTTTAAGTATAGTCGATATTTTATAAGTGAGTCTTTGCCTTTGCCAACTGCTTCTCTCAGAGCCAAATGGACCGACACGGAAATTGAGATGCTGCGTTCTGCAGTTCGCCGCTTCGGTGAAGATTTGAACAGCATCAGCTCAGTCATAAAAGAGCGAACAGTGTAGGTGTTTATGAACTTGTATTAAAGATAGAGTTATAGTTGTGTAATTGTCAGCTATTTTTTCCCAAATTAAAATAAAATGTCTAAATTCTGTAATATTACGCTACCAGTCAAAAGTTTTTGAACAGTAAGATTTGTAATGTTTTTTTTAAAGAAGTCTCTTTTGCTCACCAAACCTGCATTTATTAAATCCAAAATACAGTAAAAGAGTAAAAATGTAAAATATTTTTTCTATTTAAAATAATTTTCTATTTAAATATATATTTTAAAATGTAATTTATTCCTGTGATCATAGCTATTTTTTATAGCATCATCAGTTTTACGTGGTCCTTCAGAAACCATTCTAATATGCTGATTTGCTGTTCAAGAAACATTTATTAATATTATTATTATTATTATCAGTTATTAATATTATTTAAACAGTTGAGTACATTTTGTTTAGGAGTCTTTGAATAGAAAGATCCAAAGATAAGCATTTATCTGAAATAAAAAAGCTTTTGTAACATTATACACTATACCATTCAAAAGCCTGTTGTCAGTGTTTATTTATTTATTGATTTTTGGAAATAAATTATAGAAATGAATACTTTTATTTAGCAAGGATGCTTTAAATTGATCAAAAGTGATGATAAAGACATTTATAATGTTACAAAAGTTTTCTATTTCAGATAAATGAACTTTCTATTCATCAAAGAAAAACTGAAAAAATTCTACTCAGCTGTTTTCAACATCATAATTTTTGAGCAGCAAATCAGAATATTAGAATGATTTGTTTTGAGAATGTTTTTGCTGTACTTTGGATCAAATAAATGCAGGCTTGGTGAGCAGAAAACATTTTAAAAACATTAAAAATCTTACTGTTCAAAAACTTTTGACTAGTAGTGTACTCTAATTTTGTACAATTATTTTGGTGATGGAACATCTCGTCTTTGACCCATATATAAATATGAGTAGTACTGATATCAGACCCCTTTGAATCATTTTTCATTTTGTGCTCTAACTAAATTAGCAAATCTCTTTTTCCTCCTCATCTTGTAGTGCCCAGATTAAGACTACAGTGAAAAGGAAGCTGTATGAGGACAGCAGGGTACCTCTCACTGCAGAGTCGCCTAAAAAAACGATGAAGAAAACCACAGTGACGCTACCGCCGCCTCCTGCATCAGTCGCCCCCACTGTTATCACTGTGCCGACCTCACAGGTTGTTGTGACGACTGGATTGCAGAGTTCTTCGTCTTTGCAACCAGCAATAAAGAACCCTAAAACATCAGGTGACTCAGTTTTAAGAAAAAAGGATAAAAAATGAAACTAAATACAAGCAGTGTGGTTATATGTGTGTCAATGCACTTACACGGTTTGGCTGTCTGTTGTCAGATGTGACTCTGAGTGCTTTGAACGACTCTGATGTGAACAGTGATTTGGTGGATATTGAAGGGCTTGGAGAAGGTTCCACTAAAAAACCAAACTTTGACCAAGGTGAGTCACATTTTAAATGCAGTGAGGGATAGAGGTCAGCCAAAAGTGAAAGATCTGTCATCATTCACCCTCATGTCATTCAAAACCCTTTTATGGTTTATTTGCTTTCATTATGAAGCTGGAAAACAGGGTTTTTGAGGGTCTTAAAGGGACAGTTTGCTCAAAAATGAATTCGCCTGAAAATGTCTTAAATTCTTAAATCTTAAATTCATGAAGTAATGGCATTAAATCTTGCATGCACTGCAAAAACAATGAATATCTCCCTGTGTATTTTTGTCTTGTTTTCGAATACAAATATCTAAAAATCCTCAAAGTAAGATACATTGACTTGACATGCAAAATGAAGACAGTTGAAGTTTTGTCTTCTAAAAAATTGAACAAAATGAAGTGAATTTATGTTTAAAACAAGAACAAATATCTGTCAGTGAGGTCAAAAAATGTGTTTTCCCTTTACGTTAAGTAAGTTAACTCAATTCACATTGATTAGTTTCACAGAAGACTTCCTATCTTATGTGATATTGCATTTTAGGGCATTTTGATGTAAGAATTTTTGTATTTTTGCTCTGGAAAACAAGACAAATGTACCGAGGAAAAGATACAGTAGAGGTTATTTCCATATTGTAGTTCAGCTGTATAAATGATAAATTAAATGAATGGAAATCTGTTGGAGGTTCAAAAGTTTGGGATGAGTAAGATTTTGTATGTTTAATGTTTTTTCAAGAAGTGTCTTACGCTCATCAAAGTTACATTTATTTGATCAAAAATACAGAAAAAAAGTACTATTATGAAATATTATTACAATTTAAAATTTTAGTTTATTTCTGTGATGCAAAGCTGAATTTTCAGCATCATTACTCCAGTCTTTAGTGTCACATGATCCTTTAGACTGGAGTAATGATGCTGAAAATTCAGCATTTCATCACTGGAATTAATTCTATTTTAAAGTATATTCAAATAGAAAACCACTATTGTAAATTGCAAAAATATTTCATATTATTACTGTTTTTCTGTATTATTATTCAAATAAACACAGCCTTGATTAGCAGAAAAAACTTACAAAACATAAAAAAAATCTTACTAATCGCAAATTTTGAACAGCAGTGTATGTTATGAAACTGTTGCTCATAAATACTCATTGTCTGCTCTCTAGACATTTACATTTAGAGAACATATTGACATTTGTCTTAAAGGAGAACTCCACTTCTAGAATAACAATTCACAAATAATGTGCTCATTACCTTGTCATCCAAGACGTTCATGTCTTTCTGTCTTCAGTTGTGAAGAAATTATGGTTTTTGAGGAAAACATTTCAGGATTTTTTCTCCATATAATGGACTTCATTGGTGCCCCGAAATTCCAAAATGCAGTTTAAATGCAGCGTCAAAGGGCTCTAAATGATCCAAGCCGAAGAAGAAGGGTCTTATCTAGTGAAATGATCGGCCATTTTATTTTTCAGAAAAGAAAAATTTGTATATTTTTAAATACAAAAGCTTGTGTAGCACAGGCTCTGGGATGCGCATTCATGACGCAACGTACTATTGAATCATGTCGAAAGGTCACGCGGAACTACAGACCCAGTGTTTACAAAGCGAATGCGCAAAGACTAAGAAAGTGCAAGTAAGTCAAGGAAAGGAAAAAAAAAGAAAAGGATGTGACGTGTGGCCAAGTATGGTGACCCATACTTGGAATTTGTGCTCTGCATTTAACCCATCCAAGTGCACACACACAGTAGTGAGAAGTGATCAAACACACACACACACCGTAAACACACACACACACCGTGAACACACACCCGGAGCAGTGGGCAGCCATATTGCTATCGCTGCGGCGCCCGGGTACCTTGCTCAAGGGACTCACCTCAGTCGTGGTATTGAGGGTGGAGAGAGCGCTGGTTATTCACTCCCACCACCTTCAATCCCTGCCGGACCTGGGACTCGAACCCGCAACCTTTCGGTTACAAGCCCGACTCCCTAACTATTAGGCCACGGCTGCCCCAAGTCAAACGCTGTTTACAAACAAAAAGGTACAACAATGTCAGACGATTTTGAAGTTGTAGGAGAAAATAAGATGGAGTTTTTTGACTCTACACAGACGATGAACTTAGACGTGATTCATAGTAGCGATGAGGAGTTCGGATCATTTTATCGACTCGGACCTTTGAGTCTCGTTCAGCCAAATGAACGAATCTTTTTTCGAGTCATTTCATTCATTTTAGCAAAATATAATTAAAATGTTACGTGTTACTTCCCTAACACATCTACTGCTTACACCAACATTGATCACACTACAAACAGGACAAAACTATAATGCTGTAAGTAACAGAAAATATTAATTCATTGTTTACCTGGGTCTTTAGTCTATGATTAGCTCACCTCACCTCTTATCTGACAAGTTTCTGGGTTTGAGTCGTTCGTTTATCATGTGACAGCCCCATAAGATGAACGAACGACTCGAAAAATCAGAAGACTCGAAACAGGTGAACTAATTGCAGTGCAGAACCTAATAGGATGTTGCACATGTGTGACTAAACGAATCACTCCATGAGACGACTTGTTCTTCTGAGTCACATTAAAGATTTGTTCAAAATGAAAGAATTGTTCAAGAACAACCCATTATTAATTTGTAGCATCGTGGACGCGCATCCCAGAGCCTGTGCTACATGAGCTTTTGTGCTTAAAAAGTATATAAATTTTTATTTTCCGAAATAACTGACTGATCGTTTCACTAGATAAGACCCTAATTCTTCAGCTGGGATCATTTAGAGCCCTTTGAAGCTGTATTTAAACTGCATTTTGGAAGTTCAAAATCAGGGCACCAATGAAGTCCATAAATATGGAGAAAAATCCTGAAATGTCCTCAAAAACCATTATTCCTTTACGACTGAAGACAGAAAGACATGAACATCTTGGATGACAAGGGGGTGAGTAAATTATTCATAAATTGTTGTTCTGGAAGTGGAGTTCTCCTTTAAGTCTTAAATTTACCTTTATAAAACTTTTATTGCATTCTTTGAAATTGTGTCTAAAAGAGTTAGGTAAATGAATCCATATAGAAAAGTGTGTTCATTAAATGTTAAATTTTCTTTTGTGTTCTCTTGCAGAGAGCTTGAATCTGGACTCCAGTCTTATAATGAACTCCAGTGATCTGCCTCTGCTGTCCCGCTGATCTTCACCTGTCAATCAAAGTGATATTCAGGTGCAACGGGGGGGCAAAGATGATCAAGGGCAGCACATGTAAAGATTCTGCAGTTCGATCACTGCTGTACACCTGTTACACCTTTTCAACTGTAGGTTCAAACAGCACCAGATCAAACTCGTACTCTTATTATGCAGCAAAAATGGATAGTTTTGTATAAATGGGTAAAAATGAGGAATGAATGTTTTGTGATCTGGTGCTGCCCACTGAAAAGGGGTTTACAGGACAGTGAAGCAAGGGTCAAAGTACTTGTAAAAATACTTACTTTTTTTATATTTTTTGTTTGTTTGTTTTTATTATTAGGCCCTTTTGCCTGAAGTAAAGCTTTGTGAAGTGAATTGAGATGCTGCTTGTAATGAAAACGTGGCAGCACAACATCAAAAATAGTCCGAAAAACTTTCCAGTTTTCTTTCACTGCCACTGTATTTTAGGTCCAGCTTCTATTGTATGTATATATATTATTTTTTACCATTACAGAATAATTAAACAGGTCATTTCAAAAGCAAATGTCAGACATGCCGGCTTAAATTTTAAATGAACAAATCGCTTTGTCATTTTAATTCTTTTGGCTCAGCATAAAAGAGACATACAAATCAATAAAATGAGTTTTTATTATGATCTTTTTCATAAGAATATATGGTATAATATACATTTTATGGTAAATGATATTTCTTCTCTGATAATTGGACATTCATCTTGGGCGACTGAGAGGGAATACCAATATGTTACCAATGTCAAAAAATATCCATCTTTCACTTAATTTTTCTGGCTTCCAGAATATATTTACAACTTGAACGACTGATAGGCAAAATCTGTCGGCTTTGGCATTTCTTTATGTTTCTAATGTTTATCGTGCGCTCACAATCCATTTTAGTTTTTCTTCACAACACCCCTCAATCATTTCAGTCTCTGACACAAAGATACAACAGATCCTGTCATAGTAAGTGTATGGCAAATCTGAAAAATAAATGACATGGTACTTATTCTAGACGATACACAAATGATTCAGAACAAACAGCTGTCAAGTCTTTCATTCAGGTTCTTGAGAAATACCTGGAACTGATTATCCCGATGAACTTGACATAGTAATTCCAGCAACTTTAATTGCATATTGCACATTTGTAATCGTAATCAAAAATCTTTCAAAGACCCATAAACATTGCTATCGATGTTTGAAATCTCAAGGACCCCAACGACTGGAAAAAAAATTGCAAATGACAGTGCAAGTAACTTTGGAATTAAAACTTCAAGACTCAAAATCTATAAGGCATCATAACTGAATTAAAAACTAAAAGAGTAAAAATAAAAGGCAATTATATAAAAAAAAAACGAGCTGTATTCCTACTGATATATGAATATGGAAACAGAGGAACGGTTTCAAATGTCTGGTGTGCAATTTTAGAGACCGACAAGCTGCCGGCGTCAATACAATAAAGACTTTGGGAATCAAGAATACATTGACACTGAAGTACATAATGCAACCAGAGTCTTCACACATTCATAAATAGCAATGTAACATGCGCCACAATCAACATAACGCTGTGAAATATCGTGGTAAATTTACTTTAAAAGGGCTTCCAGTTTAAGTAACTGCAGCATGTCACTTTTTGGATAATACATTTTCAACAAGCTTAATAAAATCCATCCAGAATTAAAGCCACAATCCAGAACTGCTGCTTTTACATAAAAAGCAGATCGAAGATCTGAAACTATTTCCCAAGTGAAAGGATTTAAACAAAACATACAAAAGATCCATTACAATAAAAGTAAATATGATCCCACTCATGTAACAGCAACATTGATATCTAACACTGTGCAAATAGTACAAGAGGAAGAGTTTGTTATCAGCTGAAACCGTGATTGTAGAAACGGTTTATTGTGTTTTTAATGCAACAGCTCACCTCTTGCAAGTATCTTAAGTCCTCGCTTTTTGTACATAAGTCAAAACACTAAAGTCTTGTTTAGGGTTTCATTAGAAGGGAAAACAGTTTGACTAATGATTTCCACACTGGGGCGATACTAAACAAAGCATTTTGCCTCAGACGGGATACATTCTAAGGCTCTAGTTCAGTTTTCGATGTAGACTTTTCGCTAAAAGTGCTTTGTAGATGCGAAGTGAGACATCTAGTCTTTACAGTACTTGTTTTAAAGCATAGTTCACTCAAAAATTAAAATTTGCTAACAGTTGACTCACCCTCAGGCCTAGGACGATTAATCGAAAAGTACTCGAAACTGAATTTCAGAACCTACCGACGTAATTTTCCCATATCAGTCATATTTTTTTAAAGAAGTCCACTTCCAAAACAAAGATTCACATATAATGTACTCACCCCCTTGTCATCCAAGACGTTCATGTATTTCTTTCTTCAGTCGTAAAGAAATTATGTCTTTTGAGGAACATTTCAGCGTTTTTCTCCATGTAATGGACTGCTATGGTGCCCCGATCGTAACAATTGGTTATTTTCATAAACATAATACAATTTAAATACTTTTTAATGTCAAATGCTCATCTTGTTTCGTCTCTGCTTGGACTGTTTTTGTTCCGGTTCTTGACTGTTAGGGTATGTTGAAAAACTCCCATCTCATGTTCTCCCTCAAATTCAAAATCGCCCTATATCGCTGTTTTACCTTTTTTTGTTAAGGGTGTTTGACCTTCTTTGCATGTTCACTTTGCAAAGACTGGGTCGGTACTTCTGAGGCAATGTAGGATGATTTTGAAATGATTTTTGAAGTTGAGGGAGAAAATACGATCAGTTTTTCGACATACCCTAAATGTCTTGAGTCAGAATACACAGAGTTGAGTTTGACATTAAAAAGTATTTAAATTGTATTTTTATTTAAAAATGTAAATAACTGATCAATTTGCTAGATAAGACCCTTCTTCCTTGGCTGGACTGGTTTACAACCGCATTTGGGATTGTTTAAACTGAATTTTGGAAGTTCAAAATCGGGGCACCATAGCAGTCCATTATATGGAGAAAAATCTTAAAATGTTTTCCTCAAAAAACATAATTTCTTTACGACTGAAGAAAGAAAGACATGAACATCTTGGATGACAAGGGGTACATTATATGTGAATCTTTGTTTTGGAAATGGACTTCTCCTGTAGATCCTGGTAATATTTTACTATTAAAAACTACTGCATGTGTAGTCGATGCTATAAGGATGTGTATGACCACTGCGCTCGCGTCTTTTTTTGCGAAGTCTCGCACGTGAGTGGTGCGTTTAAAACGCCGTGTCAAGTTAACAGAATTGAAACTTTAACATGCAGCACTGCTCATCAATGTCAGTTCCAAAGCAGCGGACCAATAACACCGTGTCTTCATTGGACGCCACAGTTGCGCTGTGCCGCAACACCTGTTTGTCTACACTGGATGCGACAAAGCGACCGTTGCAAATAATTTGAACTTTGTGTGAGCACGTCATAAATACAACGCAGCGGCAGTTTACTGTCGGGGATTTGTCATATCGCTCCGCATCCAGTGTAGACAGCATCAATGATTATAATGGGTTCTACTATATTTTGTTGCGTTGCCCTTGCGTCCGGTGTAGACACGAAAACCACATTTTCCAAATGTGTTTTGATGAAGATACAAACTCATCTATATCTTGGACAGCCTATGGATGAATAAATTGTCAGCAAATTTAAATTTATGGGTGAACTGTTCCTTTAAGTCAGCGATAAGCAAATCAAAAAGTGGGAGTTGGCTGAATGCACTGGTATCATTTCCAATGATTTAAAGAATATTTATCAAACTCAAAGTTCAGTCCAAGCTAAAAGCTATATGGAAAAATAAACATATTTACAGACATCAGACCCCTCGGATAAACACAAGAGAGAAACATAGCATTAACATCTACCAAAATAATATTCGATTATTCACATATTTATACACATTTGTACAAAACGTTGACAGCTGTGGCCAACTGATTTTAATACTCTCTATCCATAGTCTTTTTTTTCTGCGCATTCTGGATGAGTTACCAGATTGTTGGACCCATTTAATGGAAGCTGAAGATGTACCAAAATACAAAAGCATTTTGCCACAACTTGAGGAAACAAAGAAAACTTTTGTTTTGGGTCTTCCTTTATGTCAGTATTCACCAGGTTTTAATTACCTGAATAATTTCATTGCAATGTGTTATTGCAGATACTATTTCATATATACAACACCCTATTCTGTAGGCACCGAAGATCCATAATTATTCACAAATTACAAGACAGCCTGCAGCATCCATGTTGTCGTGTCAGATACATCCAGAAGATTTTGTCTTCTTTATATTGCATCTTGATTTCATTTGAAATCAAAGTCACAGCGAATTTCCTTCAGAAGCGATTGAACTGAAATACTCTATTTGAAGCACCAAATTAAAAGCAAAAAGGGACAGAACCGAGGTTAGGTCGAAAGTTTGGTCTTCATTTTACAACACCTTGAGTCCAGAGTTCTACAAGGTGATGGTGTGGACGAATACTGGGGGTTTAGATGCTGGGGTGGTGAGAGGTGAAGGGGGGCGGAGGGGAGAGGGACAGGGGGGTGGCCTGGGTGCTTGAACCGACAGGAGCAGTCCCAGAGGAAGAGTCCACTGACTGGGAAACACTGTGTGTGTGAAGAAATTCATTAAGTGCTGAAGGAGATCCTATAATGAGGCATGACATTCTGTCCATTTTATTTAAAGGAATGATTCAGCCAAAAATGAAAATTCTGTCATTAATTACTCGCAAGACCTTCGTTTAACTTCAGAACACAAATTAGGATACTTTTGATGAAATCTGACAGCTTTCTGTCCATGCATAGACAGTAACACAACTATGTTCAAGGCCCAGAAAGGAAGTAAGGACATTGTTAAAATAGTCCATATGACAGAAATTGATGAATAAAGTTGTTATTTTTGTTTTTTTGTGCACAAAAAGTATTCTTGTAGCTTCATAACATTACGGTTGAAACACTGATGTCTCATGGACTATTTTATCAATGTCCTTACTACCTTTCTCGGCCATAAAACATTTCAGGTGCGATGTTGTCTATGAGGGTCACAAAGCTCTTGGATTTCATCAAAAATATCTTAATTTGTGTTGCGAAGATGAACAAAGGTCTTACAGGTTTGAAATGACATGAGGGTGATCAATTAATGACAGAATTTTCATTTTTGAGTGAGCGATCGCTTTAAGAATTATTATAAAGCTCACCTGACTGTGTAACTGGTTATGTGAGCAGGGTCTGTGACTCCAGCAACAAAGAGCTTTTTGGGTGGACCGTCCGATTCCACTCCACCTGAGTGGAGAAGATGCAGAAAAAAAGACAAACAATGTAATATGACAACAAAATCGGTGGGAAAACTGATTAAAAACTGTGAATTTTAGTACTGGAACTGAATTATGTTTCATGCAGCAAACAAACAGCATCACCAGTGTCTGTCAGATGTTTATACACAGCAGATGCTTTCCAGATCAAGTGATCTTTAACAGACATCTTGCAGACGTAAACATTCTATCTGGGGTAGTTCAATTCTCAAACTAGTCGATTCTTTTAAATAAATATGTTCAAATTACTCACTATTAGTCTGATGACTCATTACCCTGATAGCACATGTACATCACAGAGACGTCTATTTGATGTCTGCATTTACATCTGGAAGACGTATTTTTAAAGTGTTTGCTCATCTGCAATTCGTCTGTTGGACATTTTTATCAGATGTCAAATAGACGTCTATTAGATGTCTTAAAGATGTTTATGATTTAGAATGTATGTAAAACTGACATCTTACAGATGTCTGTCAGATGTTTGTATACAGCAGATTCTTTTCAGATTAAGTGATCTTTAACAGACATCTTGGAGACATACGTGTGCTATCTGGGTAAGTTTTGAACTTGAGTATTGTGTTATGTGTTGAGCCATGTGTTACTTGAAATGAACCAAGAACTGTTACTGTGTACTTATAAAATGTAAACAAAGAGCAGTACTTAAAATGCCCAAATCAGCGTATTAGAATGATTTCTGTAGGATCATGTGACGTTGAAGACTGAAGTAAATTCAGCTTTGCCATCACATAAATCAATTACATTTTATTATTAATAATAATTTTCAATAGTTATATTTGATAATATTACTGTTTTACTTTAATAAGCCCCCCCGCCACCCCCCAAAAAACAGCAGCCACAAACTTTTGAACTGAATTGTACTGAAAAACACTACAAATAAAATATTAAAAATTGCTAGTAATAATAATACTTTCATTGTACTCAGTAGGATTTCCATTGCTTCTAATAAGTTTCCAATTCTTTCGCAAACCCATTTTGAATAAAAAGAGTTTATTAATCATTACCTTTTCTTTTTAAAGGTGCAACTGATGGCCATCTCACTCCAGAGCTCACAGATCCTCTGTTCAGTCAAAACCACATCAAAAAATTTCTTCAGAAAAGATGTTTGCATTTCTTGTATTTTAATTATGAGACCAAAGTCCTGCTAGTTTTGACATTTGAAGGCTATACATTCTAATGCTGTAGTTTTATTCATGAACTTACCCTCGAAACCTTCGAGTTGGACTGGGTGAGGAATTAGGAGTGACACCACTGTCCTGGGAATGGAATCCCTGTGTGGGACGTACAGAGTGAGTTGACGACAATAGATTGAAACTTATGACCTGAAGAGAGTGAAATACTCACTGGAGATAGATGGTCATGCCAATGACTCGCAGGAGGGAAGGGAACAGCAGACGAGGCACTAAGATGAGAGTAAAAAAAAGTTAAAATAAGTTAATATTCTGATAACATGAACGGTTCATTTATGCACAGTTGGGTTACCTTAGTCTCTGTAAACTCCCTCTCAAAGTGAGCTCCATATTCTCAATCTGGAAGAAAATGCAGGCAACAGGTGCTCAATATATACGTGAACCTCTTTCGCTACTGTAAAAGCATCGGAGAATCGATTCTTCGGTTCTCACCTGTCTCTTGTGTTCGGATCTCTCACATGACAGGGAGAATGGAGACATAGGGAGGGTCTGCAACAAAACGGTTATTTTATATTACTTTACTTTTTTCCTTCGGAAAACTAAGTGCCCAAAACTGATATTTACAGACCCTCTGAACACTCACCCGGGAGGGACAGCTCGGGTTTACAGAAACGCTGCTCCGACGATACCGAGCCGAACTATTAGAGCTGAATACTGTCGTCCCATCACTGGTAGTTTAAAAGAATGTTTGGGGATTAAAATGACTTATCTATATGATTTTGTAGCGTATTATGGTTTTAAATTAATTCACAAGGTAATAAAATTCCGTTCCGGTCACATTTAGCAGTTGGTGCAGTTCTCTCACCTGACGTTCGTGATCATGGGGGCGCTGTTCGACCTTCGGAGGGCTCCTCCTGCGCCTGCGCACTGGTCCACCTCCATCCTCTCCATAGCTCGTCCTCTGGCACCGGGACTGCGCGTCACTCTCGGCCGGGCTGAACGCGACCTGACGCGGCCTTACCCCCAAATCTCACCCGGCAAAAGCCCGACCAGCAGGCCTCACGCCAAAATACCCGATCCAATTTAACTGAGTGGACTGCTTTCCCGTGTCTATCGCATTTTGTTGAGTTTATAAACGAAACTGTGTCAGCTCGATACACCAATTTAATGAACAGCTGTGAGATCGCGCTACAGCTGGTTTATCGGATCGCACACAAACTTAGTATAAACTCCTCAGGTTGATTTCGTCGGCGTAAACATTAGCAAATACAATTATTCCTGTGCATCAAAGCGATTTTTCGTACTCAGACCACGAGTTGAGTATATTCAGCACTATTTCCAATGCAAAGCCAGTAACTCGACAAGGTCCTTTGGCTTTTTAATCCAATCCAACTTATCCAAACAGGGCAAATAAAACACCGAAAAGCAAAAACAACACATACGCGAATTAATACGGATCAAAGTAGTCAGGAAATACGCTTTCGGGTCTTTTCGGTCAAATGTCGTTATAAAGGTGAAGCTTTCTGCCACGGCTTATTTTTTCAAGTTTACCTGCTAGTTTGTAAAGCAGTCGGAAAAATGACATAACACCATCCCGATCAAACACATGATCGCCGGCTCTGTCGGCGAAAGCATCCTCATCTGGAAGTGTCTCCTGATACAGTCTGAAACGCGGCATACATTAAAAGTTTTCGGTCATTTCTTAATTTAGAAAATAAAACATATTTCCCGCAACCAAATAGAGATTGTGCATCCCCTTGTACAACAGCGCCTCGTGCTGGTAGACCAGAGAATTGCACACAGAGATAAAGCAGTGTGCTCAGAAGTGAATATGTGGCGTGCAACTATTTACTGCATTCTTTTGCCAATTATTCCGGCCTTAATGCCAAGATATAGAGAGTTTGTTATTTAGATGAATCTGATTAAAACCAAACGTAATACGATTAATGAAAGAAAAAGGCAAATATTTAACGTTATTTCACTGAGGATTAATCCAAACGAGTCACCTTGGGATACATGACAGTCATGCTAAACCATCATACATCAGCAATGCTGTATATATTAGTTATGATGTTTATTTGCAAAAACAGATAACTGATTTTGTTATTTTATTTCAAAAATCATGTTTTTCCATTGTGCGTTTCAGTTAATCTCTATTAAAATGCAGTTGGGTTATTCTGATTAAGTAAAAAAAAAATAAAAAATACAGCTAACATGATAACATCATAAAAACATGATTTTTTTTTTTTTGAGAAATTTAAAAGTGAAATGTTTTTGCAAATAAACTCGTCATATATATAGTATATGAATATGAGTATATGTAGTATATGTAAAAAAAATGCTGTAAAATTGTTCATTCACTTTATTATTTGAAATGCAGTAATCGCGATTAATCGCATTGTGAATGATCACATAATTGCATTATATTAATTATGTATATATAAATACACACATGTAATTTATATGTATATATATATATATATATATACTGTCAAATGATTAATCGCATTTAAAATAAAAGTTTGTGTTTACATAAAATATGTGTGTTTTAAATTAGGCTATGTATATACAAATACACACACATACATGTATAGAATTCTAAATTATAAATATATAAATAATTAATTATAAATAAACACAGTATATACATACAGTATATATTTTGAAAATATTTACATGTATTTACATGTATATATTTATATTCATATAACTGATATTATATATTTTAATATATAAACAACATATGTTTCTTAAATAAATACATGCATGAATGTATTTATACTGTATTTATATATGCATAATATACTCAGTGCACACACAAATTATTTTGGATGCGATTGTTTGACAGCACTAATATATCTTTAAATTTACATATAATTTATATTATATGTACATATACATATTTTGTATATAAATATAACATTTTTCTTAAATATATACATGCATCTGTGTGTGTTTATATATACATAATAATTATACACAGCACGCACATATATTAAGTAAACTTTTATCCTGCATGCGGTTAATTGCGATTAATCGTTCGACAGCCCTAGCATTAACTAATTTTAAAAACCCAAACCTCATTGTAAAGTGCTAGCAAGTAATTTCTGTCAATGTGAATTACATTATAACAAATAATAAAAATTTCATAGTGAATTTTTATGAATTTTACACTCTTACATAATTGAGATAAACCATTTACCACAATCATAGTCTGAAAATATGTATATATTTAAGGTAAACATATTTAGCAAAATAAAATTCAGAAATTATTAGGTGAATTCTATCATAACGTTGGAATTTGTATGAATTTTACACTCTTGCATATTTAAACACAATCACAATGTTAGTCTAAAAGTGTGTGTTTAACAAGATAAACATCAATTTAAACAGTAAAATGAAGTATTTCTAAAATGTATTCTATCTGTATGAACTATTCATAAAAACAAATGTCTGGTGTTGCTTATGAACTAGTCAATGTTTTTTCAAGTTTAATTTGGAAAATGTTTGTGCTTTAATTTTTGAGATACACCAAAAAAGAGTTTTTATTCACTACAGGATCTTTATTAAATTATAAAAATATGGAGTTCAGCAGCTTCAGGATCTCGACAGCATACAGGTCATATTAGCCTTGCTAATAGTGTGAGCAAATCGGTTTAATTGTCACAAGATGTAAATTAGTAACTTTTGCTTCCTGTTTCTTCTGTATATTATTTTGGCCTGTCGACTGCACTTTACTTCTAGCCAGTTAGCAATTAATAGCTTATTTTGTGCTTAAGAAATACCATTTCCAATGATATTTACTGATTCTAAATTTGTACTCACCAAATATCTATCACAAACTCAAAAAAAAAGTTTAAAAGAGGTGAATATAACTCCTCAGTCACATACTAGCATAAAACATACAGAAATACTCAAGACTGTGTGAAATTGTGAATGAATAATAAATAATATGAAATCTACAGCATAGATCAGTCCGACAGAAATGACCTCATCTATGTAATTCCTGAAGATTTCGAGTCACTTTCATGAGCTTCCTCTGCTTTATTCCCTTGCTCTTGATCCTCGGCCTCTTTCTGTTTTCCAAGAATCTGTAAAGGCCAAAGCAGGTGGGCGTTCTGACCGGCGTTGCTCCATCCACAGCAAGCTAAGCTTTTGTCTCCAGTCAAGAAATAAAGAAGCGCATTGAGCCAGGAATTGCAGGAAGCCAGCGGCCGAGTGATCTTGTAGCAAATGGAAACCATCCGCATGGTTTGGCACTCGACGGCCTTTGTTTCCTTAAGGACGAGGAAGAGCGTGCGTGTGATGTGAAAAGGCAGGAAGCACAGCGCGAACAAAATAGTGATGGTGATGATGGTTTTGATAGACTTTCGGCGCCTGTTGAGATACGGCGCGTGTTGAGAACCGGAGATGGACACGGATGTTCTGTCTTTGACCCCTTCGACACCTTCATCCTCTTGCACCTGTGGCTGGGAGTGAAGAGTCTGAAAAATAGTCCGCACCACTTGCGAGTAACACCACGCGATGACGATAAACGGGAAGAAGAAGCCTAGAAGGTGTAGGACGATTCCATAAGGCACGTATTCGGAAAACTCATTATCGATTGCGTCATCCCAACAGTTCCTATATACCTCCACCTTGACTTTTCCAGCATCGACGCTAGTTTCCGACCAAGAATCAGTTCCGATTTTTCTCAGAACGTCTCCAGTTTTGGCAAACCGGACAATTGGGCATGTAAGTATGAACACTACGATCCAAACAGTTGCGCAAATGCCTCTAACCGCCCGTTTGCTCTCCAAAGCAATGGTTCTGATCGGATGACAGATGCCCATGTAGCGATGAACGGAGATACAAGTGAGGAAAAAGATGCTGCAGTACAGGTTGAAGTAGAATAGGAAACGCACCAGCCTGCACATGAAGTCCCCGAAGACCCAATGGTCACGCATCACATAGCTAGCCACGAGGAACGGCAGTGAGAAGCTGTACATTAGATCCGTAGAGGCCAGGTTGACCATGTAGATCAAGGAGGTGTTCCACTGACGGCCGCTCTTGCACCGGTAGGACCGCAGGAGCACGGTGGAGTTCAGGACGAGGCTGAGCAAGAAGGTCAAGGAGTAGCATAGAGGCAAGATGATGTACTTGTAGGACTCGTCGATGCTGCAGCTGTGCAGCGTGCTGTGGTTATAAACATCTGGCTGGAGGGATACGTTGGAGATCGTTGAAGTCGTGGTCTTCATGATCAGCTGTCCTTGTAACCACAAAGCCACATCACTGTCTTCTCAAGAGCTCTTCAGGTTGATCTAGAAGCTCCACGTTCTTGAAGATATCCTGTGAGGACATCGCTTTCAAGATGGAGAAAACAGAGGAACGTTACATATGCTATTTCCAAGCAAACTGCAGGTTGACCAATGACTCAGCCCTTCAACTTTATCTGTCTATAGTGCTGAATCGGCCTCTTCTGGTCTATTACCCCATCAATCAGTAACGAAGCGTTCCGTAAACCCTTCATTCATCTTTCCATCCCCCATTTTTTGCGTCCCATGTATTGGACGAGTTCTTTCACATTGCACGTTTTTTACACAAATTACGAGGTATCAACACGCGCCACTTCCTAACCCGACTGACCCCAGTTGCAATGAACACTGCGAAGCGTGTACATTAAGATGCCTAATTTATGACTAGACATGGCTGATGCATTCATCTATATGCTTAGTACCTACAGAACATGGAGTGGCAGGGATGTGGTCTTCATGTTAGGTTTATAAAAAGCTTGAGTTTGTTTCTTAATGAATATGCTTGTGTACTACAGAGGCAGTTTTGGTATTACAATATCATGTGTCCTTGCAGGTATGTTGCTGTAAATAATTAATTCCCATTCATTCAGACAAGAAACGCTGAGCGGAAACCCAATCCAGCGTGCAGTTCAACACAAAACTGTGCATATCGATTATAAACACCATGATTTGATTATTAAAAGTTTGAAAATGTAAACTAAATGAAAATGAAAAAACTATAGGTCATCCTTATTCATTTAAAAAAAGTCTTTTTTATAGTATTAAAGCAAAGTTTGATACAAGTAGACATTGAAAGTAGATCTAAATGAAATATCTTACCTGTTTAAAGGTCAAGAAAAAAGGTAAGCCGAAACGTATTCATTTCTCCACGCGTTTGATAAAAGGTCAGGACGAGAAAGTTCAACGCCGGGTACTTTTTGCTCCACTACGGTCTGTGTTTACAAATTACTTTCTTTTTGGTTTGGTATCCAGATCTGGTAGGTTTTACTAAGCAGTTCAGTGTGCTTTCTTCTTTTCTCTCTGGTCTCGGTGCCCTCTCTCGCCTCCTCGGCGTTCACTGTGCATGAATGGTCGGTCAGCTGAGCTGCATGCTGTTGAGTACATTTATGTACAGCAACCTTACGGAAACACACCAGGGCTAAACAAGTTTTCTGAATTATGAACCCCTGTAGCCTTCATTAGTAACACTTAAGTAGTCATTCATTAACATTAAACTAAATATGTGTTTCTATTAACTCATATTATAGTGGATATCATTTTGCATTATCATTTAATACTTCACCAAGAAGTGAAAATTTGGAAATGTATTCACGCTTAAATACGAGATGTAGATGAGTTTATTTCTTCATTGAAACTGATTTGGAGTCACTCATCAATGGAACCTATGCAGTGAATGGGTGCCGTCAGAATGAGAGCTAAAACAGCTGATAAAAACATCATCGTAATCTACAATATGACTGCAGTCCATTATTAGCATTTGGTGAAGTGAAACAAATCCATCATTAAGGAGTTTTAACTTTAAACTGAGACATCTGGCTAAAATACAAGTTCATAATTCATAATAACACTTCTTCCAGTGAAAAAGTTCATCCCCTGTTGTCTCACATCAAAATTCAACAACATACACTACCAGTCAAAAGTTTTTGAACAGTAAGATTTTTAATGTTTTTTTTAAGAAGTCTTAAATGCTCACCAAGCCTTATTTATTTATTTGATCCAAAATCCAGCAAAAACAGTACAATTTTGAAATATTTTTACTATTTAAAATAACGTTTTTACTATTTGAATGTATTTTAAAATGTTATTTATTCCTATAATCAAAGCTAGATTTTCAGTATCATTACTCCCGTCTTCAGTGTCACATGATCCTTCAGAAATTATTCTAATATGCTGTTCGAGAAACATTTATTATTATGATTATTAATATCAATATTTAAAATTGTTGAACAACTTTTTTTTTCATGATTCTTTGATGAATAGAAAGATCCAAAGGTCAGCATTTATCTGAAATAAAACGCTTTTGTAACATTATACACTATACCATTCAAAAGCTTGTTTGGGGAATAACTACTCAGCTGTTTTCAGCTTAATAATATAATAATGAATGTTTTTGAGCAGCAAATTAGAATAATTTCTGAAGGATCATGCAACACTGAAGACTGGAGTAATGATGCTAAAAATTCAGCTTTGAAATCACAGGAATAAATTACATTTTGAAAAATACTAAAATAGAAAACAGTTATTGTAAATAGTAAAAGTATTTCAAAATTTTACTGTGTTTGCTGTACTTTGAATCAAATACTGTAAATGCAGGCTTGGTGAGCAGAAGAGACTTTTTCTAAAAACATTAAAAATCTTACTGTTCAAAACCTTTTTAGTGTATTTGTTTAGATCTGTTTTGGCTTGATCTGTGCATATTTCTCCCGATTTCGATGAGGCGACTTTTTCATTGAAGACAGCAATATTATGGTTAGATGGCTTGTATTTTAGCTAGAAGCAACATTTTGAAGTTTGTGTGGAGTATTGTAATGTTTTTAATCAACTGTTTGGACTCACTTTCTGACGGCACCCATTCACTGCAGTGGATCTATTGATGAGCTAGTGATGTAATGCTAAATGACTCCAAATCATACCCATACACACATTTAAATTAAATGACAAGAACATGTTTTAACATAGATTTGAATTCGGCTAACGTGTAAGCAGTTCTGGCAGGTAGTGCCAGGCTGTTCCACAGCTTAGGACCAGTTACTGCGAAGGCTGAACCATAGTATTCGCAAAAGGTGACTATCTTGGTATCTAAGTGACCTAGCCGGATTGTAAGTTGTTGAGAGCTTTATAGACAAATAACAGAATTTTGTAGTCAATTTGATATCAGACTGGCAACTAGAGCTGGAATAGGATTAGAATTTTTGGGCTTCGAAGCTTCGATATCAACACTGAATATTCGAAGCTTCAGAGGGAGGGGGCTGAAAATATTCTTATCTCTAATAAAGGCAGGAATCTCTGTGTGTCTGTTCACATTTTTATTGAGAATCGTTCATCCGATCGACTTCACGCGTGGCGGGTGTGCTGCTGCGGACCCAAGGGAGTGCAGTATCGCATTTTGGTGCAATATAGACAAGCGACACGTTCAGAATGAATAAACTTTTAATAAACTACAGAAGAGGCGATTCGCCTCACGCGGGCAGGGCTTTTATACGCTTATTCGCTCCGAAGACGGACACTGCACTACTGATACAAAACACACAGGTTTGTTAAGAGTACTTTAGCCATTTTCAGGTAAAATTACAACTTCGGGTCTTATTTACGACGTAGCCAGCTTGAAAAAGAAAAAAAAGCGCTCTGACGGAGTTGAGGTGGCCGCAAGGTGTTCGTCTGCGCACTCAGTTTAAAGTGCTTTCACACAGCTGAGGTCTCCCGCATTTTTGTCTTCTTTTCCAGATGAACTAATTCATGACGTTCATGACGCTCACTCATGGGCGATTCATATTAAAGCGCGAATGAGAACCGTTTCGCGGGGGATGCCAGGTGTTCGAAAAAAATAAATATTCGAATATCAAAATTGAAAATCAAATGCCAGCCCACCGAACGAATATTGGAATAATCCAGCCCTACTGGCGACGGCGAAGTGATATATAACTGTCCGTGAAGGCTGTAAGTGAAAAACTCCTTATATTCAGGTGTGCATAATTATTAGGCATGTTTTCTTTTACAGATAAAATGAGCCAAAAAAGATATTTAACCCAGACTGAAAAGTCCAAATTATTAAATGCCCATGAGAAGAATGCAATACTAATGCTTTACAAGAATTTGCAAAGTTAAGGCTTGACCACTGGACAGCGAAATGCTTGTTGAGTCTGCATGGTCAGAAAAAACACGTGGAGAAGAAAAGATGCATGTTAACTGCAAAAGTTTTTATTAGGAATTAAGGTGAAGAATTAGGAATTAAGGTGAAGAATTAGGTGTGACACCATCAGGAACCGTTTAGTCTCCAGCGCCACCATTTTCCAGAACTGCAACCTACCTGGAGTCTTCAGAAGTGCAATGTGTCAGGTTCTCAGAGACTTTGCTTGGTAAAAAAATCCTAAAAAATGCCCCTGACTTAATAAGAATAACAAGCTGACGTGTTGTGAAATACATGAAGACACTTTTTTTTTTTTTACAGGCTTTATAGACAGATAAGTTGAGAGTGACTCTTGAAGGACAAGCATCACATTCTCTTGTACCTCTGATTTAAGAATTTATCTTCCAAAATCTGGCAGTAAGTTTTGGGAGTTCATTTTAGTCCATCTCTGCAAGTCAGACTTTTCAGGATAGGAGACTAAACATGAACTCCCAAAATGTACTGCCAGCTTGTTATGGGGTTAAATATCTTTTTTGGCTAATTTTATCTGTAAAAGAAATCATGCCTAATAATTATTCACACCTGAATATAAGGAGTTTTTCACTTCCAGCCTTCATGGACAATTATATGTCACATATAAATGATTAAATACAAAATTAACAGTAGTTATTAAGACTGATGTGGTTTGGAATTGGTAAAATGTGTTTGGAAAAAAATGACCAGAATATCAACATGCCTAATAATTCTGCACACAGTGTATTTATTTATTTATTTATTTTTCGCTTTTCAAGTTGAAAAAACACTAATGACTATGTATAAAATATAAAATAAATGATTTATTAAATTACTGTGAATATTTAGCACTGATATATACTTCATTCTCATATATAAGTTTGATACACAGGAAGGTTGTAAGGCACATTCATATGACAGACAGCAAAATGCACACGTTTATATTCTCATGACGATTACATATACCGTATTTCAATGGAATGCTTAAAGTAACTGATGATTAATACATCACAGTTATTGATCACGTATGGCTTCGACAGCAGCTTAATATATTCTCTATTGACGAAAGCAAAATTAAACCGTAAGTGACATGTGAATCAGAGCCATTAGAGTACGTTATAAGGCACTTTTTTTCCCACAATAAAACTTGTGACTATAATCAATGTGACTCACATTTCAACAAAAGTTTCTGTGAGGGCTACATTTCTTCAAGAATAAACAGGATATTCTGGCCTTTGTTAGTCCACAGGATGAGTAACAGTAAATTACTGCTTTCAGAAAGTGCCAACGTTAAACTGCAGCAATGCAGCGTTCCCAAACAAAGATCGTTTATAATGATGTCATATCCTGTACATCCAGGAGCAAAGCGTCTTGCTTGGTCCGAAGGTGGTCCCGTACTACGAGATGTTTCACCAGTTCTGAGCTCAAATCTAAAAGCACGAATCAAATTAGCGCATGAGTGAAAGTCGATGTAATTTTAAAAGCGCAGAAACATTTTGGAAAAGAGTTTAAAGAAGCATGAAAATTGCAAGACATTTGTAAGTTGTATTATTGACTGAAAATGTTGTTGCTGCAGTTCAGTAACTGCAAATTGTATCACTGAGAAAAAAGATACCTTGAATATCCTCATTTAGCGAGGCCCTGAGCGCATTCAGCTGCAGTAAAGAGCATGTCTGCAGATCACTAAGGCTAAGAATTTTCCTTCTTATGTTCATAGTACTATGGGTGGCTTGCTGAAAATAAAAGAAAAATATGCAAAAATAAATACCAAAAAAATGACCACCAAAAAACACGCTGAATCATGTACAAAAAACATTGAAATCTTAATCTTTTGCCTTCAAGGCACAAAGTACAACCATAACATTCCAGAAGAAAAACCAAACAAACAGGTTTATAATGATTCTGTAGAAACACTTAAATATATGTGATGTGATCTAGGAAAACCCAACACGTGGTAAAATTTGACCTTTTTTTATGTTTTGATACCATATGAAAGCTGGGCTCAAGCTTTTTTAAGCCCTTATTTTGTCCATAGCTTGAATGTAACCAAAGTTATGGCTATCTTAAGTTGGTAGGTTTATTTTGATAGGTTAACTGTTTTTGTGGTGTTCAGAGAAAGCACCTCCGCAGTGCGGTCTTAACATAGTATGAGAAAGTCATTTCTGCTTGCTGCAATAAATCGCTATTTTTCCTGCACTAAATGTGAATTTTGGCAAGATATTTTCAGAGATGATAGACAAGATGTTATAGAATAATAATTTAATGAAATCCTAATTGACATTCAACCTATTTTTTAAATTTCCTGAAAACGTCCCAGACGGCGGGTTTTCCCAGATCGCACCACATATATTCAGTGCCCTCTACTAATATTGGCACCCTTGGCAAATATGAGCAAAGGCAGCTTTGAAAATAAATCTGCATCGTTTATCATTTTGATCTTTCATTTAAAAAATTCACAAAATCCTAACCTTTCATTAAAGTAAAACAATTGAAGTGGGTGGAAAGTGGGTTTCCCATACATGTTGGCCAAAATTATTGGCACCCCTAGAAATTCTTATTAAAAAAAAAAAAAGAGTAAAATATCTCTGAAGTATACAGTAGTCAACATTTGAAGTGGATCAAAAAAAGTCTGTCAAAGTTGTCTTAAGACAAGAATGGTGTATTGTTTTGGTTTTAGGACAACTCTGATGAAAGGTTTTGATCCACTTCAAATGTTGACTACTATATTCCCATTTATATTTACATTTTTTAGCACACCAGGGTGACTAAGAGCACAAAATTGTCCAGCCATGACTTCCTGTTCCACAGGAATATAAATATAAGGAACACAAAGGCCAAATTCCCTCAATCATCAATCATCACAAAGAGTAAAACCAAAGTATATAGTTTTAATGTGCAGAACATGATTGCTAAGCTTCACAACATAGAAAGTGGCTGTAAGAAAAAAGATAAAGCATTGAAAACCACCATTTTTACCATCAGGACAATAATTCAGAAGTTCCAATCAATTAACAATGTTACAAATCTCCCTGAAGCCACAGCCATATCACCCAAGACTGGTTGCCCACTGAAGCTAAGCAGGGCTGAGCCTGTATGGGACACCTCCTGGTGTAGTGTGTTGGGCGCACTGGCTCCCTTGTACTGTGACTGCTGTTGCATCATCCAAGTGGGTGCCACACACTGGTGGTTGAGGAGTGATCCCCCCCATATGAATGTAAAAGCACTTTGGGTGTATGGCAATACACAGTGAAAGTGCTGCATAATTGCCTCATTCATTGGAAGAGGATGTGCGTCTATTGTCCTTATGCAAGTGGAGGAGAGTTTGAGTGGCCAAAGACCCTCTGAGGATCACAGCTGGAGAAATGCAGAGATTAGTTAAGTCTTGGAGTCAGAAAGCCTAAAAATATATATCAAACAGCAAACATGTGTTGTTTGGGAGGGTTTTTAAGAAAAATCCTCCTCGCTCCAGCATATTCAGTTGTCAGAACAACTGAAACTTCAAACGGGATTGGCTTCTGTGGTCAGATGAAACTAAAAAAAGAGATTTTTGGCAGGAAACCCACCAGATGGGTTTGGTGCAAACAGGGATAAAAACTACCCCACGCCCAACGTTAAATATACTGCAGGATCTTTAATATTGTGGGCCTATTTTTCTGCCGGAGGTCCTGGACAGCTTGTTCAGATACAAAGCATCATGGATTCTATCAACTACAAACAGATACAAAATCTAAACCTGACTGCCTCTGTTAGGAATCTTATAATGGACCATGCTTGGATCTTCCATCAAGCCAATGATTCAAAACAAACATCAAAAAAAATGTGTCACTGACTCATCTGCCATGGTCATCCCAGTTCCGGACCTGAACCCTATAGTAAATGAGTTGGGTGAACTGAAGAGAAGAAGCACTAACATGGGAATCTGAAGGATCTGAAGAGTTTCTGTATGAAGGAATGGTCTCTGAACCCTTGTCAGGTGTTCTTCAAACTCATCAGACATTATAGGAGAAAACTCAAAGCTAATATCTTGGGAAAAGGACATTGCAGTAATCGGGTGCCAATAATTGTGGCCAACGTGAACTAGAGAAAAAAAAAAAGATTTTCCACTAATTTCAATTGATTTATTTTAATGATAGGTTATGTTGATATATTCTTTGTTTTTACTCCTTGTGATGGATGATTATGGGAATTTGGCCTTTGTGTCCTCATATTTATATTCCTGTGGAACATAAAGTTATACGTGGACATTTTATGCTTCTAGTCACCTGTGCTTAAAAAATGTAAATATGAATGGGAATATACTTCAGAGATATTTTACTCATAAGAATTTCCAGGGGTGCCAATAATTGTGGCCAACATGCATTGGATTTCCACCCACTTTCAATTGTTTTACTTCAATGAAAAGTCAGAATTTTGTGGGGGTTTTTTTTTAATGTAAGATCAAAAGGACAAAAAAATGCAGATTTATTTTCACAGCCACTTTTGCTCATATTTACCAAGGGTGCCAATATTAGTGGATGAAAACATTAGATTTTGAACTTTCTATTTATCAAAAATGTATCACGGCTGAAACTGTTTTCAACATTGATAATAATAAGAAATACATTGAGCACCAAATCAGCATATTAGTATGATTTCTGAAGGATCATGTGACACTGAAGACTGGAGTAATGATGGTGAAAATTCAGCGGTTGCTTTGCAGGAATAAATTACATTACAATAGAATTTCAAAAAATGCATTAAAATGCAAAACTGTTATTTGAAATTCTAAAAATATTTCACAAGTTTGATCAAATAAATACAGACCTGATGAGTATAAGATACCTTTTCTTTAACATTTTACAGATATACAATTTGATGCTTTAAAATAAAGTTTGTAATGTTGTGAATCATCCCAGAGCTGGGTGGTTTAGGTCATTACAGAAACTTTTTTTGAACTCCCTGTGGAGAAAATGAAAGGGAAAAATACCGGAAACAAGTCTGCTTTTCTGTCATCATTTACTCACCCTTTTGTGATCCTGAGTAACTTTATTCTTCGGAACACAAAAGTAGATATTTTAAATGACACTTTTATGGTGTTTCTGAATCCATTTTGAAACTTAAAAGCTTCAGGCCCCATTTCAAGTTCTGCTTTTTTTTTTTTTTCAATTGCATGTATAAACCACCCAACACATTCTCCTTTTGTGTTCCTTGGAAGAAAGACAGTCATGCAAGACTGTTGAATGTCTTTGAAACCTCTCACCTCTTTCTCCTTCTGTTCGGCCCATAGCTTGTCTCTGAGAGCCCTGAGTGCTGCTTTTACTTCCTGTTTTAGTCCCCGAGAGCAACTCCCATGTACCTCTGCCTCACATGAGCTCTGAGGATGACAAAAAACTAATGCATTTTGCAATCTCATAAATCATGACCTGAGACACAGCTCAGGGAAACTACTATCACGACTCTCTGCACCCACCTCTTTGCTAGACGCTCCTTCGTCATCCTCCTCTTCACTCTCACTGTTGTTGATGAAACACAGCTGAAGATTTTTAGGGCTATTAAACCTGAAAGATGGAAACACACAGCGTACATTGAACAGAACATCAGAACAAAGTATCTTAAGATCATGAACCTGCACATGCAGAATACCGTGACGTTATGACAGGGACACGGCAGGGACTGTAGTCGTTCTCATCCGCCCATGGCTCCCGGCGGAGTGAATGGTGTTTTGACTCTTTCCAACTTCCAAGTATTCTGTCTCGCTCTGATAAACCCAGACTCTGAAAAATAAGGGGGTCTTTACTATATTTTGAATGTTTAAAAATAAACATTATAATGAATAAATATATATATGGGGCCTTCTATTAACTATTGAAACACACAATAATATTTCAAATATCAGTAAGCTTAATATTTATAAAATAATAATTTATTTGGTACTTTCAATTGGGAGGTGGCTGTCCCGAACCCTAACCCCTAAATCTCAACTTATGAAAATGATATTGAAATATTTTTTGCATTTTATTCCATGTTCAGAACTGTGCTAGTTAACCATGTGCTGATTAGCATCTTTGAGCTAGGTTTAAAAGTATTTAAAATTGTCACTACAGAAACAGTCACGACTAAAACATTTGGTGAAGTTTCGATAGAGACATCATTGTTTTGGGGGGTTTTATTTTATAAAATTTAGTTTTTATATGTGTGCAACTGTTCAGAACTGTGCTTTTGAACCTAGCTCAAACATGCTAATCAGCACATGACTAGGTACCCTGTGCTGATTAGCATCTTTCAGGTAGGTTCAAAAGTATCTAAAATTGTCACTACTGAAACAGTCACAACCAGAACATTTTGTGAAGTTTCAGTAGTGACATCGTTTTTTTAGGGTGTTATTCCATAAATTTGATTTTTTATGTGTGTTCAGCTCTTCAGAACTGTGTTAGCAAACCATGTGCTGATTAGCATCTTTGAGCCAGGTTTAAAAGTATCTAAAATTGTCACTACCGAAACATTCACAACTGAAACTTTTGGTGAAGTTTTGGTAGTGACAACATTGTTTTTTGGGAGTCATTCCATAACATTTAGTTTTTATATGTCTACAACTGGTCAGAACTGCGCTAGCTAACCATGTGCTGCTTAGCATCTTTAAGCTTGGCCCAAAAGTATCTAAAATTGTCGCTACCATAACAGTCATGACCAAAATATTTAGTGTGACAAAATTTTGGTAGTGACAACATTGTTTTTTGGGTGTTATTCCATAAAATTTAGATTTTATGTATATACAGCTGTTCAGAACTGTGCTAGTTAACCATGTGCTGATTAGCATCTTTGAGCTAGGATCGAAAGTATCTGAAATTGTCACTGCCGAAACAGTCATGACCAAAACATGTCATCATTGTTTCAGTAGTGACAAAAGGAAACACATAATTCTATATGTGGGGGAAATAAATTTTTTTTAGTACAGTTATGCAAATTGTTTGTATTTTAGTATGTTTTGATAGTGTTTAGTATGTAATTTAAAATTCTGTAATGTGATGTGGTCGCTACCAAAACATTACTGTCACTACCAAAACATGGGATGTTTTGTCAAAAATAAAGTATATTGAATTATCAACTAAGATGTGAAGATGTGAACTAAGTTTGAAATCTGTATGATCAACTTTTTGCCTTTCACAAATAAAAAAGGATTTAAAATACAACATATCATAAATCACACTTGAAATATTGTTAAAATTGTAAATGTTATTGATTTACCTCTGAAAACTTTTTAATAAAATAGCAAAAAATATATTTTCAAACTAAATGTAAACAAAATCTTAATCAGTCAATATAACCCTTCTAATTAAATTATTATTTTTGTGTTTCGGTAGTGACAAATTTGGAGAGAGAACAAATATTTTTCTCAACATGTTTTCAACTCTGACTTTGCACCAGTTCTGTAGAATGGCCTATATATAAAGTCCTGATAAAATGTTACCTCTGCTTTTTTTCTTCTTTCCTCTTCCTGCCTTTCTAGCTCTGCAATTCGCAAACTTAAATCCTCCCATTGCATGATGGGTAGATCACAGTCGTCCAGGGGGGAGTGCTCACTCTCCTGTTTGGTCCCTTGGCCAGAGGGTGAGGGGTCATCAGCGGTCCTCTCATAATGCCTGTCGCTGTCGGGATTCTCCTCCATCCGTTGGAGAGTAATGCTAGTCCAGCATAGGCTACATGTAAAAATAAATTTAAATAAATAAATAAATAAATAATAATAATAATAATAATAATAATAATTTATAAAGACTTAAAATAATTTCCAAAAACTTTCCAAATTTTACAGCTAAACAAAAATGATTTTTGAAGCACATTTCTTAAAGATTCTATTAGAATGTTTTGAAAGGATTCTTTGATGAATAGAAAGTTTAAAATAACAGCATTTATTTGAAATAGAAATATTTTGTAACATTACGAATGACTTAAGAGTCACTTTTGATCAATTTAATGCATCTTTGCTGAATAAAAGTATAAACTTCTTTAAATGATCCAATGGACCCCAAACTTTTGAACGGTAGAGTATGTAGGGATGTAGTTACGCCTTGAAAAAGCGAGAGTTGACAGTTTTATAGCAAATTTAGCAATCAAACTGGGCATATTTCCTAACACAGTTAGGAGAATTTGGAAACATTGCTGGGAACAAGTCAAAAGACACTCTCTTGGAGAGAAAAAACACATTCACCACATTTTTGTTTGGAACTTATTTTTCACTGTTAACGTCATTGTTTACATGTTCATAAGGTACAAAATGAAATGAAAATGACCCTTCAAATGAGACACTAGGGTATTTAATTTCATTCCAGACCTTTAAAGAAAGCCGTGCTACATTAAAATTCCTGTTTTCAAAGAAAACAAGTCCAGCACCCTCAGTCACATTAAAATAAAGTAGCGTTTCTGTTTGCCTCATGACGCATGACTAATACGTTCATCTTTAAAAAGAATCCACCACACCAAAATGTTTTTTATATTAATCATAAACTTTACACTCAATTTCAGAAGTGACAAACTTAGAACGTATCGTCACTGAGTCCCTCCGGTTCCTGTTTTCTTTTCTATAAGGAGTAGCCTACATGACATGAATTCACTCACCTTTTATCGGAAAACTGATGTTGACATCGTGACTGTCAGCTAAAAGTCAATGTATTTAGACATTTCACGTTGTTTAATGAATTATTTCTCACTACTTCAATCCTTCCTCTGCTGAAGAGGAAACACCCCTCTGGCTTTCCCTTTCCTCCCGCCCTCCGTCCGTGTTTCTTCTTGTATGTTTTCTTAAACTGCAAGTTTACGGCGACTTTTTTTTTATCGATGTCGATCTTCTGAACTTGTGGAGTCAGTTGCTGCTGTTAAAGTTTGAATTGCGCTTGAATGTTTTGTATATAGTGTTATAGTGACAGCTGGAAGTGCAGATAAGACTGTTTGGGAAGGGTTGAGAAAGTAGGTGTCCGATTTCACATGTTGGGAGACGAAGACTGCGAGCAGATGGGAAAGTCTGCGGGACTGTGGCGTGTTGTTCAAACTGCTGATGAAACCCGTGATGCAATGCTTCAATAATGTAGAAAATCACATCCCCTTAAACCCTAACATAAACTTCACATCGCATCTCTGTGTAAATATTTGAATATTTCTGGAGGAGCTCGAGATTGCTTGATTTGACTTGAGGTAAGACGCAGTTTGAAAATGCAGTTAAGTATTGAAAATATTTATCAACACAATTACTAGAATGAAGACGGAAAACGTTTGAAAAAAAATTACTTTATTTTTGCAGCATTATACAGTACAAAAAAAAAATGTATTATTAATATTAAACATGTAGGTCTTTAAAATAGTAAAAAAAAAAAGTAAAAAAAAAAAAAAAATAGTAAGATACTATCTCCTAAAGAACAAACATGTTATTGCATGATTGCATATTTTAAGTGCATTAAAAAAAGACATTGCTAAAATATATATGGACACATTTTTTTCTAGGAATGTTTTGCATTTTAATGAGACCCATTTCTTTTTTTTACAATCTGGACAGTTTCCTAGACAGTAAATAAGTGTTATGTCACTGACCCATTTACATACATATATGTATATGTAGGCCATATTGGTCACTGATACAAAAAACATAACACATAATATTTATTTGATGAACATGTGTGAATGTTTAAATAAAATTTTCAGTCATTATGTTTAAATTAAACTTCACTCAGTTCTAATATTTTATTTTTATTTGTTATGTGGATAAATGAAAAATATAAATAATATTTGTATTATAAAAGTATTTATATTATAAAAAAATAAATAAAACAAAAATAGTTGAAATATATATATATATATATATATATATATATATATACACTGTATAAAACTTTGATCTCTAGAAAATTATTTTTAATTATTAGGAGTCTCTCTATATCTATACCTATCTATCTATCTGTCTATCTATAATAAAATATAAATTATTTTTATTTGTTATGCCAATAAATGAAAAAAATATAAATAATATTTATATTTTAAATATTTATATGATATAAAGTTAAAATAAAAATAGATTACAGTACAAATGTACATTTTAATTTTTACATTTTAATTTATTTTTAATTAATTGTATATATATATATATATATATATATAAATATATTTATTATATATATTATTTTATTTGTTATGCAATAAAAAACAGATCCAATTGCTAATATCTATCTATCTATCTATCTATCTATCTATCTATCTATCTATCTATCTATCTGTCTATCTGTCTGTCTGTCTATCTATCTATCTATAAAACTTCAATCTCTAAAAATATTTTTTTTAATTATTAAGAGTTTAAGAGGTATTATTAAGAGTTATTAAGAGTTTATTTATATATATAGTTATATATAAATTATATTATATATTATGTAGTTATATATATATATATATATATATATAGTATATATACATTAATATATATATTAATTATATATATATATATATATGTATATATATTAATTTCTTTAATATATTAATTTCTGCTGATAAATGAAAAAATATATTAAAAATGAAAAGATTAAAATGCAAATCTTGACATATCTATATCAATATATATATATATATATATAAACTTTGATCTCTAATTTAATTATTAATAGTTTAAGAGGTATTATTAAGAGTTTATCTATCTATCTATCTATCTATATATATATATATATAGTTATATATACATTTTATTACATTTTATTGTATGTTTTATATATATAATTTCTTATGCTAACAAATGAAAAAATTAAATATCTATCTGTCTATCTTTCTCTCTATACATATATAATATATATTTGATCTCTAAAAATGTTTATGTTCTTCATTCACCATTTCTACAGATTTTCTTTTCCTAAAAAAAGAAAGCAAAACAGTGTCAATCTCTTTCATTTGTCCTCAGACTGTAGCTAAACTAATCAGTCTGTTCTGTTGGAGCTTCCAAAAGCTCCCACTGTGTGGCATCAATGAGCCTATAGTTGATCTGTCTGTATTTCTGAGGGTCTTTCTGCCTCTGTATGCTAACCTCTTTAAACAGACTCTCTAACACTGGCTGAGGGGGTGTGAATCAGCCCACCCTGGCCAGATCCAGGTAATAATCCCACTGATCGTTTTCCAAATTGAGCAGGTGCTTCACCTGCACACCCGTGTCTTGTTTCCGTTGGACCTCTCTCTGTACCTCCTTCTCCATCTCTTCCTGGGTGGGTAGCTCTACTGAGCCCTCCAGGACAGCAAGAGCAAACTTAACCTATGGATAAAAACAACAACATTAGAGTGAGAATCAATCACATTCAGTATTCAAACTGTATTTAGTTGTTTCATCTCTGCTCACCTGACAGTCAAAATGTATGAAAGGGCAAATAATTTTGCAAATTCCAATAAAGAAAATTGAAGGGAAGCCAGGGGGCAGCAAGTACTTGTAGAGTGGAGTCACAAAAAGATCCTGTACATCAAGTCCCAGGTCTGATGGACAAAGGAAAGGGAAGTTGAAATTGTATCCTGTACAGAACAGAAGAACATCAGCCTGGGTCACTGATCCATCCTGGAACTGTAGAGATCCGTCCTCCAAAACCCCAACAACAGCGCTAGCCTGCCGGATACCCAGAGGTGGGGGTAAGGATATGGTTGGTCTGTTATGACTTAGAATCACCTAGAATGAGAAAAACATTTGTGGATGAGAAGAGAGCAGCCCAGGCATAACTTTTCACTCCTAACAGACACTAACGACCGATTAGAATTTAAGTTAATTTCTGTTATTACTTATTCACTCTAAGTTTGTTCCAAACCCATATGACTTTCTTTTGTGAAACTCAAAAGGAGAATGTTCACCTTTTCAGTGCAATAAAATGGATGGGCGGGAAGGTTTAAAGTAATAATGAAATGGAAGTTAGCAGCAGATCTTTACTTCCATATTGTGATGTTCATCTGAGTGTAACACAATATTGAAAAAAAAAAAAAAAAAAAAGTAGGGCAGAGATTTTCATCTTATCAGTTGTTGATTGTTTTTAGAGATATGTGTTGCACTCAAAAGTGGAGGCAGATGAACGTGAGCTTGCAGGCGTGGGATTTAAGCAGATTAAATTATTGTAGAAATCCAGAATGCATCCAGTTATGACATTCTCATTAAAAATTCATAAAAATAAAAAATAAAAAAACGCACAGATAAACTGTTCACGATAAGATCTATAATATGCATTATAGATAGATGGATGAGATAGATATAGATAGGTTGAATTTTCTAATTTTTACTTCACGTCAACATTAATTATGGGTCTGTTACACTTTTACGACTTCAGAAGACCTTGAATTAGAGTTATTATAGTTACCTAAAATAAAAACCATAAAACACTTTTTTTTAATATTTGAGATAAAAAAAAACACATTAATTTAAATAAAACATTAAAAAACTAAAACTGTTTTTATTTCAGCTAGTTTCCAAGGCAACATTTCTCATTTTTATTTAGTTTAACTTAAAGTAAGAAAATACAACTGAAATAAGTTCATAAAAATTAGGGCTGGGTTTTGACACAAATTCCAAGATTCAGATTCACAAGCTTGTGATTCGATTCAATATCAATATTTTTTGGATATATGTGACCCTGGACTACAAAACCAGTGATAGGTAGCACAGGTATATTTGTAGCAATAGCCAATAGTACATTGTATGGGTCAGAATTATCAATTTTTCTTTTATGCCAAAAACCATTAGGATATTAAGTAAAGATCATGTTCCATGTCCCAAATTTTCTACTGTAAATATATAAAAACCTAATTTTTGTTTAGTAATATGCCTGGCTAAGAACTTCATTTGGACAACTTTAAAGGCGATTTTTCTTAATATTTAGATTTTTTTGCACTCTCAGATTACAGACTTTCAAATAATTGTATCTCGGCTAAATGTTGCTATCTTAACAAACCATATATAAATGGAAAACTTATTTATTCAGCTTTCAGATGATGTATAAATCTCAATTTTCGAAAAATGTACCCTTATGACTGGTTTTGTGGTCCAGGGTCACAAATTTCAGGTGCAGTACATGCCAAATTTTCTCAAGGTGAAGGTTAAAATTTACTGATTTGTATACAAACACTTAAATTACACTCAAGTTTTTATAATAATAAAATTACAATTACATACTTTATATTAATACTCCTATTTTTTTTTAAAATATAAACATTTAAATGGCTGTCAGAAAAACTTGATGGATTTATTCGAACATAAATTAAACAATGAACAAAAATTATAATGAATATGTTATATGCTGCATACATTTAGCATAATGCTCCACTCTAGAGTTTATTTTTCTAGCTGACTAATGGTCACCGGATATGTTTTTTCTGAGGTAAATCTGACGTTACGTGACATTGTTTAGAAGCTGTTATATTGACGTCTTTGCATGGTTGAAATACTGAATAAGTGATTACATGAGACAGGATACGGATTTGGTAAAGTTGTACTCTTTCTTTTAACATACCTTCGGATGTCCATTCATGTTTATTCATGCTGAAACTGGTATTAAAGTGGAGGAAATTATCAGTTTACATGCGTTTCGCATTGCCGCTTCTCATGAAATGAGGCAGCGATCTGTCGCTCCACATTAAACTCCGCCTAAATGGCATTTATTGTTTGAATACTATAAAATCAACAGAATTTGAAATCTGAGACTTTGTTTCATATCAAAAGTAATGAAGCACAAAGCTTATTGCGATTTATTGGATCTAAGGTGTGCTAAAATGTTCCGTTCATAAATTGCAAACAGGCTAAACTAATCGATTCTTGGGATGTAAAAATCAGTATCGTTTCGTAAAAATGACAGTTGTTTAAAATAAAGAAATCTGTATTTTTTACCCAGCCTATAATCTAATAAAAATGTGTTAACACAAAAAATGACTAAAACTTGAACTAAAATAAAAATTGGAAATATAAAAATTAGGGCTGTCAGCTTAATGCATTAACCTAATTAATTAGTTATGAAAAAATAACATGATTAAAATATTTTAACGCAGTTAGCCCCACCCCCAGACCTGTACGTCATCTTATATTTCATATAGTTGACTGCTGACAAATATGATGCAGGGCAACAACTCCATAAATGTAGTTATGCCCTAACATTCAAGGTATTGGTATATATCACAAGGTATATATATATATATATATATATATATATGAGCAATATGACACGAGTGCTGATTTTGTCCTGATCTATCTCGATCTTAAATGTGATTTTATGCAACAGTTCAGTAAATAAGAAGTTGATATTGTGTTATATTTTAAACACATTATGTGCTTTTGCTCAATTTTGCAGAGAGCATATTACCTTTAAAGCCATAGCAGAACTGTTGCGTGTCTCTGAGCAACACAGCGGTGTTTAGAATGAATCCGCATTTTAAACGAATCATGTGAATCAATGATTCAAAAGTCCTTTCATAAAGAGAACAATTTACTTAATTCCTGAATGAATCAGCCATTTGAACAAACTGAATCGAATGAGTGAATGACTTGATGAGATAAAGACATTCACCACCACCTGCTGTCAGATTTAGTTTCTTTTTTAGAGTATCATTTCATAAAAAAAAAAAAATAATAATAGTAATAATAAAAATAAAAAAATTAAAGAGAGTTTACCCAAAAAAATTAATTAATTAAGTCATCATTTACTCGCCCTTATGTCGTTTCAAACCTTTCTTTTGTGGAACATGAAAGAAACTATTTTGAAGACTGTCGGTAACAAAGCTGTTTTGGTTACCCATGACTTTTAGTATATGAACAAAACATACTGAGATGTTTCTCAAATTATTTTCTTTTATGTTCCATATTTTACATTAGACCGTTGCAGCCTAAATGTTTATGTGTAATAAATTTTATGTTGAATCAAATCAAATATTTTTTTCTAAAGCTACAATTTGTAATGTCCACTTGATACTTTCTCATTTACGACAAAAATAGTTTAAACAATCTTTTCAGAGTCAAATTTAGTTTGCGATTAATTAGATTAATTAATCGATGCATCACGTAATTAATTCGATTAAATAGTTTTAAATTGACTGACAGCCCTAATAAAAATTCAGCCAAATGAATAAAATATGAATAAAACCTACAATAGCATATCAAGGATACTAAGACTTCACTACTTTGAATATTGCACATTACTTTAACAGTGTTCATCACCATTCCGAGCAGCATGTACTAACATCTCTGGCTCTGGATGAGTCACATGATGGGTGAGTAAATAATGATAGATTTTTGCTTTCAGGTGACCAACCCTTTAATTTACACGCAAACAAAGCTCTGGCACTTAAAATGGTATGTGACACTATGAAAAAAGAAGCTAAGCCACAAACCTGAGCATTAACTTTGGCTAACTCAGTGGAAATATCCACACCGGATGCTCTGGCCCCCAAGACCACGACGGACTTGTTGGCGAAGGGCTTTGGATAGCGGTATGCGTGACTGTGTAAGACTTTCCCTGCAAAATAGCAACGGAAGAAGGCAAAGATAAATGCAAGAAGATGAGAGACAGAGAGATAAAAGGGGAGATGCAGGGGTGTAATGAGACTAATGGTTGGGGCTTTCAGGGTTATGCATTTGTAGTGATCACTGATCATTTGTTGTACCTTTAAAATGCTCTATTCCAGGAATGTAGGGCAGGTGGGGGTCGGAGTAATGCCTGCAGAAAGAGGAAGGAAATATGAGTCAGCGCTGAGACGCTAAAGGGCTCCTGTGGTCTTCTGAATTCCCTCACAGAAATGCCACATGAATGCATAACATAATACCCATTTGCGAGAATTCAGCCAGATAAAAGCCTTGGGTATATTATGGGGTAAATGAACATGCCACTATTTGAATAATGCTATGCATTTAGAACATCACCGCCAAGCTGCAATCGGAGATTAGATGCACTTGTGTCCATTTGAGCATGTCTGGGAGATAAAAGGACTCTTTAAGATGGCATCCCTCACCCGTTGCAGATGAACACCGAGTCGAACGTCTGCGTCTTCTGATCTCCACATGTGCTGCGCGAAATTACCTCCCACGTCACAGCTCCCCCCGTCTCCGTCTCCATGGAGACGGGCTTCACCTTTTCCACCACGGTGTTGAACTGTGAGGGACAAAGCGGTCTGTCATAAGCAATATTCTTGCTTCCGTTGGTAAGAGAAATACTTGGGAACACTAAGAACATTTCTAGTGTTCAAGTCTAAAAACACACTTGATGGGTCCTTCGATTTTGTGCTGACATTGATGCCTTTGACAAGCAGGGGTCAGTGACCCCTACACGCCTGATCAAAGAGGCAATCCATAATGATCTCAACTTTCCGGCACAGAAATTTCAGATTTACTGAGTATAGCATTGCTTTCTCAGACTTCAAATAAACAGACACATGCCAAACAGCATTTGTCGCATGATGAATTATGCATAATGTCAGTCACATGTCAAAATGTGTGAAGACACGTCAATATTCATTTTGTTACTACCTCTCATACATGCACAATTTTCAATAACCTCAGTTTCCCTCATTATTATGGAATTTTCTGCTTCAATCCTCATATCTAGAGATATTATGTTTAGGTTTTGCAAAATATACAGTCACAGGGATAGTGATGGACTGGTTTTTAACAACAGTTTACCCTGGATGGTGTGTCCTGCTTTAGGCTTTAATAAACGTAAATGTAAAAACCTGCGTTGTCAATCCACATTTCTTTAGCCAAAAATGTCAATTTGCTTTAATTTTTCTCACCTTCAGGCCATCTAAGATTAACTTGTTTCTTCATTGGAACAGATTTGGAAAAAATAAATAAATTAGCATTACATCACTTGCTCACAAATGGATCCTATGCAGTGAATGGGTGCCGTCAGAATAAGAGTCCAAACAGCTGATAAAAACATTACAATAACCCACAAGTAATCCACATGACTCCAGTTAATTGATTGGTGTCTTGTCAATTAACGTCAGTGTTTTAACTTTAAAATGCTGCTTCTGGCTAAATAATATCCATAATTTATAATAACGCTTCTTCCAGTGAAAAAGTCCATTGCCCGTTGTTTTCTCACATCATAATCCCCTAACATGCCTGTGAACTGAGCTTGATTTGTGCATATTTCTCTCCTAATTCAGACCGGCAACTTTTTCACTGCAATATTATGGATGGAGCACTCATATTTCAGCAAGAAGCAATGATTTGAAGTTAAAAACTTATGTTTGACTTTTGTATTACAAAAATGCACATTTGCACTTCATAAGACATTAATTGATGGATGGGAGTTATGTTGATTATTTGTGGATTATATTAATGCTTTTATCAGCTGGACTCGTCATTCTTACGGCACCCATTCACAGCAAGGGTCCCATTAATGAAGTGAAGTAATGCTAAATTCCTCCAAATCTGTTCAGCCAATTTGATCTATTTTTCAAATTTTCAATTTTTATAAGTTTCATTATAGACACAGAATTTACAATAAGACAAACACATACCTTGATATGACGAGCAATATCATATCTCTGACAATATTTTTCCAAATACTGCTGAACTGATGAATGGTGCAAAAAAGAAGGCAGGCGGTCATCAAAAGGAAAATCAGGGAACATCATAATCTCCTTAGGCAAATTGGTCCTTAAAAACAGATTTAAGATTTTATCGAAAAGTTGTACAAAAATGAAAAAACAAATAAATTACCTGCTCAAAATAAACATCTTAAACCTGTTTGGGTCAGGTCTATTTGCTGGTTTTAATGTGGTTTGGGGTTACTTCAACTTGTTAATCTGTAAGGTCAGACCAGCTAGACTAGTCTAAACCAGTCTGAAAGTCATAAAACCACCTTAGGCAGGTTTAAAATGTTTTTTATTCTCAGCAGGGATACAAACAACTTTTAGCTCTCTACCTGAGGTCTCTATACATACTGCTCTGGATAGGATACCCATTCTCATATTTGCCCACTCGTTCCTCATAGAACCACGTCCCACCCAAATGATCTGTCATTTCATAAATCACGGGTGGATCAAATGCCTCGAGCCTAGACAGGATGTGTCGAGCGGCGCAAAGCCCCGCCGGCCCGGCTCCTATCACAGCTACACGGGCTCTCCGCTCCATTCTCCAGAGCTAAAAGAAAAATGAACCCGATACAGAAATAAACAATAAATAAAGTTTCAGAGTGAAAAAGCAAACGTATTTTCCATTCCAATATTGTATAATTCCTCGTCATTTATGTAAATAAAGAATGATTTTATTTTCCTGACAAATGTGCGCATGCGCACTGTCGTTCTTTATCAGCATAGCAGCAGGTCTCATATGAGTCAGAAGCAATTACCTGTTCTGGATCGGAAAACTCACCGCCGGTAATCACTCACACACACTACACACAAAGCTGTTTACCGCGGAGATTTAGCGAGCATAATCCCCCATTTTGAAGGCCTTTCGAAAAGAAATGCTTGGTCACCACAACAGTTGAATAATGTGTCACTAATGTGAACTTCGGTCATGTCTTTGAGTCAGCTGCCTCCAATCAATGTGGATTTCTCCTCTGTTGTTTGCTCTGGGACGACTGCATTGGCTGAAAGGAAAATCTTCCGGCAAGCTCACTTTATAACTGTCAGTTCTTATCAGTAACGAGACACACACTCTCACTGTATACGCCACTGCCAATTCTTTAAAAGTTTCACGATACCAACACCGTTCCAAACACATTTCCCCTGTTTCTGTTCCTCAAAAATGATCTGACTGGCTGTAAAGGGGGGCGGATGATATAAACGCGTGCGACGAATTCAAAATAAAGGCACAAACCGACTCGCAGTCAGTCATTACTTTAACTACTTCGTGTAAAATCATGATAAAACCGGAGATGTTCAAATCTTTTAAACTAAGTGAGAGGTTACTTTACGTACAGAGTAACAATCAGTTTACTCTTAGGTATGTAGTTGTTTACTTGACATCACATTGGTGCACATTGGTCACTTTTTTCAATTTACTAGACATAAAGGCGTGGCTAGGCCCTTTTTACTGGGCAAGAGTCCTGGTAAAATATTACTGACTGATAAATCTGTCTGACAAAGCAATGGACTGAATACCATATAGTGACTTAAGAATCATTTCCCCTTATAATATTTTGTGAATGAAACACTCTTAAACTAAAAAGTGGAAAATGGCTTTCCCTAAGCAAGTTCCATAGTAACTTTATATGAATGTACTTTAACATTCATAATACTAATTTCTTTACTTTATATTAAAAGTTCTCATTATTGTAGGCTACTATTATTATTGAATTGGATAAGGTAAGACAAGCACTGAGTGGAGCAGAAAGCCTTAAGGCTGAAGTACTAAGAATTGATGTTATATTACATAGCAAATCACCATAAAGATTATATTCAAGTTAATTATATTTAATTAAGTTTAAATTGCATGATTATAATTATGCATAATTAACTGCAGGCAGTTTGAGTAGCCTCTATTGAGCCTATGTTATACAAGGCCTTTATGAAAGTGATTCACTTGTAGGAAACATCTAGGAAAAAGCCCATGAACCTATATCTGCATTTACTAATTGTTAATCTTGAGATTAAGTGTCTGAAACGTTACTGGCTATAAATTACAGTAAGAAAGTTGAAGATACAACATCAGTCAGTAGTTTTGTACATCTATATACTTTGTGGATTATCTTTTCCATCAAGAACAGAGTGCTTCTGTTTTCTGCCTCTAAATACCATCCTGTTTTTCCCCCCAAAAGTTATGCCTTTGACTTGAGTAAACTTGGAGTTTACTGACATTTATCAGGCTCACTGATCCGATGGTGGCATTTTATCAGAGCTTCTCTGGTCTGAATGTCTACAGAGCAGGATGGACACAGATAAAGACGATGAGCTTCATTCTGCAGATCACTGATAGGGTTATACTAGAGGACATTTACTAACTTAAAACTGTTTGCTGCACAATTATGGTGCTTGAATGATTCATGTCAAATAGCTGGGTCAAAATAATCAGATGAGATTGGAAACTTATACACCAGTCTACACTTATGCTGTATAGGCTCCAAGGCTGTTTAGTTTTGAAGTTGAACAAAGGTCTTATGGGTTTGATATGAAATGAGGGTGAGTAATTAAAAATAGAATTTTAATTTTTGGGTGAACTATCCCTTTAAGCCCTGCTATTTTCTTACAGTGGACTGCAAGCTCACATTCAGATCTGCCTCTATCCAATCAGCAACTTAAGGATTAAACCAAGACCTTAGCTTTACCTTTTTTCTTTTGTATTTGTTTTCTATATGTTGAAATGTCCTTTTTTCCCTACAAACGTTTGTAGAGATTGAATGCCATGCTTAAATGGCGTCGCTGTCGCCTGCCTTTCTGTCACTTCAGTTTCTACTTGTAGTGCAAATGAAAACCAGGAAAATAGTGGAGTTCCTACACTGTAAAAAAGAATTTGTTGAGTCAACTTAAAATATTTGTAACCTGGCTGCCCTAAAATTTTAAGTTCAGTCAACTCAAAAAAAGTTTATTCAACTTGAAATGTTAAATTATACTAAGTGACAACTTAGATATTTGATTTGAATCAACTTAAAATTTTAAGGCAGCTGGGTTACTTACCCATCTGTTAAGTTTAGCAGACACAAATATCTAAGTTGTTACTTAGTACAACTTAACATTTCAAGTTGACTAAACTTATTTTAGTTGACTGAACTTAAAATTTTAAGGCGGCAGGGTAACAAAAATATTTTAAGCTGACTCAACAAATTGTGTTTTTTTTATTTTTTACAGTGTATAACCAGTCTGAAATGTTCATATTTCATAATATGTCACGCACAGAATGTCACAGTGACTCCACTGAATTGTCAAAACACCTCTCAAAATGCTTGCTAGAAATGCCAAAAACTCAGAAAATTGAACCCTGTCTGAATTTTTTGTGACGGACAAAGATTTTGTTTCGGAGGCAGTGTGTAAACATGATTTACACAACGTGAGGTTGAAATAATTTTTTTAACATGCAAAAATTGTATTTGTCAAAATTCGTCACACACAGAATGTCACGGTAGCTCTGAATTGTCAAACACCTTTCAAAATTCTTGCTACGAATGCAAAAAACACCGAAAATTGAACCTGATCCAAATTTTTTTATGACGGAAAATTTTGGAGGCAGTGTGTAAACGTGATTGACACAACGTGAGGTATTTCAGATGAGTGTGCAAGGACCTTTACTGTCACATAAAAACAGTTAAACTATGTTTGCCAACTTCAGGCATGTCTTCCCATCTAAGCAAGCATTTTTTGCCCAGAAAAAGTAGTTTTGTAGGCCTTATTCCATAGTTCCTTAAGGGATTCCTTATTCCTTATTATAGTCAAGGATCTGCTATAACTTAGTTCCTGTAACCCCCCGGTGTGAATTTGAGAGAAATTATTTAAGAGAAACTTGTCTCTAAAGGTCCTTGCATGCTAAGTCTGACATTTTCGTATGCATTTTTTCGCATTCCTCAAAATTCGTCACGCACAGAACATCACGGTAACTCTGAATTGTCAAAACACCTCTCAAAATACTTGCTTTGAATGCAAAAAACACAAAATTGAACCCGATCTGATTTTTTTAATGACAGACGAAAGTTTCGGAGGCAGTGTGTAAACGTGATTGACACAACGTGAGGTTGCATTTCTTTTTTACGTGCGAAAATTTGCAAGTGTGCAAGGACCTTTACTGTCACATAAAAACAATTAAAGTATGTTTGCCAACTTTTGGCATATCTTCCAATCTAAGTAAGCATTTTTTGCCCAGAATAAATTGTTTTGTGGGCCTCATGCCGTTTAGTCAAGGATCTACTATAACCGAGTTCCTATAACCACCCGGTTTGAAGAGAAACTTATCTCTGAAGGTCCTTGCACCCTGAGTCCGAAATTTTCCTTTGTGTTTTTTCGTATTCGTTAAAATTTGGCACACACAGAACGTCATGGTACCTCTGAATTGTTAAAACACCTCTCAAAATGCTTGCTACAAAAAACGTGATTGACACACAGTGAGGTCATATTTATTTTTTAACGTGCAAAATTTTCGGATGAGTGTGCAAGGACCTTCACAGTCACATAAAAACAATTAAACAATGTTTGGTCACTTTAGGAATCTTTTCATGTCCAAGTGGGTGTTTTTTTTTTTCCCCAGAATAAGTTGTTTTGTAGACTTTGTGCCATTTAGTCAAGGGTCTATGTGTGATTAGTACTGTGTCACCATCACTTCTTAATATTGTGCTAATGTTAATGCTGAAGTCTTGTTGCCTCCAGTTCATCGATCACTCCTTCTGTACTACTGTACAGAATGATCCTGTCACGCTTGTGTTAGCAGCCCACATCCTTAACCATTCAGCCACCACAATGACAAACCGTCCATACACATATATAACATCCCTCCTAAAAAAACAAATCAGGTCGTTCTTGAAGATTTGAGTGCATGAGATCGATGCATAAAGAAAGAGAGAGAGGAACATATTTAGTAGCAGTACAGTACACATATTTATTTATAACATGTTTATTAAGACACCATGAAATTTGCATTCGCCTCAGAGCTTTTGTTCAAGGGGTTGTTGATCAGTCACATCCGATGGAGTATTAAAAACCCTCAGGAGGATGAGGAGGCCTGTCCCACAGGCACGTGGGCCGGGAACATGAAATCAGTTTTAATCCAGATATCATATTCTTGTCACATCTCTGGTTTGCATTTTGTTCCTGAAGCATTAATCTTTCCACCTTTCGGATATGTATCAAGATAATGTCCTTAGATTAGGCAGGATTAACGTCAAGCATACATGACAACATTGTACTTAACCTGATTAACCCCACTGGGAAAGATAAACCTCCTGCGTCCACCTCCTCAGTCAATTATGTACTTGAGATCCATAATCATTAATGTTATTTACAGACGGCTTACCACACTGTTGGAAAGTGTGTTTACTTGCAAGACCAGGTTGTTGACAACATTTTTTACACTACTTTTGAGAAAGCGAGCGACAACCCTCAGATGCCTGAAACCGGTAAGTGAAGTCTTTATTGCTACAGCTGAGATCAAATGTTTGCATCCCCTTTTCAGAATCACTAAAAATGTTAATTTTACCAAAATAAGAGAGATCATACAAAATGCATGTTGTTGTTTATTTAGTACTAACCTGAATAAGATATTTCGATGTTTGCATATAGTTCACAAGAGAAAATTATAGTTTATAAAAATTACCCGGTTTAAAAGTTTACATATGCGTAAATCTTAATACTATGTTGTTACCTGAATGATCCACAGCTGTGTGTATGTGTTTTTTTAAGTGATAGTTGTTCATGAGTCCCTTGTTTGTCCTGAACAGTTAAACTACCCGCTGTTCTTCAGAAAAATCCTTCAGGTCCCACAAATTCTTTGGTTTTCAGCATTTTTGTGTATTTAAACTCTTTCCAACAATGACTGTGTGATTTTGAGATTCATGTTTTCACACTGAGGACACCAGAAGGTTCAAACACTCACTGATGTTCCAGAAGGAAAAACGACGCATTAAGAGCCGGGGGGGTGAAAACTTTTGAACAGAATGAAGATGTCAGAAGAAGGCTATAGAAGATAGTTACATGTTTCCCAGAAGACAAAATAAGTTACATTTATCCTGATCTTCAAGTTCAAAAAGTCCCTCGGTTGTCCTTAGTGTGAAAAGATGGATCTCAGAATCATACAGTCATTGTTTGAAAGTGTTCAAATACACAAAAATGCTGAAAAACCCCTTTAAGTGGACTATATGTAAATGTCTTTTATGTGAAATATCTTATTCAGGTCAGTACTAAATAATAACATGCATTTTGTATGAACCCTCTTATTTTGGTAAAATAATTAATTAATGATTCTGAAAGGGGGATGCAAACTTTTGACCTCAACTGTATAAAAATGTATTATACAACCTAAAGGGAATTACAGGAGAAAGTGAGTTTGTGATGTATTAGTTTTAGCATAAACATCTTATCTAAATTAACTACTGTAGTTGAATCAGATAATGGTTTATAATTGATGCAGATGCTGTTTGAATATGTAATCTATTTTCTAGCATATGGAAATGCAGCATTAAAAGCAGAAAAATAATAAGAAATGTAAGAGCAAATAAAAAAAATACATGTGGGAATAAATAAATATAAAAATAAATGAATTCATAAATAATGAAAAAAAAACATGTATGCAGAATATATGTATTTGTTTTAATAAGGTTTTTTAATATTATTGCATGTATTTATTTTCAATTTCTGCAGGTTTGGGCCTACGTACACTACAGATTTATTGTGAATCTTGATGAGCAACAGGTTGCAGTTTCCCCGAAGGCCACTTGATGGCAGCAGTAAGTCACCCTCTCTAGTTTGGCGCCCTAAAGCATGATGACGGGCATTGTGTGTCGTGTTTGCAGCGACAGGCTGTGGGTTGTCAGAGTGGGAGACGTCCAGAAAAACCAAAAATGACGATTCCTTTCGCCCTCCGATACGTGCCAATCGGAGATAAGAGAAAAGATGCTAGTCTCCGAAGAACGCGAATAAACTCTTGCGGGGGTTCGAACGTCGTCCAGTGGAGGAGGAACGGAGAAAGACAGTGTTTGTGAGAGACAAGACACCTGGTGGTTCTTTGTCTCTGACAGGCATGAGCATTCAGCCCACCAGCGTACAGTGGCGTGGCCTTACCGCGGTATACATGGCGAGGGGGCGCGAGCGTGTGAGCGGCAAAGAAAATCGATGTATGAGAGGACATGTAGGTGCTTTCATTATGTCACAGTGTCCTGAACGAAGTAGGAGACATGGTGCAAATCCTTAAAAAGCAGAGAAATGGATCTGTGCTAGTTGAAGAAAAACATAAAATTGAGAAGAAGGGCAAGAGCGGCGAGGGGAGGAGGGGGTGAGGGGAGACCGAAATAGGGAGAGGCAGAGAAATCGAAAGAATGGAGTGAATCAACCCTATTTTCCCCGTCTTTGTATTTTACATTCAGCGCAGGTCGCTTCCTGGCACTTCATGGTTTTGACCCAGCGGTATGACGCACCGCTCCCAGATGAAGGGGACCTGCTGCTGCTCAGGCTGATAATGATAATAGTTATGATGATAACAGTAATAACCAACTTCCCATGTCGCTCTCGTCCTGCCAGCTGCTTACGTGTTAGGATTATCAGCCGCTCTGACACACTGCAGTGGAGATGCTGCGGTACCCTGGGGCGCGAACGTGTGTGCGTTTCTGTGTGCGTTTGTGCATATGTGCGTGCTCGTGTGTTGTGTGTTTACGTGGTGATGCCCTCAAATCTGTCCCTCTTGCCTCTATTTCCTGCCGATTACACTCTTGCCTGAGGTTGGTGGCCCATTCAGCTGTAAGTCTTGTTCTGATGGTGCTCAAGAGTGGGCAGTTACCCACTTGCCCTTTCCACCTTTAGAGCCCCCCTCTATTGGACATATGCATCTAAAGGACATATAGGACAGATGTTTCATAGTTTGTTGTTTTATATTGCTAAATTGCATTGCATTACACAAATTAAGATATTTTTGATGACAAGCTTTCTGAGCCTGCATAGACAGCGACACAGCTACCACATTCAAAGCCTAGAAATGTTGTAAGGACATTGTTAAAATAGTCCATGTGACATCAGTGGTTTAACCGTAATGTTATGAAGCTATGAGGATACTTTTTGTGCACAAATAAAACAAAAAGAACGACTTTATTGAACAATTTCTTCTCTTCTGTGTCAGTCTTCAACGTGCTTTCACACAGGAGCCAAAATTGTCCAATAAAGTCCTTATTTTTGTTTTCTTTGTGCACAGAAAGTATTCTGGAAGCTTAAAAAAAATAAGGTTGAACCATTGATGTCCCATGGACTATTTTAATGATGTCCATACTACCTTTCTGGGCCTTGAACGTGTCAGTTGCATGGCTGTCTATGCAGGGTCAGAAAACTTTGTGTCCCAAAGATGGACGAAGTTCTTACGGGTTTGGAACAATGTGAGGGTGAGTAATTAATGACAGAATTTACATTTTTGGGTGAACTAACCCTGTAATGCAGGGGTCACCAAACTTGGTCCTGGAGGGCCGGTGTCCTGCAGAGTTTAGCTCCAACCCTAATCAAACACACCTGAACTAGCTAATGAAGGTCTTGCTAGGTATACTTGAAACTTCCAGAAAGGTGTATTGAGGCAAGTTGGAGCTACACTCTTAAAAATAAGACTACAAAGGGTCGTTTTTGCAGTGATGCCATAAAAGAACCATTCTTAGTTCCCTAAAGAACCTTTCAGTGAACAGTTCTTAAAAGAACCATTTTGAAGAACATTTTAAAAATCCTAAAAAAAAAAAAACTTTTTCACTATAGATAATCTTTTCTGCATTTAAAAGTTTCCATGGATGTTCAAAGTTCATCATGGAACCATCAATGCCAATAAAAAAATGTGAACTTTTTCACTGCATTGTTCTTTACAGTGAAGAAGGTTGTTTTAATTGGGGTCTTTCAAACCAGGTAGTTATAGAGCTTAGTTATAGGAACTAGCCACCAGGTCAGTCCCCGGAACTAAATCTCCTCTAGGGCCATTTTCCTGGTTGCATTGGCGCCACTAGTATGATCACTGAAGCCAGCCGAAAGCAATGTAATTTAAGCGTGGCAGTCAGCAACTTCAAAAGCTAGAGGATGTAGGATGGAGAAGTCCATGTTTGTGAAGTAAGTATATGTAAACTGTGTCTCTACGCGGCTTTTTAAAAATTGAGGGTGCCGTTTTTTTGTATGGCATGTGTTCCCACTTTCTGAAGGTTACACAGCAGGAATTTATGATTTTAGTTACAGGAACACTTTTCGGGGACTAAATTAGCTAAGTAAAAATGGTGCTAAATAGCAGTAAAAATGGTTTACTGGCTCATAATCATAGGGGAAACACTTTAAGTACTATAATTCAGCTATATTTACAGATGCTGTGTAGAACCATAAGAGGAACGCCATTCACCTCCTTAGGTATGTTACTTCACTCACTTATGTTTGCTATGAATGAGAATTTACTACAGTTGCAGTTTTTTGTCAAAAAGTCTCATGTGGGGGCCCTTGAATATTTCCTTATGGGGGGCCTTGGGGACAAAAAGGTTGAGAACCATGTTATCTTAAGCAAATACAATGTTGTTTAATGATGTTTTTTTTAATCCTTTCTAAACCATACTAAACCAGCTATACAGGGGCTTAATGGAGAAGTTCACTTCCAGAACAAAAATTTACAGATAATGTACTCACCTCATTGTCATCCAAGATGTTCATGTCTTTCTTTCTTCAGTCGTAAAGAAATCCCAGCTGAAGAAGAAGGGTCTTATCTAGCGAAACGATCGGTCATTTTCTAAAAAAAAAAAAAAATATTGTATATACTTTTTAACCTCAAAAGCTCATCGTGTCTAGCTCTGCGTTGCACATCTGTGTAATCCGGGTCCATACAGTTAGGGTATGTCAAAAAACTCCCATTTAATTTTCACCTCCAACTTTAAAATCATCCTACATCACTGTTTTACCTTTATTACCTTTTTCAGTTTGACCTTCTTTGCACATTCACTTTGTAAACACTGGGTCGGTACTTCTGCAGCGATTTTGAAGGAGAAAAAAGACCCTAACTGTATTGACCTGGATTACACAGAATATGTATGCGCATGGCAGGGCTAGACAAGACAAGCATTTTAGGTTAAAAAGTACATACATTTTAATTGTTTTTTTAGAAAATGACAGTTCATTTTGCTAGATAATTCCCTTCTTCCTCGGTTGGGATCGTTTAGAGCCCTTTGAAGCGGTATTTAAACTGCATTTTGGACGTTCAGACTAGTGAGCACCACTTAAGTCCACTACATGGAGAAAATTCCTGAAATATTTTCCTCAAAAAACATAATTTCTTTATGACTGAAGAAAAAAGGCATGAACATCTTGGATGACAACGGGGTGAGTACATTATCTGTAAATTTTTGTTCTGGAAGTGAACTTCTGGGTTCTATGTATGGCAGTGGTGCTATATAGTACCCTTACCACCCCAAAGAACCGCTGAAGAACCAATTTTCTAGGGGCTTTCGCACTGGAGGAACCTTTTCATAGCTCCTAGAACTATTGGCAGAAGTACCCACTTTTTTGTGTGTTTGCACGTAGGAACTATGAATGGTATTTGGTTCTAAGAACTCTGGGGGAACTAAATTAGCTCCTACTTCAGAGTAGGGTCTAAAATACTTCTGTAGGAACTACCAGTAATGTAAGTTTACGCTGATTGGCCAAACGCATATGAAACACCGGCTTCCTAGCATTTTTAAAAAGCCATGTAAAAATATTTACTCCACCAACATGGAAACCAGCTAACTGTTACCTGTTGCAGCATTGTGCTCTTTTCTCAGCCTCGATGATATGTAACACTACAAGTTGCCATAGCAGATTTAGTCAGATTATCACAAAACCCACGACACACAACAAAAACTGCTTTGATCACAGCGTCCTCCATTCACCGGCTGTTGACATTTGTAAATGCTGTGAATAAAGACATCGCTGTCAGCCGCTTCAGAGTTCCTGCTGCCGGTGTGAATGCAGCCAGGAAAACAGTCCGAGGGGGAAATTTGTTCTCTAGGAACCACCATGCTGGCTAGTTCCTAGAACTATGCAGTGCAAAAGCCCTAATCACAGCACAATAGGAACTACCAGTGTTGTAAGCATGCATTGATTCGCCACTTGCTATATAAAAGGTAAACTGTTTACATATACTTACTCCACAAACACAGAAAACAGCAATAGACTGACTGACGCTGAACTCCAGGTACTTCTCCATCCTCCAGCTGTTGACGATGTTTAATGGCGTGCTTAAATGACGTTTAAGGTGCTTAAAAGAGTTTCTACTAGTGATGTGAATTCAACCAGGAAAACGGGGCCGTAGGGCAAAATTTAGGTCTTGGGGAACCACCCTGGTGGCTGGTTCCTATAACCTCCTGGTGTGAAAGCCCTTAGTGAACAGTTCTTAAAAGAACCATTTTTGTTCTTAATGTGAAGAAAATAAAAACATATCTAAAGAACTTTTTCCACTACAAAGAACCTTTTGTTTCCATGGATGTTAAAGGTGCTTAATAGAGCTTTTATATTTAGGACTGTACTTGTATTTTCTTGGTAAAACAATTGCCGCTTTATCATAAAGGTAATTTAATAATACAACACAGGTTGTTAAAAGGAAGTGATGGTGTTGTTGCGGCTGTATGCTTTGTGTTTAGAGTCTGACTCACGGATCCTCTTTTGCCTCGCTTCACATTTGCAGGTATTCCTGTCATGTCTCATATGCTGATGACTATGACGCTCTGACTCAGTAACTAAAAATGACATACTTGATTTGTACTCGCACAAATGCACAGAAAGGACTTCTGGTCTGAGATCATACTAATTTTGAGGTACGAGGATAAGCAATTAAGTCAATTAGCTGGAAGTTAAGCTTCTTTTGAATTCTAAGAATAGTGTCTAAAAATGCTGCCGGTGAACGACATTGCGAACGCACGTTGCTCGTTGGCATTTCGTGTTGAGTATGGCTCTTGCTTTCGTAATTAGCTTTCTTTGAATATGTAAATAAGCAGATGTTACTTTTAGTTAGTAGTTAGCTGCCAAGATTCCCAAACAGGTGTAATCCAGAAATTGGAGAGTTAATTTGATCTCAATCCAGCTCCATTATAAGCCTCTCTGAGGCCCAGCAAAAAAGGTTTCGCATTTAGGTTTACATAAAGTCTTTAGTTTTAAGGTTATTTGTGTTTTTATTATGTGTTGTTCACATAAACTACCAAAAACAATATGAAAGTTTAGTGTTATACTGTTATGTTATATCATATTGTGTATGTTATATTTTATTTGACAGAAGTGTAGAAGGGTCAATATCACCACAGAGTGCCTTTCAACCCTCACAAATTTTGGTCTTAATTTCCCATTCGCTTCATGTCATGTCATAAATAGTAGACACTCAAGTACTATAAAAACATATTAGCTGAGCTCCCACACATTTTTTTGGATAATTATGGGCCATTATTTGAAGCATAAACTGTAAGATATGTCCACCCTGTCATGGACATATTACTGTTCAATACGTTTTCATTGCAATATTAAGATGCAAATAATATTTTCTGAAAGGTATAATGTCCCTTTCCTAAACAGGGTTATTTGTCTGCTTTCAAATTATAAATTCATAAAAGATTTTATGTAAACCATGTTTTTTTAAAGAAACTCCTACAATTTGCATTATTATTATTTGGATGCAGTTTTTTGTTTGCATGTTATTGCCCGCACACCTAGCTATTGTACACACTGGATTATATAGATATGATTGAAATATTATTTAAAATATTATTTTAAAATATCAAGATGACAGGGTGGACCAGCACATGATGGGGTGGACACATAAAGCAGAACACACAAAGCATGACAAAATATGACAATGAAACATTTATTGTACTTGGAAAAAAATAATATAATAATAAATAACATAATTACATTATTTTATGATCTTATTATAATTATAAATTTTAGATGATTTTCAGCAATGTTAACTACAAATGAATGCTATGTCCATCCTGTCATGTGTATATCCACGCTTCAAATCTAAGTGTCTGACAGGGTGGACATTTTGACCTTCAGTTAGCATATTAGCTTACTACAAACTGTGACTAGCTAAATAGTTAGTCTGGTTGTTGAAGAGAATTTGGTATATTTAAACGTACATATTTTGACAGTACTGTATTCTAATCACTTCCGGCATATTTTATGCCGACAGGGTGGACATGAATAAATAATATAATTACATTTTTAATCACATTGATCTCCCCCCAATTCATTTTAGTTTTTAGCAATATTAACTACAAATTAATGCTATGTCCACCCTATCGAGTCTAACCAGCTGACAGAGTGGACATTTTGGAAGAACAACAGGGTGGACATTTTGACTTTCAATTATCATATTAGCTTACAACAAACAGTGACTACCTAAATAGTTCTATAATAGTCTGGTTGTTGAAGAGAATTTGGTATATTTAAACTTACATTTTGACAATACTGTATTCTAATCACTTCTCACGTATTTTATGTTGACAGGGTGGACATGTTAAGCTTTGGAAAAGCAAGTAAGCAAACTCATTCGAAGAAAATTTGTCAGTTGAAAAACTCACCAACTTACTCACCTCAGCCGTTGAAATTTCCACCAATTAAGACACAAAAAAATCTGTTGTCCTGATGTCACTAAAGGGGTGGATTCCCCAATATGACAGGGTGGACAACCATTCAAGGGACATGGACAAACTCTTTTTTTATTATTACATTATAGTATCATTATTAACTCTTTCAATAATAATTTATTTGTGGCCCTGGATGACAAAACTAGTCGTAAGTAGCATGGGTATATTTGTAGCAATAGCCAACAATTCATTGTGTGGGTCAAACTTATCGATTTTTGTTTTATGCCAAAAATGATTAGGATATTAAGTAAAGATCATGTTCCATGAAGATATTTTGTACATTTCCTACCGTAAATGTACTTAAACTTAATTTTTGATTAGTATTATGCATTGCTAAGAACTTCATTTGGACAACTTTAAAGGTGATTTTCTCAATCTTTTGATTTTTTTTTTTGCACACTTAGATTCAAGATTTTCAAATAGTTATGTCTCAGCCAAATATTATCCTATCCTAACACACCATACATCAATGGAAAGCTTATAAAATCTCAATTTCCAAAAACAAAAAAATCCTTATGACTGGTTTTGTGGTCCAGGGTCATACTTGTTATGTAATTATTGGGATAATGTACAGTCAGCTGCTCATTATATTATGTTCAGAGCAGTGTTAATTTTGACAGCAAATTTTGATTTAGTCTTAGTCATAGTCGTTTGACTAAAATATAGTTTAGTTTAGTCATATTTTAGTAATCTGAATTGTTTTTAAATTTAGTCTAGTTTTAGTCAACTAAATATTACAAGATTTTAGTCGACTAAATCTACATTAGATTTAGTCAGCTAAAATCTAATAGGTTTAGTTACAGTATAATTCATTTATTTAGCATTTCTTTCCCAAATTGTCCCTTCCTAACATTTTCGACTTGCTTTTATTAGTTGATGAAAATGTTAATAGATTTTCATCATAGTTTTTGTCATTTAAAACGAGTTTTTGTTTGGTTATTGTCTTGTTTTTGTCTGTGAAAAAATGTCGTTGATGAAAATTATTCAACTAAATTAACACTGATTCGGAGCTGAGTAGATTACTTGTAAATTGTAATCCCTTACTGATTCCAAATTACATGACAAAAATTGTGTAAGGTAATATATTACATTACACATTTTGGGTAATGTAATCAGACTACTTTATGATTACTTTTAGATTACTTTTGATCTCGTTTATTTCATTGATTTCAAAAGGAAAATCTTGTACCATATTGATATAAAAATACAAGGATTAAGAAAACATATTCCATTCATTCTTATTAATGACAAAAACGTCAAAACCCCAAAATAAAAATAAAACACACACACACACACACACACACAAAAAATGAAATATATTATTGGTTTACCCACATGTTATGTGACAATAACCAACAGCGAAGAACATGAACATGCAAATGTAATACTTAATTATTAAAATATTTATTTTGAAATCTAAGTGGTACTTCAAGTAAACATATTGGGTGAGAGGGGTTCAGATGACAAAAATGTTTATGGAATTTACTTATTTTAGAAAGTAATATTTAAAAGATGAAAAAGAGAAATTAGGGAGAATCAATAATAATTTATTGTAATCATGTAATCCATAAAAAAAGTAACTGTAGTTTGATTACGAGTATTTTAAAATGTAATTTAATCTAATTACAAATATTTTATTTTTGTAATCTGATTACGTAATCCAGATTACATGCATTCAGTTACTACCCAGCACTGATTATATTGTTATATTTCAGTGTTGTTTTAGTATCATCAAGAGTTTTAGTAATTTTACTGTCTGTTTTTGTGATTTTGTTTTATTGTTTTATGTATGTAAATTTTGTTTTAGTCATTTTAGTTAAACTAAATTAAAATGAGAAACATTGTCTTAAGTGTTTATTTTAGTTAACATTTAGTTTACTTAAATTAAATAATGTTTTTTTTACAATTTAATTTTTTTTATACTATATTATATTTTATGATATATTATATTAGATGTAAAACTGTGTCAAGAAAATAAGCACTATAGTAGACATAAAAATGAATTGCTGGGTCTCAAGAGGATAATTGTATCATAAAAGCATTTAACCTCGGGTTCCTCCAGGGGGACTGCTGCCGCTACACTAAATCACTTCAAACAAACCCATCGACTCTATTAATTCCCATGGTTAATATTAGGATATAAGATGTTTGTTTGCATTTTCAGCGTCTGATTTAGAAAAGTCACATGGAAAATGCAGCAGATGAAAGACGCAAACGTATTGCAAAATATTTGTGATTTTCTGAATCTGCCTCCACATCATCATGAATCACTCAGGAGGCTGCAGTCCCAGGTGCTTGCTTTTTTTATACAGTAATTAAAAGCCACGTTGTATGAGCACGACAAAATTAATTGTTAAAAATTGGGGCTCTTAGTCTGCACATTTGCCTTGAAACAACAGAGACTTAATTACTGGTCATAAATGAAGGAAAAGACCCAGTGCCATTAGTTGTAGGGCGGCGGGCACCGGGGCCATTAGTGATGGGCTAAATTGGGCTAATTTTCAGTAAGGGCTGTGTGTGATGGAGAGGGAAAAAGGAAGACAGAGACAGAGAGGGGGGATGTAGATGGGGGGCGGGGGCTCCGTTGGTTTGGAAATGGTGAGTAATGAATCCGCAGCCAAATGAAGTGTATGAGTCAAACATTTAGGAATTAGATGTTCTGTAAATTAAAGATGTTTATCATGACTGCTCTGCTTTCAGCTGCCTTTAAGCATCTTTTAAGCATGTGCCAGTGTTTCATTACAGGCCTGTCTTGACGGAGTCACATCGGCCGTCTAATGATAAACATCTGCTCAGTGGGACAATTCTAATTTATGCACCTTTGTTCTGAAGGATTACTGCTTTCCTGCGCTATTTTTGAAAATGCTGGAGGATTATGTACACCCTACTCCGAGAGTAATAAAATCACAGACGATTTTATCAGAACATTACAGTAAAATTTATTACAATAGACACTCACCATTTATAAAATAATTACGACCCTTTTAAACACCTCAAAATAATTAATTATGTTATATAATATAATATAATATAATATTATATTATACTACTAAAACATACAATACTCAATACTCTATTAATAAATAGAAATAATATTTGTAAATAAATAAAAATAATATAAATTTAGGCGTATACAATATAATATTAATACTTAAATGTTTATAAACTAATAACAATGTAAAAAAAAAGTCTTTATATAAAATATGAAAAATAAGTCGACCCAGTTAAATACCTCTAATAATTCTATATTATATTATATTACAAATACTCAATAATATGCTATGCTATTAATAAATAAAAATAATGAATAAAAGAAAAACAATGATAAAATTGTCATGTCCCTTGTTAAATTATTATTATTTATTTTATTCTAAATTTTTCTTATATTAAATATTTATAATGTAATAATAATTATAATTTAATAATAGCAATAATAATAGATCAAATAAAAACTAATAATTTAATAAGGGCCTTGAGACTTAATACTTACTGTTTTTATTGTATATTCATTATTTTAAGTGTTTATATTATAACATTAATACTTACATTTTTAAAAACAATAATAATAATAATAAATTCTTCATGTACAAATCTGAAAAATAAGTCTCATGACCCAATGAAATGCATTTATTAATTCTATTATATGTAATTGTATATTATATTATATTATATTATATTAGATTAGATTCGATTATAGTAATACATACAATACTCAATACAATGGTATACTATTAATAAATGAAAACAATAATGAATAAAATAAAAACAATTATCAATTTGTCATGACCAATTTGAAATTATTATTTATTTTATTTTAAATTATTATTATTATCTATAATATAATAATACTACTAATTTAATAATAGCAATAATAATAGATAAAATAAAAACTAATAATTTAATAAGGACCTTGAGACTTAATTATTGTTTTAATTTTTTTTATTACTCTATTCATTATTTTTAAGCATTTATAATGTAACATTAATACTTAAAATTTTAAAAACAACAATGCATAAAACAAATAAAAAATATATATAAAAATAAGTCTCATGACTGAATCAAATGCCTCTACAAATTCTATTATATAATTATATTCTATCATTATTATTATTCTATTATTACAATATACATATTAATAAATTAATATATACTATTAATAAATAAAAATAATAATTTATAAAATAAAATCACAAATAAAATTGGCATGGCCCCTTTTAAATTATTATTTTTTTATTCTAAATTATTATTATTATTATTATTATTATTATATTAAGTATTTATAATAGAATAATGCTTTTAAAAACTGAATAATAGCAATAATAGTAGATAAAATAAAAATAATAATTTAATAAGGGCTTTGAGACTTAATAATTATTGTATTTATTATTACTGTAATTATTATTTTTTTAAGCATTTATAATGTAACATTAATACTTACATTTTAGAAAACAATAATAATTAATAAAATAAAAATTTTCTTTATATAAAAATATGAAAAATAAGTCTCATGACCAAATTGAACACCTCTAATAATTCTATAATATGTAATTCTTATATTTATAAATATTATTGTTTTATACTTTTAAAATTTATAAGAAGAAGAAGAAGAATAAAAAATGCATAAAAGATAATTATGAAACATAATATTGTAAATGAAAAATGGAATAATTCCAAAAGCAGAAAACAAGCCTCACATTCAAAAGGCACACTTTCACATACGAACACACACATGCTTCTCACATGGGCTCGTCACAGACGGGCACCTGAGCAGCCAAACACGCATGTGACAGCACTCGCCCGTCATCTCGGCTTCCCAGATAAAGACTGTGCGCGCTGTGATAACGGCCATCGTCTCGGCTCTAGTGCCCTTAGGGTTTTAGGGAGAATGGGAGAGGCTAATCTCAGACACAATAACCAGCAGAGATGACAGACCAGCACACTGCAGCTGTGTCACGCCACCATGCACACCACACATTAGCCATTCACCGAGGGGGAGAGGAGAGAATAAAAACCTCGCTGAATACCAGGATTTGCCAAATGGCTGACTGCTTACGTGTATACGTCTCAGTTTATAGCCTACTTTGATCTAAACGCTCATATAAATTTCTCTGTTTTCATGTCCGTTTGGGCCTGTGACGCTTAGATCGGCGTGTGCAATTATTCCTTTATTGTGGCGTTTTGTGATTGTGTCAATTTTCTCCCATCACAGTCCTTTGACATCTGTCCCTTTTATGTCCTCTGCCTGATAGGAGACTGTGTGTGTGTGCTATAGTAATGGTTTTGTGTGCTTTAATCCTCGTTCTGATGCTATACCTCAAAGCTCAGGATGATAGACCAACTATATAAACAGTTTATGTGTATATATATATATATATGTGTGTGGGGGACTAAGACGTTGCTCTTTTTCATTTCTTTTCATTCTTTGAACCTGTTTAACCTCCACATTATTGATCAAAGAGCCTCAGATGAAAGAGAAAATGCCTGTCTGTGTGTATATTTATGTCTGTGTGTGTGTGTGTTTACAAACTCTGTTTGTTTCTGAACTCAGCAAGAAAGATTAATTTCTTAGATCTGTTAACCTGCACTTCAAAGTGTTTGAGTGTTGTTGTACGACAAGCGAAAGGATGACAATGAATGTTTGTCATCAAAAAGCCTGAATTCCCACTTAGTTGTTTTTGACCGTTGTTTGATGGTGACTCACCTGCTTTGTGCATATTTCTTTGTCTCTTTGTGTCCCCGTCTCTCTTTTTCTGTATCTGTTTTGTCTGTCTCCCTCTCTCGAAATGTAAAACGAGAGCCCGCCCCCGATAGGTCACTTTACTAATGTGAAAAGACACAATTTCACATGCGTGTTTAGCATCGGAATAACCCGCCATCCAATCACCGGACAATACACATCACCCCTCGCTCTGTCATCGTGATGTCACAGGGTGTGTAGAGCGTGTAAGCGCGTTGCGTAGCGAGTGTGGGCACGCGGCAGTGCGGAGCATCGGCTCAAATCTGAGATTTATTGTGAGTGTCGCCCAGTTCTCTTTTTTTTTTCCCTCTTCCCCACTCCGCCCTTTTTTTTTTCCCATTTAACGTCACATTGGCATCAATCATCACTTTTCCTCTTGCCCCCCTCATCCATCTCTCTGTCTGCTCTGTTGCGATTTCTTCTCGCCGTATCAGTCTGTTCATCCTCCCTTTTCCATTTATCACGTCTACATGATTGTTATTGCTCATTTGCACTCTGACAGTATTAAAACACCTCAGGCTTACAACAGCTTGCTGTGCCATTTCGTTTCTGGTGCCTGGAAGCGGGAGCGCGCAAAAAAACATAAACGCGGGAATTAAACTGTCAGACGAGTAAGGACTATGTGCCAGAGCTGCTGCGCGCGGGTCTGTAATCAGCTTCATTATACTTGTGTGCTACTCGTCCTTTCGGTGGTCTATCAAAAATTATTTTAAAAGGACAGAAAATGCCTTTATTTCACAGCCAGGGGTGATTGCTGAAGCGTTTCAAAGCCATTTGACTGAAAATGAGTGCAGCTCAAGCGTGGAAATGGCAAGCTGTTTATGATGTCACCTAAACCCTGACTCATTCTGTAGGTTCCTATTCTGTATTTTCTGAAATTGCGTGTCGGCCCGCTAGCGCAGATCTCTTTTGAGATAGCGGCTTGTTTTCACAATTAAAAAGTCGTTTTCTTTCGCCGGCGCCCTCCTCCACAATTCATAGCGAAATCTGCCTGACATTTGTTCGCCACGTTTTGAGCGACGGGGCCAATGGCTTCTCCCTCGGCTCACCCGTTTCTGATTGAACAATGACCGGAGCCTTGCTTTCCTAGGTCGCTCCATTGGGGTATTTATACTAAAGCACGATGATCCCTTCAATCCAATCAACAGCTGCCATATTAGAGCCGAAATGAAATGGTGTGTTATGTTTTGCTCTTGTGTTCTTTGAGAGCGCACTGCCGCATTGGCCAATCATCGGCGCAGCGTGCAGTCTCTTCCGTCTTTGTGATTTCTTTGGAATGCTGTTGTTTGCTTAAATTGCTCTCTTCTTGCACAAGAAAGCCGGAACGGAGCGCGCAGCTCGAGAAAGGGCGGCTGATTGCGGCTATTGTCTAGCGAGTGTGGCTCATGGGCACTCACGGGGTAATTGCCGCTCAAGGAGGCTGAGGCGTGCTCCGAAGGGAGAGACCGTGTGTGTGTTGTTTGTTTGCAAGGAGGATGAGGACGGAGCTGGCTAAAGGTTTTCGATTTATAATTTATGATAATTTTCCCAACGCGCTCTCTAGTTAGTAAAAACCCCCCAGAGGGACTCTCAAACGAATCCGTACTAACACACTCTCCTATTGTTTTCCGGAAGACACCGGGTGCTCTGTGAAGGGCGAGTGGGAAAAACAATCGTAATGGGTTTTATACCAGTCTATTGTAACCTGAAGTCCCATCTTTCACCTTGATGTGTGTCGTTGCCTCACTCGAAGGCGATGTCAGCGAGACGGAAATGTTCAGAGAATAGCCTGCTCCCTCGGAGCCCCCGGAGCCATCATGATTTTTAAAAGACGTTATCTGTTAATGCGATGGTGATGATCTTTGAGGTTTCATTCCACTTGAAGTACGACTTTTGTCAGATGTTGTTTTGTACTATCTGGAAAGACGCATTTGCCTCTAAAGCCAGAGCTGGGATGGGTTTGCTTGGCTTTTTCCATCCATTTTAGTTTAATTTATAGTGTGACACCTGGAATTGTGAAGGTTTATGTCCTCGTGAACACACACTCTCTCTCTCTCTCTCTCTCTCTGCATCTGCACGGCTTTTGACAAAATGCCAAGTTGCCGGAAATCTACATTTGCATTGATGAGTGGTTTTGTGTGCAAATCATTCTGAACGTAGAGACTTTGTGGCCTGAAATGCTATAGATGTGGGGGTCTTTAAACGTTCGTGTTATCATATGTTGGGGGGCCAGCAAGGGTAGAGAGAGAGAGCGAGAAAGAGAATGTGTGTGTACACTGTATATAAATTGGCAGGTTGTAATTAAATGTGCAGACCTCTCTACTATCTCCTCCTCCAGCCCTGCGCCAGTGACGCACAAACGGCTGCAGCAAAGTGAGTCATCCAGCCCTGAGGATCACCAGCCCTCCCTCTATCTCTATATCCCCCTCTTCCCCAGTCCCCCCTTGTACCTCTTTCTCTCTTACCCTCCTCCATTCAGTCCCTGCCACTCCATCCCTCGTCTCCTTTCCCCACTGTCCCCCCTGATTTTTCTAGTCACGTTTTTTTTTTTTCACTTATTGACTGATTCCCCCCAGTGTAAGTCTCTCTGCATTTGTCTTTTTGTCTCTCTTCTACAAAATTTTACTTTTTCACTATTCTCATCTTCGGTGCTTTTCAGTCGCTTTATCATTCTCGCACTCTCTATTTTGCCATCTTTTTTCCATTCATATCAAATCAATAAAAAATGGATGTGTTAGATGAAAAATCCAGATGGTTGTAAGGAAGTATATAAAAATGAGTAAAGAGGAAGGAAGCAAAGAAAAGAAGTCAAAAGTGGATGTTTGTCTTGTATGTCACACGTCAAAGATGCGTCACAAGACACTATATACAGGTGTGTATGTATGCTGGCAAGTTACCTTATATGAAATGTTTTATCAGGAGCGTATTTGTATGTAAGAGAGATAAACATGAGAGCTAAACAAAATTCTGACTCAATATATGACTCATTTTTAATCACTACGTTGTCTGAAGTTGACAGTTGCAACCAAAACAAGCAAGAAGCGCTGTAGGAAACTGCACGAGTAATTGCACAGTTGCGTAAACAGGCCACATGATGACTACAAATCGATCAGAAGTGTTGCTTAAATGCTTAAACGCTGCTTAAATTACGGTATTGTGTGGATTTTGAGGTCGTACGCTACTATTCTGTCCTTCAAGAATTTTTGGAAGAAGTGGGAAGAAGGCCGATCACATCCGTGAGTCATGTAATTGTGAGCACTGCCCTGGTTGGCTTTGACTAAAAAAAGAAGTTCATCGGCTGAAAAAAAGCAATTTAGCACCTAACTTGCCGTGGTTATCCAATTAGCTTCATCTAAAACGCAGATATGCATGGGGAGCAACATACTGATGTCGCCATTTAAATGCTCTCAAAGACTTCAGCTGAAACACAATCAAATGGAATCTATTCTTTTATTAAAATGAAAGTGGCTGTAGAATAATGGCTGAGTGGGGAGCTGGCTAGCCATGTCAATGAAAAGAAACCGGAAATTTAACTTTTCAAATTCTCAAAGCGGATACAGCGCTGACTCATTCAGATTGCTCAGCCGTTGCAGCTGTGCCATGACTAGCTAAAGAGTCATGGTAATAAACTTTTGGCTTCTCAAATTGTCTCTACTCTCAATTATGCATTTAATTTTAGTTTCCTACAAGAGTTTGTGTATACTTTAACAGTATGTTAAAATTTTGTTACATTCATACCATAATAAAGAATAGGGCTGGGTAGCTTTTTAAAGGGTTAATTCATTCAGAAAATGTTGTCATTACTCACCCTTATGTCGTTCCAAATACATAAGACCTTTGTTCATCTTCAGAACACAGATTACGATATTTTTTATGGAATTTGAAAGCTTTCTGACCCTGCATAGACGCAATTGACACATTCAAGGCCCAAAAAGGTAGTAGGGACTAGGGCTGCCCTCAACTAAAGATTTTTTTTTTTGGTCGACTAGTAGTTGTTCATTTTAAGCATTAGTCGACTAATCACACATTTATTAATAAACCATTTAAAACATAATAACTGCCTACATAGCATAATGAGCGCTCAAGCGTAGCGGCAGAAGTAATGATTATGAATGTGTCAGGGAAAAACAGTAAGGAGGTTGCATTAACATTTACACAATTAACAATTTACTGATACTAGTGCTTTCTTTGTTTTCGGCTTAAGAGATGAAATCGGCGACACTGACTCGCCATCTCCACAGTAGTGAATGCGCCTGTATGCAAGTTTCGTACGGTTTACATAATCTGAGAATATTTGCTTTCCATTTGAATTGGTTTATTTGAAAGTAGACATTTTGCCTTTAAAGTAAGTATACACAGAATTTTTCTTGACGTGCACAAGTTCATAGAGACAGAAAGGGCAGAAAGCGCATCGTGTTTGTCATTATTTTACAAAAGCGCAACATTTCATTGTTATTCTGAGTGCACACAAATAAACATAGAGTCTTTACAGATTCAAAAGATGCATTACTGTTATCTGTATGACCAAAAATGACGGAGTATTTTAAGAGCAAGTGACCACACCGGCGTAACCATCTAATATGCAATAAGCGCACTACTGTACAGCTTCCAAACACTATAGCGCACATTTTTCTAGGTTAACATTAGATTGAGCGACCAAGTAAAGTTGCCAATACTAAGATGATAAGCCATATTTGATGTCGATGAATGATTATCCTGTCCGATACGATCTGTCTGTCACGGACTGAGTGACTTCGCCACTTCCTGTGGATTTATTTATTCATTTATTTTTTTCTGCGACTAAGCAACTAATAAAATCTTGGTAGACCAAGCCTCTTCTTGTCGACTAACGGTTAGTCGACTATTAGGGGGCTGCCCTAGTAAGGACATTGTTAACATAGTCAATGGGACATCAGTAGTTTAACCGTAATGTTACGAAGCTACGAGGATACTTTGTGTGCAAAGAAAACAAAAATAGCTACTTTATTTAACATTTTCTTCTCTTCTGTGTCAGTCTTCAACGTGCAAAGTTCATCATCTGTGTATTCTGGTTCAAATAAGTAAGGCTGGGCAAAAAACTGCAAGTCATCCTTTCTGTCGAAATCTTCAGACATGTTTATGAAGACTGTTTTATGTACAGCGTGCGTCTTCCTCTGCTTGTAAACAGGGTGAAGCGGATCCTAGCTCTACATTATTTTTGCTTTCTCACAGCTTCACAAAATTAAGATTGAACCACTGATGTCAAATGGACTATTTTAATGATGTTCTTACTACCTTTCTGGGCTTTGAACGTATCAGTTGTGTTGCTGTCTATGAAGGGTCAGAAGGCTCTCAGATTTCATCAAAAATATCTTAATTTGTGTTTTGAAGATGAATGAAGGTCTTATGGGTTTGGATCGACATGAGGATGAGTAATTAATGACAGAATTTTAATTTGTGGATGAACTATCCTTTTAATATCACTGAGATATTTATGATGTTGCTTAATTTTATATCTCCGCTGTCTAAACCTAGAAACTTGTAACTACTGCTTTTTTCATAATACTTACCTAGCAGATTTATTAATAAAGATACATAAGCATACACAGTTTTTTAATATTATGGTAATTCAATATTAAAATAAACAGGGGTTGATTTGTACATTTATTTGAATAAATTATTTAATTAGCACACAACTTATGTGTAGCCTACAGTCTGTTTATTTAAATATTGTATAGTGTCATTTTGAAATCTGGTCTTTTTATCCTCCAGAGAGGTTCAGAATGGAGAGGCGGTGTGGGCGAGTTAGTGGAGGTGATGGTGAGATGTAGTGGAGCAGGTATGTCCTTATCAAAACATTATCTGGGACAACAAGGTCGTTGCTTGCCAGAGGACACCTTTCTGTACTTAGAAAACACTGTTAAAACCACCCACCAAGATACAGCTTAAAAAAATATAATCCGACAGCCTAGTCGATTCGGACTGTAGGAGAACACAAATACATTATGTGTCAACATCTATGTATGTGTGTGTGTTTGTGTATGTGTGTACATATAATACTGTTCAAAAGAAGAAAGAAGTCTCTTATGTTTAACAAGACTGCATTAATATGATCAAAATACAGTACAGTTTACAATTTGTTTTCTATTTGAAGTTATTCCTGTGATGACAAAGCAGAATTTTCCATTTAGTCATTACTCCAGTCTTCAGTGTCACATGATCCTTCAGAAATCATTCTAATATGCTGATTTGGTACTCTTAGCGCAATTTTTTATTATTAGCAATGTTGAAAACAGTTACTGCTTAATATTTTTTCATGTCTTTCTTTCTTCAGTTAAAAAGAAAGTTTTTTTTTTTAGGAAAACATTATAGGATTTTTTTTTTTCCATATAGTGGATTTCAATGGGTGCCAACAGGTCCAAACTGCAGTTTCAATGCAGCTTCAAATGGTTTTTGTCTAGTTATTTTCTAAAAAATTCAATTTACATTTTAACCACAAATGCTCATTTTGCACTAGCCTTTGCGATGCACGTTTACGACTTCATGCTTTACGTAATCACCAGTGATGGGAATAACGGCATTATAAATAAACGGCGTTATTTATTTCAGTAATGAGTAATCAGACAAATTACTGTTTCCCCCATTACAACGCTGTTACCGTTACTGACAATAAAATGTGGTGTTACTATAATTTATCATAATATTACTATAATTTCTTTTTTCAGTTCAACTGAATGGATGTGCAGCGTACCTGTATTTGACTAACCATAAACCCTAGTGTAAAGGCACATGACTAGCCGTCGCTTTGTCTCACACACGTGCAAAGAAAGATACAGAGCGAGGGAGATTTATATACCATGCAGAATTGACGCGATACATGTAAACGATATTCTTTGCTGTATTTTTCTGTCAAAATAACGGAGTTCCTTTGGAATTCTTCAGCTTTTAAGAACTGCCGATTTCTCCAGTAGTAGACGGAACTTATGCGCAAACAGCAATCTCATTGGCTATTATCGTCCCTGTTTTGTTTCAGCAAATCAGTTCGAGCGAATGCAGACAACATGATTAATATTCACGAACCTAGCAGCTCATTAATCCTTAGTGTGTTTTATTTTGTTATTAGTAGTAGAATTCATAGTAGTTTTGTTATCTTAACAGTATTATTTTTAGTCCCCCCCCCCCTTTTTTAATAGAAACATTAAAGTACAAACTATATCTGAAGTACCACCACCAGTCCTAAGTTCAGTCAACATGACAAATATGCATTCATAATATGCATTCATACAAAGTTATCCTAATTACTAAAGTTTAATGCTAAAGTATCATAATGTCATATTATAATGCTTGACTGAGTGCTGCTAAGTGTACTTTTTAGATATTTTAAAATTGCCATTAAATCTATCTATCTATCTATCTATCTATCTATCTATCTATCTCTCCCTCTCTCTCTCTCTCTCTATATATATGGAGTGTTCAGATGCAAAAGCCTCTAAATCCATCTGATGTATTAATTAGCATTTCTTTCTGGCTACTTTGTATAGGTTTCTATGTAAGTACTGGTACTTCTGATTGGGCTGAAGTACAAAATAGTATAAATACAAAATAGCATATCAGATATTTAATATTGATACTGGTGAATAAACAAAAAAATTGTCTAGCCAATGGTGATTCTATTGCAAAGATGTCTGCAAAGGGTTGGTAATATTTACAATAATTTATTGAATTTGATAGGTGTCTCTCACATTGCCCCACAGCAACATTAAAACTGTGTAGATTAGAGTACAATATTTTATAATAATAATTTATTCTGTTTAGCTCCCATTACATTAATTTAACATATTTGAGGCATCCAAGTAAATTGACATATTTGAACATTTATAAAAAGTAACACAATTGTTACTTTTCCTGGTAATTAGTTACTTTAATAAAGATGTAACTCAGTTACTATTTGTGAGAAGTAACTAGTAACTATAACTAATTACTTTTTTAAATAAAATGCCCAACACTGGTAATCGCGTTGGAAAGGTCACGCGTGGTTAGTTCCTCGTCTGTCTACTTCAATTCAGAAAGGTAGGGTAGGGTGAAAAACTTTTCTCCTACAACTTCAAAATTGCCGACATCGTTGTTTTACCTTTTTTAGTAAAGGCCATTTGACTTTTCTTGCATGTCATGCGTGACCTTTCCAACGTGACTACGTAATGCGTGAAGTAAAGCTAGTGCAAGATGACTATTTGTGGTTAAAAAGTTGTTTTTAGAAAATGACTAATCGTTTTGCTAGATAAGACCCTTATTCCTTGGCTGTGATCGTGTAGAGCCCTTTGAAGCTGCAGTTTGGACCTTCAACCCACTGGCTCCCACTGAAGTCTCTACATGGAGAAAAATCCTGGAATGTTTTCCTCAAAAACCTTAACTTCTTTTCGACTGAAGGACAGAAAGACATGAACATCTTGGATGACATGGTGATGAGTACATTATCAGGATTTTATTTATTTTTTTTTAAATAACCTTAATGATGGATTTGTTTCTTACATATATAATTTTCACAGCCCATGTTTTAAAAGTTTTTGACAAGAAGTATTAAAAGGATTTTTTGATGGCTGAAAGATAAAAACAAAGTTACATTAAGTCCAACTCACTGAACTTCTATCCCTCACAGCTTGCTTTGCTTCTGCGTCAAATATGACATCCACAATACGGTTCATTGATATGCACCTGTTAAATCGATTATGTGAGCCTATAGCCAGAGACATCCTGTCTGCTAGTTCTTATTTGCTTACCTAAAAGTCCTACTTTCTATGATGGCATTTACATAAACGCATTGTATCCAGGAAACCTGCGAGGAAAGTTAAGAAGTCAGTGATCTGTAGACTAAACGTCACTCAAGGAGAAACAAGTAAGCATAGAGAGCATTATTCTGGACATGTTTACAAATCCTAAGAGCGAGCACTCTCCTATTCACATAAAATAAAAGAGATTATAATACCTTTAGAGTGGGGAGAAGAAAGCCATTGTAAATTGAGAGGCAATATCGCTACAGTGAATGCAGATGGAATATTGTGTTTTGTAATGCAGCTCTTGCACAGTGATGGGTGATATTCAGTCAACAGATGAGACACAAAGGCGACAAGGACTAGATGCTTTCATCCTCACAGACGCTGGCCTCCGTCTGTTTCATCGAAATATCCTCAATAAATCTTCTGTCCTTGTGCCGAGGCTTATGCGCTAATCTCCAGTCATAATAGGCCTCATTATTAAACATATTGCTGTAAACCAACACAGCCATCTGGCTCGCTGAGTGTAGCACTGAATAGGACAAGAGCTACTGTTCCTTTCATGTCACCTAGTCGTTGCGCACTGTAAAAACACAAGCTGGTACGACGACTGGTTGGGGGTTGGGGGTGGTGCGATTTGATTGACGAGGGCATGAATGACCTCATAATGGATGAATTTGTATGAGGCGATGCGGAGAGGGCTTTGATGGACTGAATCAGCCAGTGGTAATTAAACGATTAATAGTACTTAGCTCAACTCAGATCATCTCCTGCGCTGGCTCCCGTGGGGCCCGTCATCATGTTGAAATTACACAGATGTTATCGCTCTCCTCGCCTGTAGACAGACACGCAATCAACGTTCGGTGCGGAGGCTCGCTCACGTACGTTCGTACGCCAAACCAATGTCAAATGACACAAAAACAGATAATGGTGATGTTAATGCCGTGCTGTCCTCATTATCTGATCAAGTCATCTCCGTTTGTGCTGTTTCACAAAGTGTAAAGGCAACATACATTTTTCTCCACTGGGGCATAGTAACCATTATAACTGGGGGGCATTAGAAAATATCCATATTGTTTGCTGATAATTTACTCATCCCCACGTCATCCAAGATTTTAGTTTCTTTCTTTTTTTAGTTGAAAAAAAATTAAGGTTTTCGAGGAAAACATTCCAGGATTTTTCCATATAGTGGACTTCAATGGTGACCAACGGGTTGAAGGTCCAAATTGCAGTTTTAATGTAGCTTCAAAGGGCTCCACACGATCCCAGCCAAGGAATAAGTGTCTTATCTAATGAAACTATCTGTCAATTTCATAATAAAATGAAATAACCACTTTATAACCACAAATGCTCATCTTGCACTAGCTCTGCGATGCGTGTCTATGACTTCACACATTACGCAATCACAATGGAAAGGTCATACGCGGTTCTTCGCCTGTGAACTTCGGTTCAAAACGGTAGGGAAGGGTTTTCTCCTCCAACTTCAAAATCGTCCAACATTGTTGTTTTACTTTTTTGTAAAGGGCGTTTGATTTTCTTTGCACGTTCTCTTTGTAAACACTGGGTCGGTACTTCCTCCTATGTCATGTGTGACCTTTCCAACAAAACCTTTTAAACAGTTTGCCACTACTGAAGTCCACTACATGGAGAAAAATCCTGGAATGTTTTCCTCAAAAACCTTCATTTATTTGCAACTGAAGAAGGAACAACATGAACATCTTGGATGACATGAGTGTGAGTAAATTATCAGGAAATTTTTATTCTGGAAGTGAACAGCTTCTTCACATTCAAGCACACCAGCACATTCTTCAAAGTAAAGGCTCCAAATATTTTTTTTTTTCCAATGATGTCATAGAAGAACCATTTTGGGTTCCTCAACAGTTCCTGAACAGTTCTTATAGGAATAGTTCACCTAAAAATGAAAATTAGCAGAAATTATACATATCCTGAGGTATTCAAGATGTAGATGTGTTTGTTTCTTCATTGGAACAGATTTGGAGAAATTTAGCATTACGTCACTTGTTCACCAATGGATCCTCTGCAGTGAATGGGTGCCATCAGAAAAAGACTTCAAACAGCTGCTAAAAAAAAAAAAAAGTAATCCACATGACTCCAGTACATCAGTTTACATCTTGTGAAAAATAATCCAAATCTGTTAAAAATTTGAGTCTTCTATCCATAATATTCATTATTAAAAAAACAGTAAAAATAGGGCAAAATATACTGTATTAATATGAAAGTATTTTCTGTATTGGATTTTACCTGTATTTTGAATTTTGCACTTCATTGTGTTGTTTTTTTAGGGTTAACAGAAATGTCCTTTAGATTAATGGATAATATCCTGGAAGAAAATTACCTGTATATTTTCCTTTTGTTGCTTTCTCCAGTGAAAATGTCATCTTGTCTGAAATAGGACAAAAATACACAAATCAAGGACCGTTATTAGGGGAAACAGTTCTAAACAAACATTTTGGATTTGATGTGAGAGGACAACAGGGGATGGACTTGTTCTCTAGAGGAGAATTATTAGATTATTATTTTTATTTTTTTAAATGTGCAGTTGTTCACTTTACAAGACATTAATTAAGTGACTTGTGGATTGTTGTTTTTATCAACTGGACTCTCATTGTAATGGCACCCGGTCACTTCAGAGGATCCTTTGGTGAGCAGGTGATGTAATGCTAAATTTCTCAAAAATCTTTTCCAAGGAAAAAACGAACTCATCGACATCTTGATGAATGACAGCACCGTTACCAGAACATATATAACAAATATTTGTATTATGCCTACACACTTTATAATCCAGACATGATTCTACGGGGGAGCTAAATGAAATGAAACCAAGAGCAACAAAAACAGTACATACCACACAGCAATAAAATACCTAATATGTAGCATATTAAAGTGCACTAGCCTACTCACCATTAAATAGCCGAAGGCGGCTGGTCTCAGTGTGAAATCTTCTGAGAACTTTATCTTTCCACACACAAAGAAATTTTGTTGCAATTTAAAGGCAATTCAGAGAATTGTTACTAAACACATTATAAATGTTAAAAATGTATTGCTGAAAACATGTTACAAAGACTGTGAACTATGTAGTACTGCATTGTGGAGTTAGATCGCTAAACAATTTTTCACCATTTTTGTTCAGGATTTTTTTTGGGCGGGGCTGAAATCATATCTGGATGACGCACTGGAGCCACTGAGCATGGGCCCTCCCCTAACACTAGAATAACTAGAGCGCATTAGCATCAGTGGTTCACCTGCTTAATCGCGAGTTACTGTCATCACCGTTAGTTACCACAGCCTATTTTGCTAGCTAGCTATGCCTTCACGTAAAAGCATATCTGTTTGCCATAATTTACGAAACAACTCGGTCATTCATTCAGATTGTAGCGGTGTTTGGCGGTATATGAGAGAGGCAGCAGCTTTCCCGCGAGTGGGCGTGGCTTCAGCGTCGACAGCGGACACGCCCCTAGAGTTTGAGAGCAGAGAATGCTGATTATTTTTTCAAGATTTTGATAACTTATTTTATGTACTTGTCGGTTTTTTATCATTAAAATTTGGCTGGGTGGTAATAACATTTTTCTGTGGTGTGACAATCTCAAAACACATATTTAACATTGCTTTACACAGACGTTAATGTTCAAAATGGATTGCAAATCTAGAGTAATACACTGTACACAACTGATACTGTAGGAAAGTGTTGAGAATATAGCAAAAATAATACTGTGAAAACAACTAAATCTACAGTAACAAAGTATGCCGATTGTACAGTATAGGGAACTGTTATTATTACTGTGAAAACATCAAAAATCATTTGCAGTGAACATAAACATTTTATATAAAAAACTCTTGTATAATTGAAGAAATCATAGAAGCCAATATAAAAACGTTTATTTTTAGAGTGTAGTACAACATAAGTGATTCATCATTATAAAGAACGTCTTGATCACTATTTCTGCCTGGTACTGTCTATTTAAAATTGTACACATACAACGATTCCTGTATTATATATGGATACATAATGGAGGGCACTTGATTACTTTCGGAGCTATCTGATCAATAAGAACACATTTAGTGACGAAATGTAAAACACAAAGTGTTGCATTACTAATATCTATGATGACTGTATAGACAGATGTTTGACATGTTTCAGTTAAACCAGTGGTTATGTTCACATGTTCATATCACAACAGGGTCTTCAGACACTGGATTACCAGACATTTAGGGTGTTGAGAACTGAGGGGAAACATCTGCCTAGAGCTCCTCTTTCCTCTCAGGGAATTTTTAGGAAAACGTGACTCTACATTTCACGCAGTTATAAACATTTGTTTCTCTTTTTTTGGCTTAGGGAACGTATCGCATACTGATGGTGTGCTTCCATTCATCTTTTTGCGTTTTCTATCTGCCTCCCTCCCTGTCTCCCTCTCTCTCACACACACAAATTCGTTCCCCTCCCTCCCATTCGATTGATCAGAGGCTTGTGGGTGTCTTGGATGAGTCATATCAGCAATTTACCCAGTTTAAAGCATCTTTCAAATTACTTCCCTTCCAGTCGGGTACCGTGCTGATAACCGATAACAGTTTTCGTACCTACAAGGAGATTTGGAGGACACTTGTGCGCTGGTGTTGTCAGGCGCGCGTGTTTATGGCGCGTAACCGTGTATGTGCGTTGTCCTGAAGTGCGCATGCGCGCGTCGGCTGCTCCGTAAACACCGAAAGTCATGGAACATGTGGCTGAGAACAAGAATGATGAAGACGATGCCCTGTTCTGCAGCTTCATAAATGGATTGCTCCACTTAGTTTGACACTGGCGAGCCTATGATAATTGAAGGTGACTTAATTTGTGGGAAAAAAACATATTTTGAATAATTCGTTTTCACTTTTTGAGGCTGTAACTCTTGAATGGCCACACTTTTTTCTTGTTTATGTTTTATTCTGCAGTTTATCTTTCTTTGTTTCATCTTAATCTTTATGATACTCAATTGGCTTGTTTGTGTATCCTATCGACTTTAATCTTCAAAAGGCTTTTCAGAAGACGCATAGCCCATATCTTTTTAAAATCTGTCAACGATAAAAACAGTTTGATAGGCTGTTTTTTCTTCTCTCTCTTTCTTTCTCTCTCTCTCTCTCTCCTAATATTTGCCTTGATGCCAACTTTAAATGTGAAATGGGCAACATCACAGAGGAATCATAAGTCACAACGCTTGGAATAACGTAATAATAGCGCCCTCTCCTGGATTTATTTCCAGGAGATATTTATACTCAGACAAAGCAGTTTATTAAACCCTCTTTACTATACACTACTGGCAATATAATAAAGTATTTAATATTGTCTTTAAAGCTACCCACATGACAATACAGGTACAATTTGGAAATCTATCTGTATACGTCCATATGTACATTGCACTGTAACCTTTCATTAAAATATCAGCATTCCGTGTGGTGTCCTTTGTCTTTAAAAAAATAAACAGAAACAAAGAAAAAATGCAACTTGGTTGCAGACACAAGTATGACGAAACTAAAAATATGTCTAAACACCTAATTTACATTAAATATGGCAAAACACAAGAATTATATATAGTCACTATTGTCTTTCCGACTCCATGTAATTATTTCTCGGCCACCTATTTATAAATATCATTTGTAAAACACATATTTGAGATTTCAGCTAATATATGTTTAGAAATAATTTCCAACTTATTTTCGCATTCATTTAAAAGGTGGTCTTTTTTACATTTTGTGAACTAATTGGTGATTTATAGGCTACATACTGGAACCCATATTATCCATGAACCTGCATATTAAGGGATTTGTTTTGTAAATTAAAAATCATGACAAAATATATTAAATCTTTACGTATTATAACAATACACGTGATTTTTTCCTGTAATTTCTCTCTAAATTTAAGTCTGCACTAGTATTCACAACATATTATTAATAATATAGATTGACGACCGGTTAACAGAGGTGTTTATTTGCAATAATTGAATGCACAAAATACGTAAAATATTTTAAATGCGCTGTCTTGGGCTTTTTGTCCCTTTAAAGGTCGAGACATCACTATTTTTATTTTTTCAAAATCGTAATAACTGAACAAATGTAAATGCCTGTTTTATTTGTACATCCCTTGCACCAAGTCCAAATGTTATGGGCGAGCTGATCCATCCTTTCTCCCCATGAAAGAAAGAGAGATTGATGGCAGGGAACCGATGACTCTCGCTGATATCAATCGGCTCATTAACTCCAAATACGAAGCCAACCTCCGACGTAATATGTCACTGACCAAAGGGTTTCATCGCATAAATCGGCGAAAATACGCTTTGGTCTGTTCTCTACACAAAAACGCAAGATGTGCTGAACGTAAATATATTTGGAAACAAAATGCAGTTTACAATGAGCATTATTGTCTTTTCAACAACTGTCTTTTTACAAGCGGGAAACCAATCGACTGTGTATTTATTACAGCGCAAAATGTCGTTTTCTGCAACAGAACATGAGGAACATGTTGGTGTTATCATCTGTCCGTTTAGCCATATAATATTTTTTGCTGATATAGGTCATCAATTAAAAACGCGATAATACAGGTAAACACTTGGTGAAGGGAGAAGCGCGCAGAACAGCTGTATGAATGACGACGCGAGCGAGGACGGACTACGCTTCATTCGCAGGGTAACGAACTGTTCAGACTGTAAATATTGAGATATTCCGAGGTCAAACACTCCCCTGGGTCGACATTATTGAAATTGGGACATCGCACGGGATAAATAAAACAAACAGATGACTGCTAGCCGCAAGTTAGTCCAGTGGCAACGGTCAGAGAGCGCGTTCTGACACAATGAACTCGATGGGGACGGTTCTTCTTTGTCAATATTTACGTGGAAATTAGCTCACATAATTCGGTTCGAATCGTCAGCCTCAAGTGATTAAATGTGTCACGGGGTTCATTCCGGACTGAGGCACCTTTCAGTCAGACATTTTCGACAAATCAGAGCCTGTCGCCTCAAGAGAGCAGTCGCTTACGAGAATTTGCCATCAAAACAGATGCGGTGCTCGTGTGTGGGCGCAAGGCTTGGGCTACACACCATTAAGCTCAAGCCGCAGCTGAGTAAAATGTGAAATGGGAGAATTAATCGATCCCAGGACGATGCCTTTTTTCAGTCCCGTGGGAGTATGAATTCTTTTATTCATGAGCGTGTTATGTCACTTCCATTAGGCGGTGGACATTTTTTGAGTGTATCTGAACATGCATTTTCATAATTGCAGCCAATATGTCTACAGAGCCCTCAAAAACTTGACGAATCTTTTCCTTGTGTAGGTGTGAACAATAACTCTCATCATCCCATGTACCCAGGAAAAACTTCAAAAGCGCTTTTATCTGCTATTTTGCCCATTTCTCTTTGTTTTACCTCAGTTTTTTAACATATAATGTATTCATTCTCTTCTTGAGTGGGCATTTTGGGTCCTGCATGAAGTGCATGGGCAGTTAGGAGGAGGTGAGTCAGCGCGGGGGATGGAGAGCGCTGGTTAAGGGTCGCAACTGCGCTAATGCTGAGTGGCAGTCGATAATGCCAAGCCGTATCAAAATCTGACCCTTGGCCCCTGGAGCTCTTAAATTATTCGCCACCAAGGTAGAAAAGGACACGCATTCACACTCATAGCTAGACGAGCTTTCCTCTGAACCCCTTTGTTGCAAGCCGCATTTTTCTTTACAGAATAAAAGGTCATTTTCCCCCGCCAACTTAAATAACATAAGTTATTTCTCGGCACCGTATATGTTGGAAAATATTGATACAATCAGGTCTTGCTTTTATACCTTTTTTATACCTTAGCATTTTTTAAGTGCCACCTTTAAAATGAATGGTTTGGCTGTGAATCTGTGCATCATTTTAGTTTTAGCAAAGGTGGCTCTATATGTTTCCTGAACTGGTTATATAGTTATTTAGAATTTTTTTTAAGTGTTTTACTTTTCTTTTTTCAATATTTCGTTACAGATTCTTCAGATCAGCGTAATGGGTTCTCTAAACTACTGCGTACATAATATAAAGGTTCTTAAAAATGTTCTGCAGTGACATCAGAAAAACCTTTTTGGTTCTAATTCGAACCCCCTTTTATCAACCTGATTAAGCAGGCTACCTGCAAATAACAATAACAATAAAAGACAAATAAAAAGCAAACATAGACGATAATAGGGTTAGGACAGTTTCATGCCAATTCAAGAACACGAGTCTATTGGATGCAACCTTTGAAAATATTGAAATAAGGTTCCCACTCTATAATGAGACAGCTTTGATGCTGCCATTTCGAGTGTGGCTCGTGGGACTTCAATATCCGCACTGCAACTAATCCAATTACACGAATCATAAACTGTGATTGGCGGGATTGCTGTTGGCTCCAATGCCACGCGAACGTTTTCCAATTAGGCCTATTCCTAAAACCTACAGTATTCATGCAAAGGTTCTAAACCACGTCAGACGGAATTCTAATCTCGAAAAGCGTAATTGCAAGAGAGAGAACGCCAAAGTAGGCTGCACTCTTTACGAAACGTCTCGACTATTTCTGGATCATTTGTGGGTCAATTGAGTCAACTGAAGGTACCTGTACATGCGTATAATTAAAAAAAAAAACATGTTAATGTGAAAACATTACATGAGAATGACGTTAGAGACAGATGGATGAAAGTCAGGGGCGGCAGGAGACAAAGAGCGGAAAATTGAACGAGCTCGGGAAATTGAGCGGAAGTAGAGCAGTGAAGCTGAACCGCCTGCGTCACGGTGGGTGCAGCCGTTCGGTCTCTCTCCAGCTCTGATTAAGGCCACCTCACAAACAATCAACAGGCCAAAAGGGTCTACTAAGTAAGTGACAGTGTCAAATTATGCTGGGTACATGGTCTACCCTCTAAATACATCCTATGTATTGCGAATAAACGGATATTTAAACTTAAATGTATAATGTTCAAAACAGCAGATTGCTAATGTTCAATCAACACAGCTACAATTAGATTTAGTTTCTGTATGAGTTAATTTAGCATTGGTGCTTTCACTGTGTACCACAGTGCTTCGTTCTTAATGGAGAGACTGTTTCATTCATGCAATCTCTGTTCATTCATCAGAGCACCGTAGCGTACCCTCTGAGTTCAAACGAGACACGAAATTCTTATCAATGGAGAGTCTGACGTCAGCAGCGGCGCGATGACTCGTGGATCACGTGTCCAGACGCGTCTATACAAATGGGAGTTGCGCTGTCCGTGGTGCTGAAAAAAATCACGCTCCGCATTCATCTCTCAACAAGACAGATCGAAGTGTGTTTCAAATAATTCTTGTGGGAAGCAAACTTACTTTAACTCAAGTTTTAAATGAACTTAAGGATAGCGCTTGTTTCCAAACCTCATCCAAGAAGCACAAGGCTTTGAGTTCCAGCTAATTTGTTCGGGAAATCAGGTGAGTAAGTGCACTGCCATTCCTACACGCACTCGATAAATAGTTTATAGTTCCCTGTAAAAACAAAGAGACGCTATGAAGGACTAGAGATAAGTTTTCCGCTGATACTTAGCTTGAGATGATGTTGAATCTCAGTGCAAGTCATTCAAGGAGATGCAGGTCGACCGATCAACAAGCGTTTCATTCATAAATTTCTAAACGCATTTTTTCCACCTTTTTTTTTCTTTTGCAAGATTCGCATCAGTATCTTTTCGACAAAGTAATCTTGATATGTGATGTCTATGTTTTTTCTTTGTTTAAGCAAGAAAAAAACCCCCATTATTTTGGGATCGTGTGCATAGGAATGAAGATTTTTAGAAATCTTAAGACTAGTTCACTGGAAGTTTATTCTTTAAAAATCTAAAGAAGGCAGATAACGTACACATTTAGCCGTTAATGAACGACCATATTGCTTTTATATGAATAAATAAAAAGAAAAACATATTGACTCACATAATAGGGTTTTTCTGCATGTTGCATTTTAAAAAGCACAGGTGAATTTATAAGGTTTCATTCAGGCATGCTTTCGATTCCCTTGCAAGTCAAGAAAGACAATTTACACTAAGTGTCGTTTTAATATAGTCATTAACCATATGTCGCCTTGCCGTGGTGTTTCGCTAATCCGACTCGAGAAGTGATAGGTGAAGAGGCAACCAGGGAATTCGCTCGCTATTGCCTTTATACGTAGTCTCCGTGTGGACTCACTTAATTAAAGCAGCGCAATTAATTGAATTTAAAAAGGATAATGCATTGTGTTGACAGCGTACTGCTGTAAAACAAGCGCACGTTGTAATGTTCTATCATATTAATTTAGTTAAACAGATTTCAGCTCACGCGCGTTATGCTGCTGTAAAGGCGAGATGTTAAAATAAAGTGTCAATAAAATGTACAGTCATGTTAATGCTCAGATAAATGAAAAAAACACAGATTAATCACCATTTTTTTTTTGTCTTTGTAAGGTGCTCCCCTCTCCCCCATCCTGTCCTCTCTGCATGGTCATGTTCTGCTGTTGCTACCCCTCCAGCACCTCAGCTCTCCTGTTAGTCCTCCTCAGCCTCACCCCCCTGCTGGCCCTGGCTGCCCCTGCACCTCAGCAGAGATCTTCAGTCAGCAGCAGCAGCATCGATGTGGCTCTCAACCTGGCAAAAGAGGACCCGGGGGCAGCAGAAGGAGCTGCTTGGACACATAGGAAAGTGGACAGCCTGCTCCAGAAACCCCTGGGACAGGAACATGTCTCAGATATGGACTCTGCCAGTTCTCTAGCCTCGGTTCTGCTTGAGGCTCTTGACCACCCAGTTAGAGACAAGATGACCCTGGGGGATTCTGAAGAAGGACTCACGATAGAGTCAACAAGGAGTCAGGGAGACCTTGAGCAGGGCACAGAGAAATCATCAGAGGTAGTACAGCAAGGGGAAGAAAACTGGGGACAAGAAAAGCCAAAGGATGAAAGTGAGAGTGTGAAGGAAGACGAAGTGAATACGGCTAAAGGAACGAACAGACAGAGTCAGTCTAACGTGGCCAACCCTCTCCAACGCAAAACCAGGGGCTATTTCCAAAACATTGACCTCGGATTGCAAGACAATGAGATTCTCCCACCTCTAAAAGGCTATAAAGCCTACAACCAGCAACTTGCCCAGGCGACCAAGAAGCTGAAGTGGCAGGAGGAGCAAACGAGAAACCCATCCCAGCTTGAGAGAAACTTCATGGATGATTTCGATTTTGTGGAAGAAGAGGAGGAGGAGATTCTGACCCGCAAGGAGGAGGAGGCACGGGCTCGAGCAGAGCAGGAGGAGGTGAGGCGGCAGGAGGCAGAAGCGCAGGAGGCACGTGAGGAGGAGCAGAGGTTGGCAGACATCGCCTCTGACATGCTTCTGGAGTACATGGGCAGGAAGCAGAAAGCATCATCCTACATGAGAGACATGAAGAAGGCAGCTCTTCTAAACAATGTGGCCGAGGACAAGCGCTCGAACGAGGTGGAGGACAATGACGATGACGACGAGATGGATCCCCAGACCATCGACAAGTTGATTGAAATTTCCAGCAAGCTACACTTGCCTGCTGACGACGTGGTCGAAATAATCAGTGACGTTCAGGAGAAGAAGAAAAAGAGGAAGGATTTACCTCCGAGCAACGCCCCTCGTTTCCGCCCTCTAGTTCCTCTCAAAGCCAAGCCGAGGCCTCAGGCATACCAATATCCTAAGTCACCTAAGAAATCCTCTTATACAGTTGATCCATACAAGAAATGGTACAAGGAGAAAAACAAAGGCAAGTTCAGCAAGCAGGACTACTGGTTTAAGCCGCAGAAGCAGTTTCTGGCCTATCCCTCGTTCCCCTATTATCAGAAGCCATATCGAGCCTATTACCCGGTCTACTTCCCACCCCCCAAGCCGCGGTTCTATACGAATCCCGCTCTGTCCTTTGACTACAACTTTGGGGGCCCCATGGGGTATGGTCTGAAGCCTCCAAACCGTAGGTACAGAGACAGGCCTAAGGCCAGGGACTGGAAATGGGCGCAAGCCCCGCAACGCTCCCAGAGCCCCTACCCACAACCGGACACTGTCATATCTAATTATATTCTCCCCCATCCCCGAACTTACCAGGCTCTCCCCATGCCCAAACCACGTTCTCCTCAGACCGGGAGAGCGCCTTCTTACGTCTACCCACCAGACTATGTGTACGATGAGCCGGAGTCTCCACAGGAGAGCGACGAAGAACTGGAGAACTTCATTGAGAAGATTTATTACAACCGTAGGTTATTTTAGTCAGATGGGAGTTCAGGATATTCTAAAGCGATGAAACAAGCGATGAAAGAGTGAGGAGAAAAAGCTGACAGGGAGCTTGAGTGACAGGGCTGTGAAAAGACAGTTAGGTGTTTCTTCTCCACTCTTGTGTTTTGATACATTCCAAATCAGGAACGGAAGAGATGGTGCTGCTACATCAGAACCTCTCTGCGTGCACTCATTTGGTTTCTCTCGCAGTTTACATTTTAATTTGGTGAGAGAATACACAGGTGAATTTGTAAGGTTTCATTCAGGTATGTTTTTGATTCTCTTGCACGTGGAAGAAAAAGAAAAAAAAAGATAAAACAAAAAGAAACCAAAAAACAAGCAGACGAAATGGTCTAAGAAAAAATTTTGGTGCCAATTGCAAGAGACCCATGTTTATACAAAGATTTATTTTCTTTAGGAAACACTTGATTAATTGAAAAGCAAAGCTTGGGGTTGAATTCTTGATACTGCAGGGCACAGTAATAATTGCTATGGCACTAGTTACGCAAACAAGTAACTGTCAAATTATTACAGGCTTTTCCTGAGGGTCTGTTTGATTGTTTTGATCAATGTTCCTATTGCCTTAATACTGATCACTGTTTTAGCTCATCCATGTGCATGCAGGTCTTGCACCACTAAAAAAAACGATTCTGTCACGCACGCTGTAAACAATGCTTGAAACTAAATCTTCCATTTTATTCACAGAAATGCAAAACAATGAATATCTTTGCTAGGTCGGTGCCCTGTCAATCTACTTGGTGGAATACCTGTACACATGTGATTTACTGTAAACTTAACATCTTGCCAAAATTTGGAACAAATTTGAAAAATGCCCCTGTTGCTATGGGTTACCTCTGATGTTCAACCACTGAGTACAGGATCTTTGTCTCGAGAGCCGAACAGAACGCTGTATAGTGATGTTTGTTCCTAAAAATAAGTTTTAAAATGTCTAAAGTTTGTGAGGACTCTAAGGGTGAACAGTTTGCACGTCTATCTGTATTTGCATCTTTAAAAAAACAAAAAAACAAAAAAAGACAAATTTGGGGAAAATTTCCTTGATCAAACTGTGATTATTTTAAAAATTAATTTAAAAAAAGAAAAAAAAAAACACAAAGACAACTCTAATTACTATAGCAAGTGTTTTCATCAGTGAACTGTCTTGTGAAAGGACTTTGTTGTTGTCAACTTCCCGATTGTAAGTTGTACAGTGTCAAATAAACAAGTGTGTGTGCAATGTGTAAATAACAGCATGTTGATTACTAGTTTTGCTATATGACAAAAATAAAAGCAATTATTTTATTAAAGTCAGTTTTTTTAACAAATGTCTTATTGGAACGTCTTTGATCAGATCCTGAGCAGAAATTAATTAATTTCTGTACCACAGAGGGTTCTTGCCAGGACGATACATGCCGTTTCTTATCTCACCTGTAGCAGAAATTGCATTTGACGTCACAGAGAGTTTGAACCAGCATGCCCAGTACATCTTTGAATTTTATCTGTATTTTCCACAAGCTTTTTCTCATGCCGTATTACAGCAGAACGCTGAAAACACAAACTGACTGACTACGGAGACAATTTATTCTCCAGTTGCTCACGTACCTACATGTGCCTGAGAAGATCTCTAATGAAACGGATAGATATGCAGCCCTGTGATTCTTAAAAACCTTTTTAGGAGTCACGACGGCATTACTCATGGCATACTGTTCCGCAACAAACATTCGTCGGAACATGTCGTGATTATGAAGATCGAACGTATTTACCAAACATCAGAGCAAAAGACGTACGGAATTACGTGAAGAAAGATCTGAATGTAGGCATCTAAGCAAATGCATGTTTTCAACCTCCTGAGAATGATGCTGTTCAATAAGACGCCACTAGATGAAAGTCATTCGCTAATAAAAAGAACTTGGAATAATAAAAGGCGAGTAATGCGAAGGGAATAGACATGGAGACACACTGAGACCAAATGAAAGAGAGGGGTGGGGAGAGAGAAAGCTGCAGTGATTAATGAGTCACATGATTGACGGGTGAGTCATCTACTGCCATGCACCACTGCAGAACCTCAAGCACTTATACCCTCTCCCTCTCTCTCTCTCTCTCTCTTACACACACACACACACACACACACAGGCACAAACACCAGCCCACTCCCCCACACCCTGACTTTGGACACAATGCAGAACTCAATTATGCTCAAAAACACCTGCATTAGGCAAGACGCAAACATACCTATTGCCAGAAGGCCTTGCGGTCTAATTCCAACTACACAGCGTTTGGTTAAAACACCACTAAGACCTCACTGTGAATGATAATGGTGGGATTTAACCCCAAACAGGCGTTCATTATCGTGCTGATGCACTCTAAACGTCTAGGGCTTCCCATCCGCTGTAAATTAACCATTGCGGCGGCAGACGGCCGCTTGAAAATTTTCCATTAGTGACCAGAGTGCAGCGGCTATGGGGGGACAGTTGTTTATGAGCCTCTGATGTGTTTCTCTCATTCCTTTTCTTTCAGCTTTTGTGTCGAAAACGCAGAGGGCCGTGAATGAGCATAAGTGCGGCGAAGTCTCGCGGCGCTGCTGTCGGAGGCTGGTGAGTCATGGCCACTTACGTTCTGCCTCAACCTCCTTTCTGAAACAGTTTCATTGAAATATGCAAAGAGTCTGTTAAGTTACGGCGGTAATTACAGTAAATGGACGCCTGACTCTTCAAAACCTTCACACGCGAAATGTTCCGAGTCATTAATGTACGCCGCGGCTCCATCTGTTGCTCGGGCACGTGATCGCACGTACGCACACACGCGTGCGCATGCAAAAATCAGGCATAAACACAGCCTGATGACAGTGGCGGCAGTACTTCAGAGGTAAAAAGTGGCTGATAATGACTGTGACTCAGACAGCGGCTCTAATGATGCATTCTGCCGAGCCGACCGACCAACACGGCACGGGAAAAAACACTCTCGCATGAAACTTTCTCTAAGGTGCTTCAAAGTGATTTGAAGCTCTCTGCTGCCTTTGTAGATAGACAGCCCCCATTTATGCCCTTCCTGGATTTCAGTGATTAGCCATAATTGAACAGAATCATTTAAATCTCGGAGAGGTTGTTAAGAAAAAATGATAAAATAAAAAATTCCTCTTCCCCCCGATCCTTTTCTGTATGCCAAACCTTTATGCATGATGATAATTACCATGTAATTACCATTCAATTATACCCTGTGCTCTCGCCGTAAGAGCTGTCAGTGTGTCCGTTAAGAGCTGATTGCCAGAGTCTGCCGTTGTGTCTCACAGGATGTGCATTTACGAGCGATTTTGGCATCCATCGATTTCGAATGTACCTGCGCTGTCACGTCGCAATGTATGGCGGCGGATACAGCTTTAATATGTCACGTACTAGAGGTTTCATTTTAAAGACTGTGTGAAATGATTTTCTTTCGGAATCAATTCAAAATGTTCCATTTCACCCGCCGGGGGGAGAATGATCTTTGACAGCACTGGCAGGGGAGGCAGGCGTCAGGCTCTCGGCTCCCAGCATGCACCGTCAGTCGTGTTTCCATTAAAGAGCTTTGTGCGCTCTGACAGTAAAACAAGAGCAATGCCATCTATCGCGTTATAACGTCTGATTAATGCGGCTCGCTATCTTCATTGAAGTGCATTGATGTAAACGGAAGTATGGAAACGGCGTGTTATGACACGCGAGCTAAAAAGTGTTGATCACGACCGGCGCTGCAGAAACACCTGCAGAAGGTTAACAGCGAGTGGAAAAACAACATCAACATTTCATTCATCTGCCGCTTGGGTCGGTGCCGCATTTTAAAAAGAAAAGGAGGAGGTGAAGAGGGTTGAGGAGCTGATAGAGTCAGAGAGAATGGAGGGAGCGAGTGAAACCGAGAGAATAAAGGTGAAGGTCTGAGTAACTCACTCTCTATAAGTACTTATCCAGCAGCTCTGTAAAGTGGCGGACCACCTTCAGAGTAACAAGCTCATTGCCTGGCTTCTCTAGGACTGAGTGCTCTCTTATATATGGGTGTTTCTGCAGCTGTGGGCACTTTTTTTGTCCCAGGGGTTTTTATTAAAGGTAGATTTCAAATAGATTTCAGTGCTTTTCTTTTTGTTGTTGTCTGGATTTTGCCATGTCCTCATCATATTTTTGGTACTTTTTATATATATAAAAGTGTGTGTGTGTGTGTGTATTAATACACACACATTATTATGTTGAAAACAGCTAAGTAGATTTTTTCATGTTTCTTTGATGAATAGAAAGTTCAGAAGGAACAGCATTTATCTGAAATAGAAATCTTTTGTAACATTATAAATGTCTTTATTATCACTTTTGATTAATTTAAAGCATCCTTGCTAAATAAAAGTATCAAATTCTATCATTTCTTTCCCCTCTCAAAAAACACTATAGTGACTCAAAGCTTTTGTATAATGTTACAAAATGTTATTTCAGACAAATGCTGATCTTTAGATGTTTCTATTCATCAAAGAATCCTGAACTCAACTGTTTTAAATATTGATAATAAAATTAATAAAGCACATCAGCATATTTGGATGATTTATGAAGGATCATGTGACAGATTGGAGATTGGAGTAATGATGCTGAAAATTTAGCTTTGATCACAGGAATAAATTACAATATATTCAAATAGAAAGCAGTTGTTTTAAACAGTAAAATATTTCACAGTATTACAATTTTTGCTGTACTTTGGATCAAATAAATGCAGACTTTTTAAAAAAACACATTAAAAATCTTACTGTTCAAAAAGTTTTGACTGGTAGTGTATATATATGAAGAGTTCATTTGCAAAAACAGATAACTCAGTTTAACATTTTTCAAAAATTGTACTTATTACTTACTGTATTATTTACTTATTTTGATTAAGTAAAAACAACAACAACAACAAAATAAAGCTAACACAATAAAAACATGATAACAATTTAAAAAACATGATTTTTGAAAAAATCTGGAACTAATCTGGAATACAAAAAAAAAAAATAAAGTCTTAATATATAGTTACATTTTTTTTCTTTAATTTAGAATTGTAAATTGTATTTTTTTAGAATTGTATTGTATTGTATTTTATTGTATCTATTATTACACACACACACACACACATGTGTGTGTGTGCACCTGGTATTCATCACGTTATGGGGACCAAATGTCCCCACAAGGATAGTAATACCAGTAAATTTTGACCTTGTGGGGACATTTGTGAGGTCCCCATAAGGAAACAGGCTTATAAATCATGCAGAATGAGTTTTTTTGAGAAAGTAAAAGTGTGCACAGTCTCCTGTGAGGGCTAGGTTTAGGTGTAGGGTAGGTGTAGGGTGATAGAAAATACGGTTTGTACAGTATAAAAACCATTACGCCTATGGAATGTCCCCATAAAACATGTAAACCCAACATGCTTGTGTGTGTGTGTGTGTGTGTGTGTGTGTGTGTGTGTGATCCTGGACCACAAAACCAGTCATAAGGGTCAATTTTTTGAAAATGAGATTCATACATCATCTGAAAGCTGAATAAATACACTTTCCATTGAGGTATGATTTGTTGGGACAGTATTTGGCCGAGATACAACTATTTGGAATACAAAACAATCTGGAACTAATCTGGAATACAAAAAAAATATATATATATATATATATATATATAATCTAAATATTGAGAAAATTGCCTTTAAAGTTGTCCAAATGAAGTTCTTAGCAATGCATATTACTAATAAAAATTAGGTTTTTATATATTTACGGTAGGAAATTTAAAAAATACCTTCATGGAACATGATCTTTACTTAATATCCTAATCATTTTTGGCATAAAATAAAAAATAGATCATTTTGACCCATACAGTGTATTTTTGGCTATTGCTACAAATACACCCGTGCTAATTAAGACTGGTTTTGTGGTCCAGGGACGATTTACATATAATTTTTTTCATTTACTTTTTTTTTTTTTTAACAACAGTGTCAGTGAAGAACTAGAGATGAAATATGAGGCATTATGTGTGAAGAAAAAATCGAGGGAATTACGACTAAGCTTAATGTTTTTGGTTAAGCTGTTGCGGTTAAGTAATTTTAATAACTCATATGAGCATATGTTACATTTCAGCTATTAATTAAATAATTAAACATATTTAAAATGTACTTTCCATCACAGAATGTTATTAAACACAAACAGATTCCGTTTAACATTTTAAATATGTTTTTAATGTGTTTAGTGGTTACACTTTATTATTAATGTGTATATTGTAACTATATATTTAAGTACTGAGTAATATTAATTAACAATGTATACTTACTATAGGGCCAGGGTTAAGATTAGGGTTTGGTTTAGGTTAGTTGCATGTTATTATGCATAATTCACTGTAATTACTAGAGTAAGTACATAAAAAATATAATAGTGGCACTAAAATATCCTGTTACCTTTTTATAAAATATGTTTATTAAAACGTAAGATGTGATGAAAATGACAAAGCAGTAAAAAATAATAATATCATCATATCATCTGATGATACGTGTATATATACTGTTGGACAACGTCAGCAGACAAATGAAATGCGAGTGTGAAAAGTGTGCTTTGAGAGAGTCTATTTTCTAAAAGCCCACAGGGACAACACTTGAACACACACTCATAGATATTGCACCACATGCACTCGCACTCACTCTTTGGTACTATATTAGGTCCACACTGTGTGTGCAAACAGCCCTCTTGTCTCAAGGGCGTAATCCATTTGATGTTTACATCAAGTGCTATTGTGGCAGATGGGGTAAAATGTCCCTCAGGGGTGTTTATCCTCAGCTGGGGAGTCCAGACTGACTGAGGCAGACGAGGCCTGACACCTGAGCTCCACTGCTGTCACTCTTTACAGCAAATCTGCTTGTGAGCCATTGAGATTCATCAAATATTAAATAGCCACAGTTTCCGTTTCGTGAGAAGAAGGGGTTAGGGAGAGAGAGAACGAGAGAGCACATAAACAAAAAGAGGTTGCTCCCACGGAAACGGGAGGTCAGTGAGATGGCGGGGACGGTTAATGACGGCCAAGCGGCCCCAGTGGGGTAAGTGAGCTCTCTATAAGTACAACACTTAACTGCTGTTGTTTAGCTAGTGTCAGGGTGAGTTAAAAGGTCTCAGCTTGGGAAATTTAAGCCTCTGAGTGTAATTCGTAGGCAGATGGATTAATTGATAACCTCCCGTTGAGGGGTAAACAGCAGTAATTGAGACTGACTGTCAAGGCACTGTCTGAGGAGACGCACAGCCACGTGCAAATGATTTCATTAAAATGTGAAAATAAATAAACAAAAACAATAGAAACATGTATTTTTAATCTTTACTTACTCTTTCTTTTAAATACAGAATGAGTCAGACTGACCAAAGCAACAAGGAACTAATCTCTCCACAGAACCAACATGAGCAGGTCAGAGTTGGTCTTTATTTTCAAATCAGCACACATATTATTAATAATTAATGATTTTTTGTAGCACAGTTATTCTCCCTATAATATTAATCATCTAATGCTGACGTTTCATTGATTGTCATTCTATATGGAAAAAAAAACATTGTTTATTTATAGAGATTTGACACAGTAGGTGTGTTTCCATTACAGATTTGCACAAAACTTTTGCGATATTTTATAAATGTTGATAAAAAAAATTTCTAAACGACAGCCTTGTTATTAACCACTGTTATGATACTAAAACGTAATGTTTTTCTTTTCACGATAAGTCATGACGACTGATGTTGGTAGGTTTATGTATATCGCAGCCATCGCACTACTCATTATGTTTAATTAAAGTAGACGTGTGTCTTTAGAATAAACACAAGCATTGACTAGACTGGCCGTGATCAGCTCCGGTGGCTGTGTCCTAACTACACGTGACGTGACAAGTTTCCAGCGACAAACAATTTGGCTGTCCACACCAGACGCCACACAACAAAATCAATCAAATATCACAGCCAATCCACAGGCAGGCTCTCTCTGGAAGAGAATGGATACGTTTATAATCTAATTCATAAATATTAAACCTTTCTAACATTATTAAATGCACATACTGAGTGACTGATGCCATCTTCGGTATGGAATATGTTTGCTGTTTCGCAATGAGTTTGCTCTATTTTCAGATCAGATCAGATCAGATCTCAAACTTACATTAGACACTCTTTATTGCATGTCGTGGTGTTGCGTTGCGTGTATTTAGGATGTGGTGTAATGCGCTGCAGACGTGTGCAATGTAAATAAAGGGTTATCCAAGCAATAAAGGCAAGGAAAGACCCTTATATTTCTGAGCGCCCACGTGTGAGGTGTTTCTTGGAGGTTACAATACATTAAAGAATGATCATGTGACTTTTACGTACAACAAGTGAGATGAGAATGCAAAAAAAATATTTCCATTCCATAGATATCCATGTTAAAAGGGGGTAAAAAATTTACTGAACTGAAACTTTTTCAATATAACTAAATATAAAAATGTGTGCAGGTTTAACGTTATATTATCGGCTTGGAAAATTTGTCTAGAAACACCAGAGATCGGAAATGTAAAGCACCGCTCTGTTGCGAGATTTCCGCGTTCAGAAAAAGGTTGATATCTTGTCTTAAAACGTAACTCTCAAGAGTGAAAATTTACCAGCTGACCCTTCACAGGGAGTTTGATTGACAGGTGATTTGTCTGACAAATAAACCAGACAGGACAGTAGACTGATGTTGGTCAACTTGAACTTGAAAAATGGTGCGTATTGACGTCTCTCCACGGTTAAAACAAGATGCCTTCTGATGTTTATTCATGTTTATTTCATGCTATAAACACGTATGATGTGCTGCTTTAAATGTCCACTGAAGTGCCTTGAAGCACGCAGCATTATCCTATGTGGTGACGTAATTTGAACTGAAACAGGAAAACAGGACGGGACATATCGAGCAGTCCCGCCCCCTTTTTAAGATAGCTAATAGCGTTTTGTTTATATCTGCTTTGGCCAGAACCATTGAGCTCGGTAAAGCCGCATTTGACAGCCAGTCTAAATGATTACCCCCTAGATTCAATATTGAACTCTTACTAAAACAAAATATTGATCATAATCATGCTGAGGCTGTGTAGATTTAAAAGTGTTTAAGTATACACTGTATGATGAATAAATCTCTTACCACACACTGCACGTGTATGCGACGCGTTATGGCTCCGACGCGGCAACCAGAGTAGACCACGGCTTCGGCATGTATTTCGAGCCCCTGTACTGTACAAGTCTGGGGCACGTTACTGCTCTGAATCAATCCTTGTGTTTGTAACTGCCACAAATCGGCTCCCCGTGCTGCATCATTAGGGTACTCCCCCCGCCCCCCAACAATTTAAATTTCCGTGGCCGGGATTTAATTTAATGATATTCTAATGGACCGCATTGTGACATCATTGCATGCGGAAAACAAACGTTGTAGTCCAAAGGAGCCGTTCGTTGTAGTTCTTGAAAAGGGATTTTTTTAAAAACGAAATATCTCCCTTTGGAGTGGACTTTGAGATTTGTAACTTTGTAGATCTTTTTATGCTCAAAGATACACACCACACACTGACTAAAGTTCAAAAAGTGAAAAAGCATAATAGGACCCCTTTAATATATGCTGACTCGTGCATATGATCCGCTCTGTGCGCCCGCGTCTCTGGATCGAAGCCAAAGTCCGGAGCAGACCATGCACGCTGCCGCGGTTCATATGACACAACGCAAAACCGGACCTCATTTGTCCCAACTGAAAGCATATTTACACTGTCCTAATTGTTCCCTATTGCCTCAATTGTGCACTACATGCCATTCACCATACAGAAAATACTACCACTGAACAAGTGACAGATTTCAGCTGCAGCTTCACCTTCTACTTGTAGTGTAGGGTGCGGGGCGCTTCGGATTCTAGAGAGCATTTGATTGGACAGAAAGTTTGATGAGAAGCTTAAGTGCAGCGTGATGTCATCAAAATCGTTGGTTCATACTGGCAGAAGTGAGATACTGTAAGTTTTGAATGCTTGTATCTTGTAAACGCGAATAATGTCGAATAATGTTTTGGAAAACACTAGCTTATAGATAACGTTAAGGTTAACATGTTCATACTAAAAAACAAAACTTCAATTTTGATTTGATGGGGACTTTAACTGAGGCGCTACAGCTATTTGTCACGACACATTAAAGAGCCGCACAACGGAATTTATTCTTTTAATTTCTTATTTCTTAATTGTTTGAATTTGAAAGCTGAGACTAAAATAAGACGTACCTAAAATAACCTGCTCTCTCTTGTCTGTCGGCGCGTCATCAGTTTCCTCTTTGCCCCTCAATGTATTTTTCACTGCGTGAGAAAATGATGCGTGACATGAGAGCGCCAACAGTAACAAAGGGGGCGGGTCTTTGCGAAGAGTCACTTAAACCAATTAAAAAGCAGGGCTATATGTATGTATTTATTTATTATTTTTACGTCGCGTCTTGGACGTCTGAAAAATGATGCAGCACGCAAAACGCAAAATTTTATTGAAACTTTCAGTCAAAAGTCTGAAAAGCAGCGCGCATGTTTACATAAAAAACGTTTTAAAGCAGAGCAAGTGAACGCAAAAACATGCTCTGTTTGAACTGTCCCTAAACCCTGTTTCTCATTCTCTTCTGTTCCGTTTCATTATGGGCTGCTTCACAGGGTGTTTCATGCGAGGACGGGGGCTGTTGTGTTTTACTGGAGAAATCTGAATCCGGCCAGACCCCAAATATTGCACAGGCCTTGGCAGCGACTCCTGTACACACACAGAGTAGGTCTAAACCTGTCACTGTTAGCCAGCTGATAAATGCTTGATAATAAGGATAAGGTACATTAAAAACGCTGAACAGTTTGCCCTTGTGCAAATGTTCAGCACTGAAATGCTAATGCTGTTTACTCAGGTGGATGATGGGAAACAATGGCCAGCACACAGGCCTAAATTTACTCTTGGCTATTTTGGGCTGTGTGTTCTGTGACAGTGCTGACATATCTTGTTGGCATAGATGGAGTATGTGAGATCATTAATTTATAATGTGTGTGCTCTTCAATAGCTATAGGAGTCGCCCTTGAACTTTGTTGGTACTGCTTGAAATCTCTTCCCATTGAAGACCACAACATACTTCAGGTACAGTGACAAACTCATGTTTGTCTTTAATATGTGTCTATATCAAATATAGGGCATGCTATAATAGATTAATGATCTGGTTTGTCTGCCTTTTTAGCACTAGATAGACCCTAGGGTTGGATTTCATTGAGCTGGCATGCATTCAGTATCTTGTTGCAACCATTTCAGCTAGTTGTAAATTATGTAGCTGAGTTAGCTTTGAAATTTAAAGCTTCATTCCCATATGTGTCCACTAGATGGAGGGATTTAGTAAATGTTTTGTTTTACCTGCAGGGAGACAGTGAGGATCTAACACTGCCCTCCAGTGGTGAACGTTTGCACTATCAGCGGGACCCCAGGCCTCATTTTGGAGTAGCCCACTCCTCTCGCTCTATATCTTTCCCCCTGTGGGACAGTGATAGGCTGAGGGAGATGAAGAGGGGAGAAGAGGAGGAGGAGGAGGTGGCGGCCGTGGAATCTGTCAGCTGTTGTCCGCACTGCCATCTTGGCCTGCCACGTGATACACTACGCTGGCATGAGGTAAGTAGATACGCCACACAAGTTGTTTTCAGAATGCAATACTAGTATACTACACTGTATATTGCCAAAAAATAAAATAAATAAACGTTCATTTTACCATGTACTGTAAAATAAAGATCATTTTTTATGAACTGTAAAAAGTCCTAACACAATCATAATCATACAAGTATAATAATAGCATTAAATATTATAATAAAAGAAATACATGTTTAGTTTATTGTATTATTAATAATAATAATATAATAAAATACTAATTTTTATGTGGATGTTGGTTACTGGAGACAACATAAAAATAGTATGATGTATAAAACAAAATGATTTATTTAAGACTTTGCTTTCACTGTTGTTTGGTTTCTGTCTTTTTGTGCAGGCAAAGTGTCTGTTGTTTGATGAACAGAGAAACAATTTGTCTTAGTAAAACCTGTCTCCTGCAACTGTCGCTCCGTCTGTTGATGGCTACCTAAAATAAGCTATGCAATTGTAGATATTTTTGTTCAGTCCTATCTTACCTGTTTATAAGTTTTAATATATTTGTTCAGTAATATATTGTAAACAATTTAAGGACTGGACTGTGTGAAATAATAGAATTGCCTTTCAATAATACAGTATTACTGTTCTTTGAGGTCGAGAACAGCGCTCAAATGCTTCCAAGCGAAATCCAATTATTTATTTCAGCATTACATTACATGCTTTTTCATTTGTCAGCAGTGAGATAATTGAACCTTTCAAGAGTCATGGATTTCTTGTCTTTACTGTTCCCTACAGTGCTTATTTTATTCATACTATTATATGCTTGAAATGATGCTAATGCATTATGTGCAATGTTGTCAAATACCATTTAGGATGAATCAGGAATGTCAAAAAATGTATTGAATTGCCCAATATTTGCTAGCAATATAAAAAACATCATTGTTAAATCTATATACACGTGTACAATAAAATTGTTTCAAATAAACATTTACACAGCCTATAAACGACTATATCAGTGTCTGTAGTGTGCTATGGATGCATTTTTAAACCTTTGTGTTGCAGGCGAACAAGGAGAAGTAGACACTGAGAGTAGGGGTGGGTGATATACCGATAGACACAATTAACTGGTAGAAATTTGTAAACCGGTAGAGATTTTCGACTATTTTCTTTATCGCAGTTACAGGCTCACGTGATGTTGCATGTGTTTTTAAGCATTTCGGTTTTAAAACAAGAGATGAAATGCATTTAGCATCAAAAGAGAACTCATTTTGCTACATGCATGTGCTGTCAGAGAGACGCGCACAGTGTGTATAGAGTGCGAGAGTATTGAACTGAGTTATTTTTGCTGCTTTGTAGGCCTTGAAAGGTTAAATACACACACTTGCATGTGTCCAAATGCCCGTCTTTGTAAGTATCCTTGTAAACACAGTAATTTAGGTTTTATGTGAAAACAAACAGCTGAGAAAGAAAACACACGTGTAACAGTATATTGGATCCGAGCAGCTCTTAAAGTGACAGCAGTCTAATATTCCTGCTGTCTGTCTTTCATGTTAATTAAACAAACAAGAGAAAATCTCACTGCTTTTGACTAAATTAATTTTGCAACTTTAAAGGAGAAGTCCATTTCCAGAACAAAGATTTACAGATAATGTACTCACCCCCTTGTCATCCAAGATGTTCATGTCTTTCTTTCTTCAGTTGTAAAGAAATTATGTTTTTTGAGGAAAACATTTTAGCATTTTTCTCCATATAATGGACTGGTATGGCGCCCTGAGTTTGAACTTCCAAAATGCAGTTTAAATGCGGCTTCAAACGATCCCAAATGTGGTCCCAAATGATCCCAGCCGAGGAAGAATGGTCTTATCTAGCGAAACGATTGTTTATTTTCATAAAAATGATACAATTTATATACTTTTTAATGTCAAACGCTCATCCTGTCTTACTCTGCCTGACAGTTAGTGTATGTCGAAAAACTCCCATCTAATGTTCTCCCTCAACTTCAAAATCATCCTACATTGCTCTTTTACCTTTTTTTGTTAAGGGTGTTTTTTGCATGCTCACTTTGCAAAGACTGGGTCTGTACTTCTGCAGTGATGTAGGATGATTTTGAAATTATTTTTGTAGTTGAGGGAGAAAATACGATTGGAGTTTTTCCGACATACCCTAACTGTCTTGAGCCAGAATACACAGAGTTCAGGCAGAGCAAGACAAGACGAGCGTTTGAGATTAAAAAGTATTTAAATTGTATATTTTTTATGAAAATAACTGATCGTTTCGCTAGATAAGACCATTCTTCCTCGTCTGGGAACGTTTATAACCACATTTGGGATCGTCTGAAGCCGCATTTAAACTGCATCTTGGAAGTTCAAACTCGGGGGAACCATAGCAGTCCATTATATGGAGAAAAATGCTGAAACGTTTTCCTCCAAAAACATAATTTCTTTACAACTGAAGAAAGGCTGGATGACAAAGGGGTGAGTACATTATCTTTAAATTTTTGTTCTGGAAGTGGACTTCCCCTTTAATAATAAGAAATTTATATTAACACATCCTGGCCAGGATTTCTGTGTTGTCTAAAATATCCAAGTTTTGGGTTTGTTGCGCTGCGCAGATTGATCATTGTATGACATTAAAGTACCTTGAGAGCTATAGAGAGCAGACGGCTCCTTATGCTTTCGAATTGCTCTCGCTGTACTTTGATGTCCTACACCGATTGGTTTGCACAGTGCCGCTACAAGTCGAACGCAATTAATATGTATGCATATTTGAATCGCTTTAATAGTTTTCTGTAGATCCCACCTTCTCACGTGGCACAATTGGTCGATTTTGTACAATGCCTGCATGTTATTGGTCAAACTACTGTTCTATCATTACCTTCCACAAGTATGGAAACAGGAAAACAAAGTCAAAACCTTTCGATATTTTAGGCAATATAGAAATTCTGCCTATGACGTGTCCGGGAAAAACGGCACGTATGGTCACCCTATCGTATTTCGCACCCCTAACTGAGAAGTTTATTTCTCAAGCACAAACGTCATGTTTTAGTTGTTATCTGAGGCAGCCAAAACCTGGGTGACTCAAAGTTGCCTCAAGCTGAGAGTTCACATGTGGAGTGAATTGTCAACATGGAGTCTAGCAACATCCTAAAGCCAGAAGTGTCCATCTATACACCACTGGCTTATGAGGCAAGACAGGATGCCAAAATGATTTTCATTGGTTTTCTAATTCAGAACAGGACATAACTCCACAACTCACAATCATGGAAACAGACCTGCAGTTTATTATGCTATTAATATGACCATTTTAAAACCAAGAGAAACATTAATTGGCCATATACAGCTGAGGTCAAAAGTAAGCAAAATGTTAATTATTTTACCAAAATAAGAGGAAACATAAAAAATGCATGTTATTTTTTTTATTTAGTACTGACCTGAATAAGATTTTTCACATAAAAGACGTTTACATATAGTTCACAAGAGAAAATAGTTGAATTTATTAAAATGACCTTGTTCAAAAGTTTACATATGCTTGATTATTAATACTGTGTTGTTACCTGAATGATCAACAGCTGTGTTTTTTTTTGTTTAGTGATGATTGTTTATGAGTCCCTTGTTTGTCCTGAACAGTTAAACTGCCTGCTGTTCTTCAGAAAAATCCTTCAGGTCCCACAAATTCTTTGGCTTTTCAGCATTTTTGTGTATTTCAACCCTTTCCAACAAGAGATCAATCTTTTCACACTGAGGACAACTGAGGGACTCATACGCAACTATTACAGAAACCCTCACTGATGCTCCAGAAGGAAACACGATGCATTAAGAGCCGAGGGTGTAAACTTTTGAACAGAATAAATATGTGTACATTTTTCTTATTTTGTCTAAATATCGTATTTCTTTTATTTAGTACTGCCATTCAGAAGCTACAGCAAATACGTACATGTTTCCTAGAAGACAAAATAAGTTCAATTTATGCTGATATTAAAAAAGTTTTCACACCCTGGCCCTTACTGCATTATTTTCCCTTCTGAAACATCAGTGAGCTTTAGTAGTCACTCAGTTGTCCTCATTGTGAAAAGATGTATCTCAAAATCATACAGTCATTACTGGAAAGAGTTCAAGTACACAAAAATGCTGAAAAACCAAAGAATTTGTGGGACCTGAAGGATTTTTCTGAAGAACAGCGGGCAGTTTAACTGTTCAGGACAAACAAGGGGCTCATGAACAACTATCACTAAACAAAAATTACAGCTGTGGATCATTCAGGTAACAACAAAGTATAAAGAATCAAGCATATGTAAACTTTTAAACGGGGTCACTTGAATAAATTCAACTATTATTTTCTCTTGTGGACTATATGTAAACATCTTTTTTTGTGAAATATCTTATTCAGGTCAGTATTAAAAAATAACATGCATTTTGTGTGATTCCTCCTATTGTAGTAAAATAACATTTTGCAGATTCTGCAAGGTGTATGTAAACTTTTGATCTCAACTGTTCGTACATTTCTATATATATTAAATATACGTAATATATGCAAAATCTCTTTGTCTGGTATCAGCAGTAACCAGATTATGACTGTGCTGATGACATTTAAACAGACTTTTACGTATACAATATCAATAGTGCAAAGAATAGTCAACTTAAACTGATGCAAAATCAGTATTGGGATGTACAAGATAGACGACCAGGAAAGGGTCAAGCAGATAAAAGACAAAATTCTCAAGTGTTGTCAAATGACTTCTGAGCTCAAATGATCAGTAGCCTCTACTACAGCAAGGGTGCAACAGTAATGTCTCACTCAAAAGTGTATTAATCAGAATCAGAATCAGAACAGCTTTATTGCTTTATTATGGGGACATATGCTAAATTATACATTCTGAGAACACCTCTGTCTAAATAAGTTAGGTTATTATTTGGAGTAGGATGGAAAGGATTTCAAAATACAGACTGTGGATGAAACCTTTGAAGATAACTGAGATTTTTCAGTAGGGTTTGGGTACATGTGCTTTTTATAACAGGGCTGTAATTAATTACCATCATGCAAACACTTTGAAGAAAATCACCTTTAAATTAGGAGCTTAAAACGGTTTGACTGGACAAAGCCACCATTTCATTTCTTTATACCTTCTACCTGGTGATTTAAGGTTCCTTTCAGTTGCTAAAATAAACTAGTAAAAAATGCACTTTCACTTGGACTGCGGTGTAATCATTGTCATGTTAGAGAGCTCTTATCTCCAGCCCTGGTTCAGGCTCTCAACAGGAATGTGTGTCCAAGAGGTGGGGTGCGAAACTGGAAAAATGTTGGCAGCATTTGAGGGACCCTTCTGTAGCCATATTCAGATCCCCCAGTCTGTACAAAGCACAGAAACCATAATACTTTTTCAAAACAGTGTCTACATTTGAATACTAAACTGTTTGTGAAGTAGTTTTGCATGTGTGTGAAACAAAACCTGCATCTGAGTGAGCAATTCACACCAGTTACACCCAGCGGCTGCCAAACAAACACCCACATTCACACAAAAGCCAAAAGAATCACATATGTGTGTGTATATATATACAAATATAAAATGGTATAAACAGAATCTAAAACAGCTACAAATGTCAAATGTATTTCATGTATTCAACAAATGGTCAGTGAAGAGAGGTTCTCTTATTTTCAGAAAATGCTGATATTCAAGCTTTCAGTTCAATCTTGATTTCATGATTGTGCAATTTTCTAGCTAGGTAGCTAGCTAAATAAATAAATAAAACAAACTGCCAGCATTAAATGGAACAATTTACAAATTCAAATAAACATAGATTTAACTTTTTTTTTAGTTTATTTAAATACTCCAGAATAAGTAACAAGGTTGCAATTTAGCTTAAATAAGGTAGGGACTAACATTACTAGCACTAACTAGTTTGAGATCAAATATTCGTTTATAGGATAAACTTGACATAAATCAACAAACATACATTTGTTTTTTGTTTTTTTAACCTTTATTTTGGCTAACAGGTTTGAATGGCCGAGCTTGACAAATGCTGTCAACGTTTTAATAATTACAATTAGTACGTAATTAAAATATTATACAATATGAATTCAACATATTACGCAATTGTTGTACGATTTTAATTTGAATTTAGAAAATCAAGAACCTTACATTAAACTCCAACCTTCTCTGCTGCAACATTTATTATATTTTCAACACAAACCCACTAGAGTGTGGGTGTGGTTGTGCGGTGATTGGGCCAATTGAATAGGCGAATGTGCCTTATTAATATTACATTAGATGAGTAACGCAATAAATTAATCAAATATTTAAAATAGACCAATGATTGAGCTCGCTGCGTGACCTCTATATTAATATTCATGAGCTCCTCGCAGCCACGCCTCGCAGTGGTCTTCCTGTGATTGTGTTGTCTCCGTCCTATTGGGTAGACGCATCTTGCGCGTCGTCACACATTATACATTTTCACTTTACGCGTAAAAGATCATTAAAACATGTCGTCTTTGTATAAACCGTTTTCTGTTTCGGACGGGCCGTGCAAAGACGCGATACTGAGGCGAGGATGTACGCCGTTACAGCATCCTGCAGCGATGACCCGGATTGCCTCCGCTGGCGGGGGCTCGACGCGCACTTTTACCCCAATTCCTAACATTTATCCAGGCCAGAGGAATCTAGCAGCAGCTGCAATCGGAGGGAGAAAAATCACCCATCCGTGGAAGGCTATTCTTGCAGGTAAGTTAACGTTAAATGCGTATTGTGTTTGTGTTAGATGTACACAAGAGCCGGTGTTTTGGTGAATCACGCGATAGCCTATTATGCTCGAGCCCACAACAACAGTCCTGCGTGATTACGGATCAAATTTCTCCTGTGCGTCCCCTACTGTCTGCCATTACTGTGAAACTCACTGTTAGTCCATGACCTGCGTATCTGTGCTTAGTCACCCAGATGGTAGCTTCCAGAAATCTCATGTATAGACTATTGGCTGATATCAGTCTATACAAGGTTGGACTCTCAAAATAGTGTGTTTTATTAATATAATTGTCAATTCAACTACTTAATCAGATTCCAGCATTTGTTACTTTAACAGCAAACACTTGTTTGGTTGCAGTGTTCATTCAATAGTGTGTTAAACAACTAAAACAAAATTACCTTATATGGAACTGACTGTCCTTGATGGAAGTCAAACAGCTGTAAGCTTAAGAAATCACATAGATTGCCTCTGATGTCAATGAATGTGATTTAGACGCACTGTTTACTGATGATATTATTTTTACCCAGGTGGCATTGCAGGAGGCATTGAGATCTGCATCACATTTCCAACAGAGTATGTGAAGACCCAGCTACAGTTAGATGAAAGAGCAAATCCTCCACGGTACCGAGGCATAGGTGAGGACGACTGTTAAAGGAATAGCTTACACAAAAATGCATTTTTTCGGAAAATGCTCTTACCCTTCCACTGTCCATCACTAAGGTGTTTCAAAACCTTCAAACCATTGCTTCTAGTTAAAATACAAGTCCTCTATTTATTGTATTGCTTTATCCAGTGAAAAACCTAGACTTCCAGTCAAAAGTTTTTGAACAGTAAGATTTTTAATATTTATTTATTTATTTATTTATTATTTTTTAAAGAATTCTCTTCTGCTCCCCTGATCCAAAATACAACAAAAGCAATAATATTGTGAAATATTTTTACTATTTAAAACATTTGCTTTCTATTTGAATATTTTTTTAAATGTCATTTATTCCTGATAAAAGTTACATTTTCAGCATCATTACTCCAGTCTTGAGTGTCACATGATCCTTCAGAAATTATTCTAATATGCTGATTTGCTGTTCAAGAAACATTTATTATTATTATTATTATTATTATTATTATTATTAATATTATCATTAACATTTAAAATGGTTGAGTACATTTTTTCAGGATTCTTTGATGCATTGAAAGAATCAAAGATCAGCATTTATCTGAAATAAACAGCTTTTGTAACACCATACCATTCTAAAACCTGGAGTCAGTATAATTTTTTTTTTTTTTTGGAAAGAAATTATAGAAATTAATACTTTTGCTTAGCAAGGATGCTGTAAATTTATCAAAAGTGATAATAAAGACATTTATAATGTTACAAAAGATTTCTATTTCGGATAAATGCTGTTCTTATGAACTTTCTAATCATCAAAGAGACCTGAAAAATTCTACTCTGCTGTTTTCAACATCATAATAATAATAATAATAATCAATGTTTTTTGAGCAGTAAATCAGCATATTAGAATGATTTCTGAAAGATCACGTGACTGGAGTAATGATGCTAAAAATTTAGCTTTGAAATCACAAGAATAAATTACATTTTAAAATATATTCAAAAAGAAAACAGTTATTTCAAATAGTAAAAATGTTTCTAAATTTGACAGTTTTTGCTGTACTTTGGATCAAAGAAATGCAGGCTTGGTGAGCAGAAGAGACTTTTTTTAAAAGACATTAAAAATCTTACTGTTCAAAAACTTTTGACTGGTAGTGTATCTTGTCTGAATCAGGAGAGAAATATGTACAGATCAAGCACAGTTTACAAGTTAAAAAAAAGTTCTAAACAAATGTGTGAATTTTCATGTGGGACAACAACAGGGGGCTTTTTTTTTTACTGGAGGTAGTGTTATTATTGATTATGAACTGATATTTTGGCCAGAAGCAATGGTTCTGAAGCAATTCCTTGATGGATTTGTTTCTTACAAACACACATCTTTTCACTTTATGAGACATTAATTGATGGACTGGAGTCTTGTGGATTACTATGATGTTTTTATCAGCTGTTTGGACTCTCATTCTGATGGCACCCATTCACTGCAGAGGATCCTTTGATGAAGATCCAAATCTGTTTTGATGAAGAAATAAACTTGTCTACATATTGGAGTTATTTTTAAGCATTTTTTGTATTGTTGGGTGAACTATTCTTTTAACTGTATGAATGAACTAAATGTGTGAATGTGTTAAAAACACATAACCTCGATTTTTATGTGCAGGCGACTGTGTTAAGCTGACGGTGCAGGATCATGGGTTGAGAGGTCTATACAGAGGGCTTAGTTCCCTACTTTATGGATCCATCCCGAAATCTGCAGTACGGTAAGAAACATTGGTCTTTAAGTGTTTAAGCTTCAATAGGGTCTCTTTTGCTGACACTCTTCTTTTTGACAGGTTTGGTACGTTCGAGGTTCTTAGTAACCCGATGAGGGACGCCACGGGTCGGCTTGACAATAAAGGAAGTTTGCTGTGTGGTCTTGGAGCGGGAATTGCAGAAGCAGTGTTGATAGTCTGTCCGATGGAGACAGTCAAGGTTGGACTGTTATCAGTTGTTTTGGTGATACTTACACTAGCAGTCAAAAGTTTTTGAACAGTAAGATTTTTGTTTTTCTGTTCACCAAGCCTGCATTTATTTGATCCAAAGTACAACAAAACAGTGTAATTTTGAAAGATTTATACTATTTAAAATGGCTGTTTTTTAATTCAAATATATTTTAAAATGTCATTACTCCAGTCTTCAGTGTCACTTCAGAAATCTTTCTGATATTCTGATTTGCTGCTCAAAAAACATTATTATTATTATTATTATTATTGTTGAAAACAGATTTTCTTCAGGTTTCTTTGATGAATAGAAAGTTAAGAACAGCATTCGTTTGAAATAAAAATCTTTTGTAACATTATACGTGTTTTTATCATCACTTTTGATCAATTTAAAACATCCTTGCTAAATAAAAGTATTAAATTATGTAATATTTCTTTAAAAAAGAACAACTTTTTAATAGTACAGTGTATAATGTTACAAAAGTTTTTCTGTTTTTTTCATGTAAATGCTTTCTAATTATCAAGGAACCCTGAAAAATGTTTTACAAATTGATAATAAGTGTTTCTTGAACAGCAAATCAGCATATTAGAATGATTTCTGAAGGATCACGTGACACTTAAAACTGGAGTAATGATGCTGAAAATTCAGCTTTGAAATCACAGGAATAAATTACATTTTAAAATATATTTAAATAGAAAACAGTTATTTTAAATAGTAAAAATATTTCAGAATTTTACTGTTTTTGCTGTACTTTGGATCAATTAAATGCAGGCATGGTGAGCAGAAAAAAACATTAAAAATCTTACTGTTCAAAAACTTTTTATGGGTAGTGTATGTAATAATATACCACCTTATCTATACTAATAAATATTACTCAAAACATCTCTTGTCTGTATTATTTTCAGGTGAAGTTCATTCATGACCAATGCTCTCTGAGGCCACGCTACCGAGGGTTCTTCCATGGCGTACGAGAAATCATCAGAGATCAAGGTACCAACCAAATGAGATCCAAATGAAGTTTGGATATTAATAGAGACAGTAAAGTAAGAGGAGAAGGACCACTTGTAGAAAAATGATTAATATGGGGGCTGTAGAAAATAAAAGCTTAACTTAAACTTTTATATGTCAGTGCCTATAGCCTAGTGGTTAGCGCACTGACATATAGTGCAGCTGCGCCTCTGGCTGACCAGAGTTTGATTCTCGACCCAGGGTCCTTTGCCAAACCCACCCCTGCCCCCTCTCCACCCAGCAATTTCTTGTCAATCTCCACTGTCCTGTCATCTAAAAACACAAAAAGGCCATAAAAAACTTTATACATAAATAAAATAGTTATGATAAAATCTAAAAAAAAAATAAAAAAATAAAAATATATATTGAATTAAAAAAAAAGTAAATAATAGTTTTTGAGAAATAAAAATAAATAAATAAATAAATAAAACTAAACTTTATTTTAAAAAAACCCAAAATATTAAATATAATATGTTTTCTTTGTAGGTGTTCGAGGGACATATCAAGGACTGACTGCTACACTTCTAAAGCAGGGTAGCAACCAAGCTATACGCTTTTATGTAATGAACCTGTTGCGCAACTGGTACAAAGGTGAGGATGAGATCACTCTCCTTCATTTAACAGTAATACTTTGAAATTACTTAATTTCAATATTGCCGTTCAACATGATCATCTTGGCTTTTTCTTCAGGTGATGACCCCAGTCGTGACATGCACCCGCTGGTTACAGCACTGTTTGGAGCGACAGCCGGGGCGGCAAGTGTTTTTGGAAACACGCCACTTGATGTAGTGAAGACACGAATGCAGGTTAGCAGGTTATTTATTAAGTAACAAATTAAAATGAACCTATTTATACTTTTAAAAGAAAATGTTTTTAAATATCACTCATTGATATATTTTATAATTTCTTTTTAGGGTTTAGAGGCTCATCGCTATAAGAGCACATTGGATTGCGCATTCCAGATTTTGAAGAATGAAGGCCCTCAAGCGTACGTGTTTTTTTTTTTCTCTTCATAATCATTTTCCTTTTGGACATAATTTTCTTTTCTTATGCCATAAAAAGGGTCATTGGATGCAAAGTTCACTTTTACATGTTGTTTGAACATTAATGTGTGTTGGCAGTGTATGTACACATCTACCCTATAATGCTAAAAATCCATGCAGTGGTTTTTAATTAATCTGTAAAAATAATATCCCCTTTTTCAAATCGAGCCATTCTCAGATGCCTGTCAGTGTGCCGTCTCACCCACAGAGGCCGCTCCCATGATAGTTGATTGACATGAGCGTCTTACCTCAGATCAGCTGTAACAGTCCGACCTCCACTGTTTTGATGCCAGAGCAGGGATGTAAGTTAGACAAGAATATCTCTGATTGAGGTGTTGTGTTGCTGGATGTAATAATGAACATAGTAGTCATTTACTCCCAACATTTGAGCTGTTGAAGATGCAGGGGATTAGGTTTGTTTGTGAAGGGAATGCACCTCCCAATCTACATAAATGCGTCTATGTTTGCACAAATCATTCGTGATCCAGCTTCACCTACAGCAGAAGTGAGTATAAGGGGTTTATGAATCTCTGCAATCACCTTTCCTAATGACATGCTAGTTAGCAAGTTTAGTGGCTAAATGTGGCTAAAGTAAACAGGCTCGTCACTCCACAGAGAGTAGAGGGGGGCGGGACAAGCAGAGCTCATTTGCATTTAAAGGAACAATTCCTCAGAATGGGTTGATTTTTGCAGAGCACATTTTGACAAGGTAAAAAGGGTGTTGTTTTACACTACCATTGAGAATTTTTAACCAAAGTAAATCGACTTTTCATTAAGACTCTAAAGAATCATATCAACTTGTGGAAAATGTGCATCCAATGACCCCTTTAAAGGGATAGTTCACCCAAAATTGAAAATTCTGTCATTATTTACTTGCTACAAACATTTATGAATTTCTAACCAGAGTTTCTGGACTCTGTCATCAGTCGGCCATATTGACAGCACTGAATGTAAACAATGTCACTGAACTGAATGAAATTTGAATATTTTGCTGATTATTTCTACTGAAAATGGTCAATTATTGTCATGTTTTGGGCTGTACTAATCGGTCGCACCGGTAGAAACATTTGGATTACTATAGACTGCCAAAAGTTATAACAAATCAAAGGGAAGAGTGCAAAAAAAGGTGTTTGTGGTTGGCCAACTGAACCAGGATTTCCAGGGCAAGAATCTTGACAACATTCGTGTTTGTTCTTATCATTTCCGGTCAGTTAGGTGAAATATTAGAGTAATATCTTAATTAATACTGCTTGTACGCATCTTTACCCCCATTAATTTTAGTTTGTCAAAATAATGTGCCCTTTCCTGCTTACTAAGTCTTTCTCTATATGATTTAACAGCTTACACACGTTTTTTTTTTTTTCTGTGGTTTAGACAGCAAATATTAGCAGAACAACGTCTTCGGTAGTACATTAACCATGCAATCCATGCTGTTGTTTACATCCAAGTATTGCCAGTATGGTAACTGACCAAATCGTGAAGTAAGTGCGAACCCTCTGTTGACTTCTGTAGTATTTTATTTATTTTTTCCATACTATTGAAGTCAGTGGGGACCAACAACTGTCTGGTTATCCATATTCTTCCAAATATCTTCTTCAGATTGAATGCGAGTAAATGATGACATTTTTTTTTTTTTATTTTGGGTGAATTACAGCTCCCACAGGAGTCATTTTCAAACTAGAACTATCTGAACCAGAAATTCTTCTTGATTGCATAAATTCTTATTGAAATGACTGAAAGTTAGCTAAACAATTGTAATCATGACCTCACCTTTACACTTTTTTTCACTCTTCATCACAGGTTCTACAAAGGCACGGTCCCACGACTGGGCCGAGTGTGTCTAGACGTGGCCATTGTGTTTGTTCTCTACGAGGAGGTTGTAAAGCTACTGAACAATGTTTGGAGAACAGACTGAAGACGGAGCAGGGCGCAGAACTGATTCAGACAGACTAAACTATCCAAACACAGTTGGCCACGTCAGTCAACTCTAAAGATCCAGACTTGAACCGTGACCTCTGGCCTAGAGGATTTAAACCATCCATCTGTGTCTGTATAGTTGAAGCCAGCAGCTTGAGCCATGAGAAGGAACCTGTAGCTTACGGTACATTTATCAACGCACAAAAATATTGATACATGAGCAAGCGTATCATCAGTTTGCATTCTTCAGTGTCTTCTCACCACCATGCTTTTATAGAGGTCGTCGTGAGAATCATGTGGCATGAAACGTAATAGCACAACCAAGTACGCAGAAATATCAGTGTAACGCACATGTTCTTTTGTCCTAGTTTACATGTACAGCTCTGAAATGTTGTCCTAAGTCTCAAAACGAATAGAGGCTCAGACATTCGTGATACTTGATGTAAAACTTGCATGCTGAGTGGGATATTCAAGACCAGGGCATTCAACCTTGATGTTTTGTGTTTTTTATAATGCTGAAGGAAGCTTTTTTTTAGCTGCACAAGCTTTTTTTTTTTTTTTTGTCATCAAACGTTTCCCACAAAGGTTGCCTATCTGAAGTAGTTACTCTACTTTGTGTTTGTGTTCGATTTATAAGCAGCAGCGCTTCTTCAAAACCGATTCTGAATACTTCACACAGATTCAATAAACCACATAGGTTCAGTTTCCCGTCCCTGTGACCTTATTGAGTAGCTAACATTGATTAATCGATCCAAACTCTTTGAATTCCTTCTCCTAAGACTCTTAACGTCATACACGTGTTGTGCGATAACAACAAACTGCCTTTGATGCTCTACAGTTGTTCATTCAAGATAAGAAAGCCACACACTCACAAAACGGATCCTATAAAAATCTTTTACTGCTTGTTAAATGAGAAAACGTCGCTGCTGACGTTGTACGGTCCGCTGTGACGACGCCGGTTATCTCTCGGCGCTGGAACAGACCCAGTTAATGCCGCCTGTATCACGGCATTAGGGATTAAGTTAATTACAAAGAATGTGTGTGAGAAAGATTACACAGATTAGACTGGGTCAGTTCGCCTGCACTTGCACAGGGCAATTGCTCATTTGAGTGGGCAAAAAAAGGCAGCATTTTATCTGCCCGCTATCTGGCCTGACAACATCAGAGAGCATTATATGTCAGCTATTGTGATGCTGTCGAAGCAGTTTCGTTGGACAAAGAGGCTAAGGCTTAATGCTCCCACACTGCTGTCCACTATCCTGTGGGGCGATGTTTCGAGACGCCTGATTGGCTGTTGGGTGCAGAGCCATGGGCCACTGGTTTCTCCGGGTTACTTCCTCCATCTGAAGGGGGAAAGAAGATAAGACATGCCAGGTGTTTGTACCAGGTGGTATGACACACCGCATTGTGTCTGTGTGTGGAAATAAATAATCTGACAGGATGTGGGGTCACTTACATCCTTAAACACTTGTCTTTTCCACCACTGACCACTCTTTGTCCGTCAGGACTCCAGTCAACTGCAAAAACCTGTGCAATGAAAGAAAACTAGATTAGCAGTGTTTATGCTCTATGCTGTTGCTAATGTATTTGGTGACCTGTCAAAATCATCTCTTTATGTGGTAAGTTTAACTATTTTATAAAGATATAGTTTAAAAATGTAAAATATATAAAATAAGCAAAAATGTAAGCTCATTTACCCAGAGTAATAATCCATGCATTTTTATTATTTTTCCTTCTCATTTTGGCTAAATCACTATTTTAAGATGACCTGGTATGTTCTGGTTTTAAATGACCGTGAGAATACCAATATTTTGGTTAAAAAAAAATTAAAAATGTAGGTCTGTGAAGTATTACAATTTTCTTTACAGCTAAAATAGAAATAAACTAAAGCTATATATATATATATATATATATATAAACTAATAAAAATGTCAAAAGGCCATAACAAAAATATTATAACTCAAATTTACAAAAAGCTGATATAAAGTAACAAAATGAAATTAATTCTCTTAAAGTTGAATGACTAAAATTCCTAAAACTAATATTAAAATAAATTAAAGCTATATAGAAATATAAAAACTAATAAAAATGACATATGACATAATAAAAAGCACATAAAATTTGTAAAACTTAAAATGAAATAAATATTATTTAAAAAAAATAAAATGTAAACAAACAAGAAACAAATTTCTTAAAGTTGAACAACTTTAGATTGAAAAATTACGTTTAAAAAAAATGTAAACAAAAATTAATGTTCCCTTGGCAACAAAATGAAACTGAAAAAGCTGATATGAAATAAAATAATTTTAGATAATAAAAATTCAAAACTAGAAATATGAAAACTAATAAAAAAACAAAATTACAAAAGCATAAATGTAGTAAAACAAAATGAAATAAAACCGATATGAAATAAAATAATTTTAGATGAAAAAAAAAAAAGTAGAAATACAAAAAAAAAAAAACAAGTTGAAGTACTATACTAAAAAATTACTTGTACTAACAAATTAAAGCTATATAGAAATATGAAAAACTAATGAAAAAAATGACAAAAACACAAAAGTAGTAAAACCTGAAATGGAAATGAAATTAAGCTGATATGAAAAAATAATTTTAGATGAAAAAACGTTGAAGTACTACAATTCTAAACTAAACTAAACTAAAATAAATTAAAGCTATATCAAAACTAGTAGAAATGGAAAAAAGGAAAAGAAAAGGAAAGGACGTGATGTGAGGCCAAGTATGGTGACCCATACTCAGAATTTGTGCTCTGCATTTTATATATATATATATATATATATATATATATTACAATATTATAATATATATATATATATATATTATATAGTTATTACAATAATACATAAATGTCATTTATGTCCTGAATAGAAGCTGTTCTAAAGCTCTGCCCCTTGTGTAAGACTCCAACCTCTGAACTAATTCTATTCAGTGTCTTACCTCATCAGCGTGGCCAGGCAGATCTCCATTTAGTTTCCCCTTCTTGACATCCCACACCTTCAGAGTGCTGTCACTACTGCCACTGACTAACAGACGGCTGTCTGCCGACCACGCCACCTGGTACACTGGCCCGACGTGACCCCGAAGTGAGGTCAGGTACCTGGAAAAAACAAAAAAAAAAGAATCTTACAGTTCTTTCAAACACTTAAAGGGGTCATCGGATGCAAAGTTCACTTTTACATGTTGTTTGAACATTAAAGTGTGTTGGCAGTGCAAGTACAAATCTACCCTATAATGATAAGAGTCCATGCAGTGGTTTTTAATTCATCTGTAAAAATAATATTCCTTTTTTCAAATCGAGCTGTTCTCAGATGCCTGTCATTGTCGCGTCACACCGTCAGAGGCCGCTCCCACGATAGTTGATTGACACGAGCGTCTTACCTCAGACCCAAATCAGCTGTAACAGTCCGACCTCCATAGTTTCGATGTCAGAGCAGGGATGAAAGTTAGACAAGAATATCTCCGACTGAGCAATTGAGGTGTTGTGTTGCTGGATGTAATAATGAGCATAGTGGTCATCATTTACTCCCGACATCTGAGCCGCTGAAGATGCAGTGGATTACATTTGTTTGTGAGTGGAATGCGCCTCCCGATCTACATATATCCATCTATGTTCGTGCAAATCATTCGTGATCCAGCTTCACTTACAGTAGAAGTGAGTATAAGGTTTTTTTATGAATCTTTGCGATCGCCTTTCCTAATAATGTGCTAGTTAGCAAGCTAAAGTAAACAGGCTTGTCATTCCAAAGAGAGGAGAGAGGGGTGGGGCAAGCAGAGCTCATTAACATTTAATTCAACCTCGACCAGAACAGGATGATTTTTGCAGAGCTGATTTTGACAAGGTAAAAAGGGTGTTGTTTTACACAACCATTTAGAATTTTTAACCAAAGTATATTATAGACTTTCCATTAAGACCCTAAAGAATCATATCAACTTGTGGAAAATGGGCAGACAATGACCCCTTTAAACGAGGTCAAACATTGACGTGTTTGACGTTATATTTCAAGAATCTCTCTAGGTTGTTGCCATGTGCAGACAAGCAAAACATGCCAGCGCTAATGTGATTTGAGTGCCCTCTAGTGTACACTACTAGAAGTACACTATGGGTGTGTGACATTAAGAATCCACTTAGAGGAATACTGGTGTAATGTCTTTCATATTGTAATATAGTATGAGAAACTGTTTGATATACAACAATAAGCAAGCATTTTGTCACCTAACCCCACAATGTTGCATGTGTAAGTGGCATTCAATTTTCATCACAGGAAACATATAAAGAGTTAAACAGATAACTAGTTTTTAATTTTCAAAAATCATGTTTCTTTATTGTGCATTCTAATTAATCTCAATCAAACTGCAGTTTGGGTTATTTTGATCTAAAGTAAAAATAACTAAAAAATACAGCTAACTAACACAATAAAACATGACATAATAAAAACATGATTTTTAAAAAAAATGTTTTGTTTTTGCATATAAGCTCTTCATATATAATGTCTGTTTTTTAAAGGGATAGTTCACCCAAAAATGAAAATTCTGTTATCATTTACTCAAGTTTTTTCAAACATATAGATATTTTGAAGAATACTGGCAACCAAACAGTTGACAGTAGCCATTGATTGCCATAATATATATTTTTTTCCATATTATGGAAGTCAATGGCTTGGCTTTTGTCAACTTTGTTACAAATTGAGGGTGATTAAATGATGACAGAATTTAATTTTTGGGTGAATTATCCCTTTACATTTGTATATAAAAAAAAAATTATTTACACTACCAGTCAAAAGTTTTTGAACAGTAAGATTTTTTTAAATGTTTTTGGTAGTTTTTAGAAGTAGTCTCTTCTGCTCACCAAGCCTGCATTTATTTGATCCTAAATACAGCAAAAGCAGCAATACTGTGAAATATTTGTACTATTTAAAACAAATGCTTTTCATTTGTATATATTTTAAAATGTCATTTATTTCTGTGATCAAAGCTAAATTTTCAGCATCATTACTCCAGTCTTCAGTGTTACATGATCCTTCAGAAATCATTCTAATATGCTGATTTGCTGTTCAAAAAACAATTATTAATATTATTATTATTATTATCAATATTTAAAGCAGTTCAGGATTCTTTGATGAATAGAAAGATCCAAATATCATAATTTATCTATAATCTGAAAGCCTTTGTAACATTATACATATACCATTCAAAAATTTTTTTGTTTTTGTTTCCATTTCAGATAAATGCTGTTCTTCTGAATGTTCTATTCATCAAAGAAACCTGAAAAAAATTCTACTCCCCTGTTTTCAACATAATATATATAATATACATAATAATAATAATAATAATAATGTTTTTCGAGCAGCAAATATTAGAATGATTTCTGAAGGATCATGTGACTAGAGTAATGATGCTAAAATTCAGCTTTTAAATCACAGGAACAAATTACATTTTAAAATATATTAAAATAGAAAACAGTTATTTTAAATAGTAAAAATATTTCAATGTTTTTGCTGTACTTTGAATCAAATAAATGCAGGCTTGGTGAGCAGAAGAGAATTCTTTAAAAAACAGCAAAAATCTTACTGTTCAAAAACTTTTGACTAGTAGTGTACTTTCAAAAATGCATTACAGAAATATGATAGTATGCTAATCTGAACATAACCAAATCAATCAAGGATCTGTGAGCACCCTACTTACTTTCCCGTCTTTCCATCCCAGATTTTTATAGACTTATCGAAGGAAGCGCTGGCGATCAGCCGTGTGTCCGGTGAGAATAGCACCTCGTTGACCAGCGCCTGGTGACCCGTCATACGGGCCACTGGCTTCTTCTCCTCTGCTGGGTTCCATAAGAACATTGTGAAATCGTCTGATCCTGACACCAGCCTCTCATGACCTTCACCCTTAAGAAGACCAAATGTTCAGGTTTATACATAAATCCCTTCTCTTACAGGTTGATAATATATATAGACTGGTCTCACTTACTCTGACGTTGTTGTAACGCTTCAAAGCCTTTTCCTTGATCTCTTCCACTGTGGAAAGCAGAAACATTTAGATTTATAACATCACAAGTTTGGGGTTAATAAGATTTGGTGTTGAAACATACATGATCCAGTGAGGTCCTGAGGGTTTATGGTTGCAGTAGCTGGCTCAAACGCTCCTGTGCGCAGAACGTAGTCAGTGCTGAGAGCCAGCGTGTTGACCCAGTGAGCGTGACCTTGCAATGTACGACACTGAACCCCCTATGGCACAGATGAGAACAGATATTCACAACCATAATTCAGTCATGCACCCTAGTAAATATTGTTTCAAATTATATTTGACTCCATCACAAGTGAACTTGTCTTACATCTTTGGCTCTCCAGACTTTAATGGTTCTGTCCTGAGATGAGGTGTACAGAAGACCATCACCTCCCCATTTTACACACGTCACAGAATGCGTGTGGCCGGTCAGGATTTTATCACAACGGCCCAAAACTGTATCCCAGATCCGAATCGAACAGTCTTTACTGGTACTAGCCAAATACCGACACTCTGGGTTCCTATGATAAATCATCAGGTTATTTTATTATAAAATGTTCAGAATTGTAATTAAATTAAAGGCAACACTTTTCGATAAGGTCTTTTTTGTTGAACTAAGAATGAAAAATAATTCCAAAGCATTTATTAATTAACATTGCCGAAGATTAATAAACACTATAATAATTGAAATTGATCATTGTTAGTTAACTAAATAATATTATTAATTATTAAAATAATTACATTACCAGTCATAAAAAGTACATAAACATAAAAGTTTTTAAACGGTAAGATGTTTAATGCTTTTTTTTTTTTTAAGAAGTCTCTTCTGCTCACCAAGCATGCATTTTTTTTTTTATTTAAAGTACAGCAAAAACAGTAAAAAAATCTAAATGTTTTTACTATTTTAAAATGTATTTATTCCTGTGGTTTCAAAGCTGAATTTTTAGCATTATTACTCCAGTCACAGTCATTTTAATATTCTGATTTGCTGCTCAAAAAATTATTATTATCATGCTGAAAACATAGAGTAGAATTTTGTTAGGTTTCTTTGATGAATAGAAAGTTTAGAAGAATAGCATTTATCTGAAATATCTTTTGTAACATTACAAATGTTTTTATCATTACTTTTGATCATCCTTGCTATATAAAAGAGTTAATTTCTTCCCCCCAAAAAACTGTAAGCTTTTGAATGGTATAGTGTATAACGTTATAAAGCTTTTATATTTTAGATAAATGCAGATCTTTGGATCTTTCTATTCTAACTCAACTGTTTTAAATATTGATAATACTACTAATAAAAAATGTTTCTTGAAAAGCAAATCAGCATATTAGAATGATTTCTGAACGATCATGTGACACTGAAGACTGGAGTAAAATTTAGCTTTAATCATATTTTTTTACATTTTAAAGTATATTCAAATAGAAAGCAGTTATTTTAAAAAGTAATATTCACAATATTACTGGTTTTGCTGTATTTTGAATCAAATAAATGGCTTGGTGAGCAGAAGAGACTTCTTTAAAAAAAAAAAAAAAACACTGTTCAAAAACTTTTGACTGGTAGTGTATATTACAATAACATTAAAAACAAACAAACAAATAAAAATTCATTTTAAAGTTAATAATTTATTTTAATTTATAATCAATTTGATCACAATTTCACTGTAGAGCTAAAACAACAAAATGAACACATGCAAATTAACACATATAAAACATACTTTGATTACAAGGCAAATTAATTTTTCAAAACTCACAGGTGGAGAGGTTCCCAGCACAGCCAGGTGATCCACTTCGTATGTCCCGTCAAGGTCTTTCCGATCTGACTTCCTGTGACTGGATCCCACAAGAAGATCTGCAAGAACACAGCAGATATAAATCAACAAGTAAGACCTAAAAAACATACACTGTGACTTATACTAAACATGATATCCTCACCTGACTGTTTTTGCACCCTGATGCTAGTTTCTTGCCATCTGGAGACCAGGCAATGGACAAAACCCAATGTGTGTGTCCTTAAAACATGATGGAAAAATGTCAAATTCATGGTTTTACTGGCAGATGTACTGTATTTAATATCACTGAGTGAAAAACTGACCTCTAGCAGTGTGATGTGGCGTTTCTGTGCTCAGGTCCCAGAACCTCACTGTCGTATCGCCAGATCCACTGGCAAGATATCTGAGTAACATCCCCAAATTGAAAAAGTAAGTTTTATTTGAATACATGCAGCCTTATTTGTTATACATTTATCTGTATTTATATAAATGAACATGTAAGGTTAACATGTTTAATTCGCTTACTTTCCTGTAGGACTAAAAGCTACAGAAATGACAGCCTCTGTGTGGCCCTCCAAAGAGCTGGTGCATCGAGCCACGGCCCGCACACGAAACACAGCCTGCGGCTGGTACACAACTGGCAGCACCTGCTCAGTCTCCAGGCCCAACGTCTGCACACAGGTGCCCAGGGATGACACCACCTCTGCATCTTTCACAAAGAAAAGGAAGGGCACAGGCTCCTCCTGTAGAAAAACAAAAAAAAAAAATGAGGTTATGAAATAATAAAATCTACCTTAAATCATAACCTGACTCATTCACAACCAGCCTCTAGTCATCCAAAGCAATGTGATAACATTTTTTAGGCAAAGCTATTGTGCAGTAAACACAAAATTAAACAAGGATATCAAACAAGGCTTCCTGAAGTAATGGGTAATTTTGACAAATAACAACATTAACTTTTTTCCCCAACATCAAGACTATAGGTTAAAATGTAGAAAAAACAGGAATTTTTTTTTAGGTACTGGTCATCATTTCTTTTACATTTTTTACATCTTTTCTTTGCAATTTACTCAAAACGTTCTAAGAATATACACTACCAGTCAAAAGTTTTTTAACAGTAAGATTTTTTTGTTTATTTATTTTTTATTTTTTTTAAAGAAGTCTCTTCTTATTATTTCATCCAAAGTACAGCAAAAACATTACAATTTTGAATTGTTTTTTACTATTTAAAATAACTGTTTTATATTTGAATATATTTTAAAATATAATTTATATCTGTGATTTCAATGCTAGATTTTTAGCATCATTACACCAGTCACATGATCCTTCAGAAATCATTCTAATATGTTGATTTGCTGTTCAAGGAGATTTTTTATTATTATTATCATCAATATTTAAAACAGTGGAGTTAATATTTTTATAGCAAGAATGCTTTAAATTGATCAAGAGTGATGATAAAGACATTTATAATGTTACAAAACATTTCTATTTTAGATAAATGCTTTTCTTCTGAACTTTTTATTCATCATAGAATCCTGAAAAAAAAAAATTCTACTCAGCTGTTTTCAACATAATAATAATAATAATAATAATAATAATAATAATAATAAATGTTTTTTGAGCAGCAAATCAAAATATTAGAATGATTTCTGAAGAATCATGTGACTGGAGTATTGATGCTGAAATTCAGCTTTGAAATCACAGGAATAAATTACATTTTAAAATATATTTTAAATAGTAAATATATTTCAAAATTTGACTGTTTTTGGTGTACTTTGGCTCAAATAAATGCAGTCTTGGTGAGCAGAAGAGACTTAAAAATGTATATGTATATATATATATATATATATATATATATATAAATCTTGACTGGCAGTGTATATTCCAAGCAACTAATTAACATATATTAAAACAATATGTCATGTACTAAAACACAATTCTGTAAGTATGAAGTATTATTAAATACTTTTATTAAAAGTTATTATTTAAATTATATAAATTACATAAAGTAAATTATCTATACAACATTAGATAAAAATGTTTAAAATACACTGCTGTTCAAAAGTTTGGGATCATGTTACACTTAAGACTGGAGTAATGGCTTTTGAAAATTCAGTTTTGCATCACAATAATAAATTAGATTTTAAAGTATATTAAAATAGAAACCACTATTTTATATAGTAACAACATTTCGCAATATTACCTCAAATCAAATAAATGCAGTCTTGATGAGCATAAGTGATTTTTTTTAAAAGGATTACAAGTATTACTGATGCCAAATTTCCAAAGGCAGTGTAGTTTTAAATATAGTATGTTTTATTGTCTGAAACGTCATGTCAACTAAATATATGTGCTAAATAAACATATACTGTACAACACATGAGGATATCTAAGTGTTTTTGTACTTTATAGATAGCAGTAAACTAAGCGTACATTACATAGTTTTAAAGACATTTTGCAGCATTATGCAGATTAAAACTGACAGTAGAGACATTTATAATGTTGCAAAAGATTTCGAACTCAGATGAATGCTATCTAAAAGTCTAGAAAAACATTTATAATAAATGTTTCTTGAGAACCAAATCAGCAGAATGATTTCTGAGGGATAATGTGACACTGAAGACACTTAATATATAATATAATATATTTAATAGATAACAGTTATTTTTAATAACATCACTGTTTTTACTGTATTCATTATCAAATAAATGAAGCATTGATAAGACTTATTTCAAAACGTTACAAAATCTACCAACCCCAAACTTTTGATTGCATATCTCTAATACATTGTTTCAGACCTATCATAAAAATATATAAAGGTGTTTCCAAAGAATAGATAATTGGTACTATAGTCCAATACATCATGGGCCCTTACAGCTGGATGAAGTATATATTCCAGTCCCTCATCCCTACCTTCTGTAGCAGTGCGTTGCAGACCAGCTGCAGTTTATCCGGACCAATGTCCAGCGGCACATCGAAGGGGGATCCGAGAACCTCTCCGCTCTCATCCTGGAGCTGGATCAACACACGCTCCACGTCCACGCTCATCCTTCCCTTTAAACGAGAAACACATTCAAGTAACGTTATATATTATCAGCACGTGAGGTAGGAAAGTGCAGAACAAGCTATTTTTATAAAATATCTGTAAGTAGGATATTCTGAATTAAAGAAATAAACAAGAATTCCATTTATATACAGAATAAGTGAATGTCCACATAGTGAAAACAGAAATACCTGTCGTTATTGATCCTAGCACACTCCACGCGTGTAACGTAAAGTATTTTGGACGCACGCAAATTGCGTCAGCGTGACATCATAACCGCGCGCCTAGTGTGACTGTACTGAAGTCGGAAAAGCAGCAGACGCTCAGCCGACACAAAAATGGGTGGCAAAAATAAACAGAGAACGAAAGGAAATGTTCGGGTAAGACAAATGATAGTTATTCGATTATTAAAAGTTTATAGCTACAAGCCAAAGCGGTGAAATAACAGCACAATACAGTGTAATTGAACACATAACTGGTCAGTGTTGTAAACTATGACAGCTTACATGGATAGCTCACTACAACAAATTGTTTTTTGGTATTTCCTGTCACTTATTGTATAAAAGTTAAGTGTTTATAAAACATTTGATATGACAAGCTTTTTTTTTTTTTTATTAAATCGTGAGTGTTATGTAACGTAAACCTGTGTTCTTGGAGTCCTGACGTCACGTGTTCTTAGTGTAATCAGACAGAAAGTGCATTAGTTGAGCAACTATATATGATGGTGTTGTGACCTGACTATGCCAGAGGACTATAGTCCTCTAGATATGAAATGGTGATGAATGTGTAATGGCAGCCCTATGTTTTCTGTCTCTCAGCCATCCAGCAGTGGCAGAGCTGCTGATCTGTTGGCCAGGGAGAGTGGCGTTGTACCTGGGTTTGTGGGATTCGGGGTCTCCACCTCCAATGATCCAGGATATGTACCTGCTGTACAGGGGGCAGAGGAGATAGACAATCTAGTTGATGCAGACTTCCGCATGGTTCTACGGAAGCTGTCCAAGAGAGATGCAGTCACAAAATTGAAGGTATCATTTGTTATTGATTGGAAAAAAAATGAGTTCATGTAACAGAAATGTGTATTTAGTTTAAATGATTCTTACATGTACATGTATATGATTCAAAAGTTTGGGATCAGTACAATTTTTAATGATTTTTTTTTTAATTCTCCTGTGCTCAAAATACAGAAAAACAGTAATATTGTGAAATATTATTGCAGTTTAAAATAATGGTTTTCTTTTTTAATATATTTTAATTTATATATAAGTATAATTTATTCCTGTGATTCAAAGGTGAATGTTCATCAGCCATTACTCCAGCCTTCAGTGTCACACGCTCCTTCAGAAATCAGTGTAGTATACTGATTTACTACTTTTATTATTCATGTTGGAAACAGTTATGCTGCTTAATATTTATTTTGGAACCTATGATAAATTTTTCAGGATTCTTTGATAAATAAAAAGTGAAAAAGAACAGCATTTATTCAAAATAGAAAAGTTTTTCTATCACTTTTTATCAATGTATCTCATCCTTGCTGATTAAAAGTGTTAGTTTCTTTCAAAAACCGAAAGAATAACAATTTACTGACCACAAACATTTAAATGGTAGTTTATATTGTTACAAAAGATTTCTATTTTAAATAAATGCTGTTCTTTTTTTTTAACTTTATTTATTAAAGAACCCTGAAAAAAGTGTCACAGGTTCCAACAAAATATTAAGCAGCACAACTGATTTCAACACTGATAATAAATCAGCATATTAGAATGATTTCTGAAGGATCGTGTGACACTGAAGACTGGAGTAATAGCTAATGAAAATTCAGCTTTGGATCACAGGAATAAATTACATTTGAAAATATATTCACAAAGTAGACATTTATTTTACATTGAAATAATATTTCACAATATTACTGGATTTTTGATCAAATAAATACAGCCTTGATAAGCATAAGAAACGTATTTAAAAACATTAAAAATCTTACTGATCCCAAACTTTTGAACAGCAGTGTATATAGATTTGTCATTAAAATATTATAAATTAAAGATAAACCCAAGAATTTACAGAATGTTTACAGAATATGACAATGCCAACATAGTAAAAACAAAAATGTTTTTCAGTTTAATTTAATGGATATACTAAGTATATTGTAAATGTAATCATTTATTTGAATTGCAGTACTGAATATTGCAATCCTGATACGTATATATATAAAACATATTTATATAAAATATTTTATTTAACTGACTCAGAAACTGAATGGCTTATAAAAGGTTAATGTGTATTTCAGGCAGTACAAGAGTTTGGAGCAATGTGTCAGGAGCGACCGCCTGATGTTGTAAAAGGTGTCCTCCCATACTGGCCTCGAATATACTGCCGAATATCAGTGGTAAGAAAAGAATGACAACTTTGTCATTATTCTGTATTATTATTTTTACAGTTTTCAACTGTAATTATATTTACTGTAATTATATATCTTTTTAAAAGGGGAAAAATGTATTAAATTCGAAAAAAGAAAGAACAGAATTTTCTCTAGTGGTTTCATACTTTTGGAATATTTCTATATAGAGGCAACAAGAATATTTAAATGTTTAGTTCAGTTTAATTTGAATGTTTAATTTAGTTTAGTTTAATTTGGTTGTGTATTTGTGTAATTTAAAGGTAGTTCATAGTATTTACTATGTAATATATTTGCAACAGGACCACGATCGCCGCGTACGAGAGGCCACACAGCAGGCCTTTGAGCAGCTGGTTTTAAAAGTGAAGAGGAATCTGGCCCCCTACCTGAAGAGCATCATGGGTCACTGGCTCATCTCTCAGTGTGACACATACTCTCCTGCTGCCTCGGCTGCCAGCGCTGCTTTCCAGGCCGCATTTCCCCTGAATAAACAACCAGAGGCCATCAGCTTCTGTAAAGATGAAGTCCTTAATGTAAGATAGAACTTATCTTATGCTCATAGTGAGAGAAAAATGATTGAATGTTGTCATTGCTCAGCTAAAGTTTTTACATATATGCTCTGTGATACTCTCAGGTTCTCCAAGACAATTTGCTGAAAGAAACAGCTGACACTCTCAGTGACCCTCAGTAAGTACAATAACCTGATGGTGACATTGGTTTTGCTTTACTTGGTCCAACTGTTATATTTTAAGATATATGCAGTGTGTGTCTGATTAATAATAGTAGTTTATGTGTAGAATGTTTTATTTTTATTTTATATTTTTTATTTTATTTTTTTGTGCAGGAGTGTGCCAGAGGAAGAACGAGAGGCTAAGTACATCCGTCTGTTGACCAGCTCTTTGCTGGCTCTGAAGAGACTGCTGAGTATTTTACCTGAGCAGGACAGAGAGCTGCTAAAGGAGCGACTGCCCCAACTGATCACACAGGGCAAATTCTGGAAGTACAGCAAACACAAGACACCACAAGTGAGTTGGAGTATCCTAACCAAATGTGACCATGACAAGCAACTTTTACACTTTACACCCACATTAAAATCTCACTGCTCAAAATCCTGTTTAAAGGAGAAGTCCACTTCCAGAACAACAATTTACAAATAATTTACTCACCCCCTTGTCATCCAAGATGTTCATGTCTTTCTGTCTTCAGTCGTAAAGAAATTGTTTTTTGAGGAAAGCATTTTAGCATTTTTCTTCATACAATGGACTGCTATGGTGCCCCAATTTTGAATTTCCAAAATGCAGTTTTAATTCAGCTTCAAACAATCCCAAATGCGGTTGTAAACGATCCCAGCCGAGAAAGAAGGGTCTTATCTAGCTTAACGATTGGTTATTTTAATAAAAAGAATAAATTTCTATACTTTTTAATGCCAAACGCTCCTCTTGTCTGACTCTGCTTGGACTGTTTTTGTCCAGTTTATGACAGTTAGGATATGTCAAAAAACTCCCATCTCATGTTCTCCCTTAACTTCAAAATCGCCCTGTATCGCTGTTTTACCTTTTTTGTTAAGGGTGTAATGAAATTTTTTATGAAAACAAACGATTGTTTCTCTAGATAAGACCCTTCTTTCTCAGCTAGGATCATTTACAACTCCTTTTGGGATGGTTTGAAGCTGCATTTAAACTGCTTTTGGAAGTTCAAAATCAAGGCACCATACCAGTCCATTATATGGACAAAAATGCAGAAATATTTTCCTCAAAAAACGTAATTTCTTTACGACTGAAAAAAGAAAGACATGAAATGGATGGATGACAAGGGGGTGAGTACATTATACATGAATCTCTGTTTTGGAAGTGGACTTCTCCTTTAACCTAGCTGTATATTAAACATTAAATATGCTCTGAATTGTTATAAAAATTGATATATTAAAATAGACATATTTTGCTTTCATTGAGAACAGAAAAATGACTTGATTTAAACTTGCCATGGCTGATTAGTGTTTGGTTTACGATGTTACTGTAATCTGCAGTGTTTTTAAAAAACTGGTAGCTGATCAGGTGTGATGATTAAGAGTTGTCTGTTTCATTTTCCAGATTCGAGGTGCGTTCTTTGAGCTGATTGCCACTATGTGTCAACACACACCCCAGCTGATCCAGGCAGAAGCGGCCCGAGCGTGTTCTGCTGTGCTCCTTTCCATTGACGACACAGACCCGGTGGTGCTGCCCCCTCTGTGGGAGGCGGTGCTCCATATTCTGTCCTGCGTTGATGTAAGACTGACTATTTTTGTTTATACACAGATAAAAAAAAAACAGTATTGTTGAATAGTATGGGGTCAGTTTCTTGAGCACCAAATCAGCATATTAGAATGATTTCTAATGGTTCATGTGACACTGTAGAATGGAATAATGGCTGCTGAAAATTCAGCTGTACCATAACAAAAATAAATTGCATTTTAAGATATAATAAAATTTAAAAACAGTTATTTTAAATTATAATAATATTTCAAAATATCACTATTTTTACTGAGAATATTATTTTGAAAACCATTAAAAAATCTTACCGACCCCAAACTTTTAAATGGTGTAAGTTAATATTTATTTATTATTTATAATTTTAATAATAAACCTCACATAATAAATCTCACATTTCCCAACTCTGCCATAACCCACATTCATTCTGAAATTAAAGTGTTACTCTAATATATCTAATATCTAATATATATTATATTACAATCTAATATAAATGTTATTGCACCTTATTGTCTGTCATGATGTGAACTCTGTGCAGAACTGCTGGACGCATGTCAGTTCAAGGAAAGGCGTGATGCCAAAGCTCTGGGTGCTTCTTAAAGAAGGAGGTCGGGGTCTTGCAACATCTCTGCATCCAAACCTGCTCCCGTTTATAAGCAAACTGCCAGCAGAGGTCACACAGCCCAACCTGGAGTTCTCTAGAACATTCCTCACATCTGTCATACAGGGGTAAATAATGTCATTTTCTTACTCGTATGTGATCCTGGACCACAAAACCAGTCATAAGGGTAAATTTAGAGTTATACATCATCGGAAACTAAATAAATAAGCTTTCCATCGATGTATGGTTTGTTAGGAAAGAACAATATTTGGCTGAGATACAACTGTTTGAAAGTCTAGAATCTGAGGGTGCAAAAAATTCAAAATATTAAGAAAATCGCCTTTAAAGTTGTCCATATGAAGTTCTTAGCAATGCATATTACTAATCAAAAATTTAGTGTTGATATATTTATGGTAGGAAATGTACAAAATATCTTCATGGAACATGATCTTTACTTAATATCCTAATGATTTTTGGCGTAAAAGAAAAATGGATCATTTTAACCCATACATTGTATTGTTGGCTGTTGCTACAAATATATGCGACTTATGACTGGTTTTGTGGTCCAGGGTCACACATAGTCACTCATCCTATAGTCATGTACCTTCAACGGAATTGCTTTTTAAATTTGCTTTATTTAAAGAAACATTACTAATTTAATATATATATATATATAGTTATGGAGAAAAAATATATATATATATGTATGTGTGTATATATATATATATATATATATATAGTTATGGAGAAAAAAAAAAATATATATATATATCTTTTGCACTTCTTTTATTTATTAAAGAATTCTGAAAAAAGTATCACAGGTTCCAAAAAAATATAAAGCAGCACAACTGTTTCCAACATTTGTAATAAATCAGCACATTAGAATGATTTCTTAAAGGAGAACTCCACTTCCAAAACAACAATTTACAAATAATTTACTCACCCCTTGTTATCCAAGATGTTCATGTCTTTCTGTCTTCAGTTGTAAAGAAATTATGTTTTTTTTTTTTTTTATGGTTTAAATGCGGATTAAACGATCCCAGCCAAGGAAGAAGGGTCTTATCTAGCGAAACAATCGGTAATTTTTTTTTTGAAAAATAAAAATTTGTATATTGCACATGCGCAACATCCTGTCAGGTTCTGTACTGGAATTAGTTCACCTGTTTTGAGTCTTCAGGTATTTTGAGTCGCTCGTTCATCTTATGGGGCTGTCATGTGATGAACGAACGACTCAAACCCGAAAACTTGTCAGATAAGAGGTGAGGTGAGCTAATCATAGATTAGCCCCCAGTCTGTAGTTCCGATTCATACTATTGAATCACGCCTGATTCAGTAGTACGTAGTGTCGTGTACATGCATCCCAGAGCCTGTGCTACATGAGCTTTTGTGCTTAAAAAGTATAAAGTATAAAGTATAATTTATTTTCCAAAAAACATGTTTCGCTAGATAAAACCCTTCTTCCTCAGCTGGGATCGTTTGGAGCCCTTTGAAGCTGCATTTAAACTGCATTTTAAAAGATCAAAATCGGGGCACCAATGAAGTCCATTATATGGAGAAAAATCCTGAAATGCTTTCCTCAAAAACCATAATTTCTTCACGACTGAAGACAGAAAGTCATGAACATCTTGGATGACAAGGGGGTGAGTAAATTATTTGTGAATTGTTGTTCTGGAAGTGGAGTTCTCCTTTAAGGATTATATGAATAAGGATTATTATTTTTTTTCCTTCATAAATAAAAAGTTTCTTACCCCAAATGTAATTATTTCGTTTTACATAACCCATGACACTATGTATATAATATCCTAATGCTGCATATTAATACATAGCAACGCTTCCCTACCTGTCGAATGTTTTGAAAAATTCTGAATGATTTTTAAAATGTTTTTGTCTCTTATGCTCAATAAGGCTGCATGTATTTGTTTAAAAATACAGTAAAAACAGTACTATTGTGAAATATATTATTACTGTTTTACTGTTTTCTTTTTATACCAAATGAATGTAGCCTTGGTGAGCATAAGAGACAACAACTTTAAAAACATTAAAAAACATAATTATTCCAAAATTTTGACTGGTAGTGTATTTTTTTTCACTTTTCAATTTGTGTTTTTTTTTATTCTTGTGTTTGATCCAGGTTGTCGAGTGATCGTGCCACATCCAGTCCCTCAGAGAGTGCAGCCATCATTTTTGCCACAATGGAGTGCCTTCGGTTTATCATCCTACAGAACGCCGGAGAAGAGCAGGAGCAGAGAGACATCCAGAACATGCTGATCTCAGAACAGGTCTGTGGACCACAAGGAAAAGGTCTCTCTCTAAATCTGCTAATGTCTCATGTATGAACTCTCTCTCCACAGCTCCTGCCGTTGATTGACAGAGCTCTGGGAAACCCATCGCTGCAGACTGGTCCTCTGTTCCCTCAGGTCTCAGATATGCTGCTGTCGTGGGAAAAGCGGGTGGCTGGGAAAGAGGCTCCCACCTTTCAAAGACTGCTGTCAGACTTCTGGGAGGGTCTCGGTCGCCTGTGCACAGCTTACGTAGACTGTGAAGAAGCCAAGCAAACTACCCTGGAGGGCATTGCTTCGCTCCTGCAGATTATGCATAACCCGAACAGTGCCAGTAAACAGACTAAGAAGAAAAAAACTGTGAAAGTTTGCTTCACAGACAGGGAAGAAAGAGGCCAAGGGGAGGAACCTCCTAGGGAAATTCCAGCGGTGGAAGAGCAGCACTGTCCCTTGAGAAACGGACACCTGCTGGATTTGGTGTGCCAGCTGGCGGAGCTCAACATGGTGTACGTGAGCGAACGTGAGTCGGAAAGGCACCTGCGCTTTTTGTCTCAGATGCTCGGGGCGTTCCCGAGTCCTCAGGTGTTCCAGGTGCTGCTGAGGCCAGAGGAAATGAAGCCTGAAATGGGGCCAGAGCTCAGGCCCCTCGCTGAGAACGCAGCTGTCCACTTTCTCCTGCAAAGAGTGGCTGTATGGTTAAAACAAGATGACAGGAAGGACACTGACTTCCTGGTGGACATGGTTTTCAGTTCCCTGCAGTGCTGCAGCTCCAGTGATGAGAAGACACTGATCCTCAACCACATCAGTGTAAGAAACCCACATGGTTTGGGGAGATTGGGATGCCACAGGCATATATTAAAGCGGTAACCCACAGATGCTATATTTCAGTGTATATACACCGCATTTAAAGGGATAGTTTACTCTAAAATTAAAATTCTGTAATTAATTACTCACCTTCGTTCATCTTCAGAGTACGAATTAAGATATTTTTTGATGAAATCCGAGAGCTTTCTGACCCAATGCAACTGACATGTTTAAGTCCCAGAAAGGTATTAAGGTCATCGATAAAATAGTCAATATGACATCTGTGGTTGCGGTGCTGTCTATGCAGGGTCAGAAAGCTCTCAGATTTCATAAAAAATATCTTAATTTGTGTTCCGAAGATGAACAGAGGTCTTAGGGGTTTTGGGTGAACTATCACTTAAAGGAGTATCATTAGGCATGACATAAAGTAACAACAGCAGCATAATAACAGACACTGGTCTTTAAATAATTTGTTACAAAAATAATATGAGATTTTTATCCTAAAGTTTTCACAAAAGCCTTATATATAATATATATATAATAATATAATATAATATAATATAGTTTATTTAGTTTGTTTTTAGCATTGTAGGTGTGTTCAGTAAGAATGCATTTGATTTTCTGGAAGTGACAGAACCTTTTGTAACATTGTAAATGTCTTTACTATTCAAAATATACTTCCTATTCATTAAAGAATCATTAAAAAATGTATCACAGTTTCCACAAAAATGTTAGGCAGCACAACTGTTTTTAAAATTGATAATGATAATAAATGTTTCTTGAGCAGCAAATCAGTATATTAGAATGTGACACTGAAGACTGGAAATTCAGCTTTGTAGTCACACATATAAAATACATTTTAAAATATATTCAGACATAAACAGTTGTTTTAAAGGAGAAGTTTACTTCCAGAACGAAAATTTACAGATAGTTTACTCACCCCATTTTCATCAAAGATGTTCATGTCTTTCTTTCTTCAGTCGTAAAAAATTGTTATTTGAGGAAAACTTCGAAAATGCAGTATAAATGCAGCTTGAAAGGGCTCTAAATGATCCCAGCTGAGGAATAAGGGTCTTATCTAGCAATACAATTGGTCATTTTCTAAAAAAAAAAAAATACACATTTATATACTTTTTAACCTCAAATGCTTGTCTTGTCTAGCTTTGCCGGTGAGTACATTACCTGTAAATTTTTGTTCCAGATGTAAACTTCTCCTTTAAATTGTAATAATGTAACAACATTACCATTTTTACTGTATTTTTTTTTAATTAGAATTTTTTTTAAATGAAAAAACAATGCAGTCTTGGTGAGCATGAAAGATTTCTTTCAAAAACATGAAAAAAATCTTACAGACCCCAGACCTTTGAAAGATACTGTATATTTTTAGTTCACATCTTTACATCTGTCTATCAACAAACATTTTCTTTGTTTTACAAACATGAAATATCAATAATCAGTTATTTTTTTTTTATAACAGAGGGATTTGAACTGGAGTGTGACTCTTCAACTTATTGAAAAGGTACCTGTTTTTATTGAAATAGATATATTTACATTTAGCTTCAGCTTTGTTTTGTATTAAAGAAATATGAATTAACTAAATCTCACTTTCATGATACCAGGCTTGTGCCGATCCCGTCCGTTTGGAGGTGTGTATTGGCTGGCTGAGGGGTCACGTGTTAGGGGAGAGGTTGGTAGGTCTGGCCGGAGATCTGTGTGCGATGGGTCTGCGTGGATCCCCTTCTTCATCTCATGCACATGGCTGGCCTCTCATCAGCCTCGCTCTGTCACAGCAGCACAGTAATAGTAAGTCTTCACGTCATCACTACTCAGAAACTACCACCTGATCTCTCACATACTGAAGTTAAAAACAAAACTGACCTTATTTACTTTCTTAAAGAGAGAGTTCATCCAAAAATGAAAATTCTGTCAATAATTACTTACCCTCATTTCGTTCCAAAACTGTAAGATTTTTGTTAGTCTTCAAGACAAATTAAGATATTTTTAATGATATCCGAGAACAGTACTACCACCTTCAAAGCCCAGAAAAGTAGTAAGGACATCATTAAAATAGTCCATGTGACATCAGTGGTTCAACCTTAAGGTGTTACGGGTTTGGAATGACATGAGGGTGAGTAATTAATGACATAATTTACATTTTTGGGTGAACTATTCCTTTAAATGTGCTGCAAATGTCTTAACGAGTGATTCTCTTTAAAGAAAATAATGCTGTTTCACCTTTTCTTCTCTCTGCAGAGCCTCTCATTGGCAAGGCGTATGTTGAGCAGATCATTGACAAGCTTCACGCCACCCTGTCAGAAGCAAAGGGCATGTCAGACGCTGGGAACATGGAGCCGCTGGTCACTTTCATCTCTGATGTGGCTGCCACCTTCTTTTCTTCGGTTAAGGGCTGCCTGCTGCTGGCGTCTGCTGAGGAGTTGCTTATGACTGTTTTCCAGCTTTGTGCACAGGATCAAACCATCACTCACCTCTCAGGTGCTTCAGACCATTCAAAAGTTCAAACTGTTGTCTGTGTAGAATGTAGTTCTCAGTATCTTGGAATGTTACACAAACAATGTCTCCTCAATTTTGTGTATTGCTTTTAAATGCATGTCTGGCATTTCCCGGCAGATGCTCTACTTCTGAAACTGCAGCACGCCTACACTGCTGGCATTCAATCACTGATCACTCACCTGGGCGCAGGGGTCACGAAGGGCACCCTCCTCCACAACATTGCACTCTGGGTTAAAAGTCAGCTGCTCACTACACCATTGACAGTCAAAAGGTAGCGGTCTTTAGATAAATGTGCTGTTATAGTTTTGTTTTTTCTAAAAGTTTGGATAGCTGAAAGAATTGTTTGGGAACTTGTCTCAATCTACTGTTATTAATGTCAGTCTGCAGGTTCTGGTGCAGGCTGTGGAGAGCCTGGCTCAGACCATCGCCTCAACCCAGAGGACCAGCTATCTCCTGTCTCAGTTTATATGCTGTCTTACTCCTACTGAAGAGGAATGGAGTCGCATTAGGCGGGCACTGCCGCCTCAGGTACTCAGCCGAGGAACCAAACATGCTGTCAAAAGATTTTGGGAGGAATCATTGGTTAAATGTTTTGTTTAAATGGTACTTTAAAGTGATAGTTCACCCAAAAATGAAAATTCTTTTATTGATTACTCACCCATGTCATTTAAAACCCGTAAGACCTTCATTCTTCTTCAGAACACAAAGTAAGATCATTTTGTTGACCCTGCATACACAGCAGTTAATGACAGCATTTTCATTATTGGGTGAACTATCCCTTTATTATGGTAAAAATATGCCATTTTAATTAATTATCTTTGTGCATCTCTGCAGTGGGTGAGACACCCTCTGCTGTTTGGTCGTCTCAGAGTCACTGGTGAATACCCCTGCATGGATGTGTGGAGGTTCAGGGCAACTAACCGGCTGCCAGCACACCTGTGTGTCAGTGCATTACTAGGCAGAATCATCTTCACTGCAGCTTCACTTGATGACCAGCAGATGGAGGCAGACCTCTCTGAAATTTCTGATCTCAAACACATAGGTGAGACTTATTCATTCATCTAGCTTTGGGTAGCAGTGATTTTGTAAAATAGTAATTTTTTTAGCTATGCTTTACAAGTAGACAATATTCAGCTAAAACACCTCAGTTTTATTTGCAAAACATGCAATTTGGTGCAGATGCCAAAAAGTAAGGTAAGTTCGAATAGCTTTTAATGTAAATTAATCTTTATATCAGTGTACTACTTTCATGAAAAGCAGAGTTCACCCAAAAATGAAAATTCTGTCATTAATTAGTCACCCTCATGTCGTTCCAAACCCGTAAGACCTTTTTTTAAGATATTTTTGATGAAGTCTGAGAGCTTTTTGACCCTGCATATACAACTACTATTGTGAACGAGCATAATCTGACACGGAAGAGAAGAAATTGTTGAATTAAGTTGTTGTTTTTGTTTTCTTTGTGCACAAAAAGTATTCTCGTAACTTTTTAGAATTATGGTTGAACCACTGATGTCACATGGACTATTTTATCTATATCCTTACTACCTTTATCGGCCTTGAATGTGTCAGTTGCATTGCTGTCTATGCGTGCAGGGTCAGGAAATGCTCAGATTTCATCAAAAATATCTTAATTTTTGTTCTGAAGATGAACAGAGGTTTTTATGGGTTTGGAATGACATGAATATGAGTAATTAATGACTGAATTTTCATTTGTGGTTGAACTTCCCCTTGAAATGGATATAAATATCAGTCACTTTGTATCTCCCAATATGTCTTAAGATAATATTTAAATGTTTCGTTTTATGGTCAAAGCACTGTAGTTTTTAATGTGGAGGCAAACATATAATGCAGTGTAATACTGTGTATCAAAACTTGAAAATTGACATTTTAAAAATTATACTAAAATGCCTTTTATCTGCTACAGAAGTGTGAACTATTAATCAGAGAACCTTAGAAGATTGTGTACAACCGTTTTGCCAGCAATATTTTATCATGTTGATTTAGCAGTCAAATATGTATAGTATGATATAGTAGGCTTTATGGAGTTAAAATAAAGTGTCACCAATGTTTGTTTTAATGTAGTTTCAGAGGTTTTCTATGGACTTCAGTGGTGTGAAGAAATGGAGCTGTCACCCCTCATGGTATCTGAATATCACAAACTGCTGCAGTCCTGGAGTTTAGAGCAGAGAATCCATAACAACAGCCTGATCAAAACCACTCAGTTAGACACACTTTTCACAAGGTCAGCTTGTTTATGTGTATGATTTTTATTTATTTATTTATTTATTTTTAAATGAGCATTTTCAATAGTAATGGCCTAGCCTATGCATAAATGCCTTTATTTTTGTTTTTAATAAGCATAATTCATAGCCCCTTTTATGTTTTTTAATAACAGGTCACAAGAAGAGGGCTCTCTTTGGTCACTAGCACTGGCAAAATACATGCAGAACAACAACATGGAACCAAGCCACATTAAGGCTTTATATGGCAATGTAGAAAGGTAAGACATCCCCCAAAACACACCACATGTTGTTTTGATCCTTCCACCATTATTTGGGGTCAGTAAGATTTTTGTGTTTTTGAAAGGGGTCTCTTATGCTCACAAATTCTGCATTTATTTGACTGCAGTAAAGCAGTGATATAATAATTTTAAATATAGCTGCAAGCAGCGATTACCGGGGTTCAAGCGTTTTAACGCATTTAAGCACATATGAAAAAGGACATCATTTAGCAAGCCTGTAACCACCTAAATCAAAGATTTAAAAAAAAAAAAGCATTGTTGGCAAATCCAGGTAGTTAACCACAGAAATATGATGTTTTTTAATGTTTATGACTGTTATAGCGCCAGCTGTGGTCTGATCTCCTTAAAACTTTGCATGCTTGTTTAGAATCACCTGTCTCATGTGTTCAGCAGGGTTTGTGAAGTTTTGAGTTTTCCTTTAGACTTTATAGGATTTTGGGTAAATTTGGACGGGCCCCTTTTCTAAACAACCCCATTATAACCCCCCAAAGGGTAAATTTAAACTTTTTTTGATAATTTTTGACCTAGAGAGTCAGAATTATATTGCAGTGTTTTTTTCCAGATTAAGTGAAAAGCGTAGGGCTAGTTCGCAAAAGTAGGTTTTTAACATCATCTCAGTCATTTAACAAACGATTTGACAGCAGTGGTTCTGTAGGCAAAGTTGTCTGGAATGAGGAGTTCTATCGTAGGATATGACTATCGCGCGTATGTTTGAAAACCTGTGCGACGTACAATCGTTTACACCCTTGAAAAGTACAATATTGTCCCAGAGTGGCCGATTTCTTTCAAACTTCTCTTAGACCTTTGGGGCCGTGAGTCAAACCGGCCCACTGAGTTTCGTTCCGATCGGCCTCTGTTAACCTTGTTTGACAAATGTTAAAAGTTCATTGGCTAATGACGGCCATGTTTTTTGAGATACGCAAATGTCCTTATAGACACTTGTAGGGCTGGGTATCGAGTTTGAAACTTTTTAGGCACAGACTGAAATCCCTCGATACCATAGAGTATCAAAAAACCTCTTGTCGTTCGGTACCAAACTACCAAACCCTAAGGGGTTAATCTCGACAACATCAGTGTGCCATTAAACCTGCAGCACTGGGTGAGTTCGACTAGAAGCGGCGGCGCGCAGATCAGCGGCTTTCACACTGAACGCGCAGCCCTTCAGAGCGCAGTGGCAAAAGTTTAACTAATTTGAACTTTGAGCACGGCTTGCGCGCCAGTGGTGCGCTCCGCTGCATCTGTGCTTTGGTTGACGCAGCAACAAACCGTCCTCACGCGGCGCATCTGTGAGAGGGATCCGAAAGCATACGAAGCAGTCTGCTCTCTATAGCTTTCTTGGTCTTGCGCAGAGCCGCGACAAAGTCGAACACACCTGTTAGTTTACACCGGTTATACTCGGAGATGTGGCTCACACGTGAGGCTGTAGTGTGAAAGCATTACAGCCCCCTTAGATGTAAAGCTATGTTTACACTGGTGCGTTTTTTTTTTGTTTTTTTTTAATTAAAACAATCCTCATCCATACTCTCATTTTAGAAAAGATATCTGTCCATACTGCACGACCGAAAGTGAGCGTTACGTGATCATTCATTAACACTGTAGCAAGATGCTACATAAGACAATAAATAAGATTTATATTCCGCTTTTACTCAAAAATCATTTTAAACCACCAGCGAGTGTTTGCAATAACCTCCGTTTAATGTTGTTGAAATATGTTAGTCAGAACAGCGATTGCAGAAGAGAGAAGGCATATAACATTACACACACCTGCAGACAGTGCTGGAAGGTGCTAGTGCTTGTCAGTAAATTGGTGGAAAATGAATAGAAACTATGAATTTGTCTGAGTTATTCATTTTAAAACAAAGATGCAGTAGTGTGAATGTAGCCTAACAGATGTGTAAACTGAAAACATTTTGAGCTTTATTAAAATTATCTTCACTGATTTATTCTGTTGGATATATTTTGTTCCTTTGTATTTTGAGATAATGTAATTTTGTTAAAATTGATTTAATAAAATTGGTATCGAAAAAAGGATAGTTCAGGAACCGATATAGAACATTTTTGAACGATGCCCAGCCCTAGACACTTTTGAATCTTTGATCACTTTTTTGATAATTATTGGTATTCACTCTCCAGAGAATCTTTTAGCACTGGTTTGGTTCAGATCGGGCAAAAAACCTAGGACTAAGTTTTTCAAAAAGTTTTAAATACCTGAAAATTTTACCAGGCTCACAATCGAATCTAAGGGATGCGTTTTTTTCTGGCGCCAGCCAAGGATTCCAAAAACATAACACACTTGAGCCTGCGACTGACTGTTTAGGAGTTATGAGCGAGTTGTAGCGCCCCTGTCAGGCCGACTGGGGTGAGCCTTGGTCACATTGTAGGCGGAATGAGTACTACTATCCTTCCAAGTTTTAAGTCTCTGTGATTTATGGTTTGGTCTGCACAATCACTTTTACGTGCAGATCGCTGATCTGTGACCATTATAACAATTACAATAGGGTTTCAGCGTCATTACTCCAGTCTTTAGTTTCATATGATCCTTCAGAAATCATTCTGATAAGCTGATTTGGTGCTCAAGAAACATTTCTTATTGTTATAGATGTTCATTAACATTTGTGGTTGTGACATTCCTGTTAATTCTGCGGCTATCGTGTTTGTCAGTTTCTTTCCCCTTTCAGAGCACAGTGTGAACACGTTGCAGGTGCTGTGCCCATTTCTAGCCAGTGAAGACAGAGAATCCCTCATCGCCTTGTGTGTCGCAGAGCTTCTTAACTGGCAGGACCGAGAGCAGGACTGCATCGATGGTGAGATCCGAATCATAAACACACACCGCACATGATGAGTCATATAGGCTGAGCAACACCGATCTCACTCACTTAAGTGATGTGAAAGAATAATGTTGTGTGTGTAGGTGTGCGGGGCTGTCTGGCCGTGCTGCTCTGCTGTCTACAGGCCGACACGGCTGTGGAGGATGAGATCTTGTTGGCTGTCGTTGCCACAATTGCCGAATGGAGGAACAGTAGAGAGGAGTGGTTCCTTTTCAACAGGTGAGACCGTGTCTCAGCTATGTGTATCTCTGTAATGAGGAAGACGGTGATGGCAGTCGTGTTTATTATGTCAGCCGTGGCCAAGATGCTCTAGTGGGTGATGCAGGTTTCAAGTCTCAATCCCTTTTTGCTCTTTCCTCCACATTTTTATTTGCCCTCTTTATTGTATCTTTCCAATATAAAATATTTAAATTAAAATATTTCTATAATGAGATGAACTGTGTCAGAACAAATTTATCTTGATAATGTCAGATAACTTTGATAGAAAGGTATGTAACAAAGTGTCAGGTCAAAGTGTCATATGAAATTTTTACCAATTTTACTGGTAGTCCACTGCATGAATAATTTTTGGTCCTACAAAAATTAAAAAAAAAAAATTGATCTGGTGTCTGAATAATAAAAATAATATATCCTATTACGTAGTTGCTGTATTTTTCATATAAAACATGTAAAATGTAAATTTAATTTATGGAGCACAAAGATTTAATTTATAGAGCACATTAAAAAAGAACAAATGGTATGAAACAATTTAAAATAATACATAACAGTATATAAATATTTAGCCGAAAATATGAAGAAAAACTTTGTTTTTTTTCTTCAAAATTGGAAAAAAACTTTTTCCACTTACATAAATGAACTATAGTGTCCTACAAAAATATATCAAGAATTATATCTTGTGTGTGTTTGTGTGTGTGTGTGTGTGTGTTTAAAATATATATATATATATATATATATATATATATAAAATAATCACAAAAAACAAATATATATATTTATACATGTTATGAAGCAACTTACAATAATACATAACAGTATATAAACATTTTGCCCAAAATGCATTCCTAAAAATAACATTAATACAGAAAAAACATCAAATTATTTTTCCTATCCCGTCTTTAGTATAGTTTTGAATAAAATGTAAATGTAAAATATAAAAACACTAAGTAATACAAAATAATCATCATAATAGCTATCATAAAAAGTTTAAAATGTATCAAGATTGTGAACTTCAGGTAATACATAACCACATTATAACAATATTAAAATGCTGTTATGTTAATGCAGAAAAAGAGGAAAATCAACAAAAACTATTTCCATTGATACAAAATATAAATTAATTGTAAGTAATAATAAATGTAGTAGCTATCATAACACAGTTTTTAAATGGAACAAGAATGTGAAGCAACTTGAGATGATACAAAACAATATATAAACATTTTTTTTTTATATATGCTTTCAGAAAAATATTAATGCTGAAAAAACAGAAAAATCAACAAAAACAGTTTTCTATTCCATCTTTACTAAATTTTTTAAATAAGAAATATACATTGTATTTATTTATTTATTCATTCATGTTTTTGTTGTGTGTGTGTCCGTTTGCAGTGACCTTGGAAAAGTTTCCACTGCAGGCCTCTTATTGGCTGTAGAAATGATGCGTTTCCTGTGCTGGATGGTGCATCATTCTCCTACAGTCTTGGGAAACACTCATTGGGATCTCCTGCTCTGCTCTATGCTGGCATGGCTAGAGGTGCGATTTCTCTCTCCGTCTTCATTCACAGTTTGTATGCAGCAGACAGACTCACAGCGAAACTTTGCCTGTCCTTTCCAGAAATTTTCGCCCCAGTGCACAATCAAATCTGCATTTTGAACAGATCTTATTTTAACACCAGGTGTAAATGAGATCTGAGATGATTTACACATATGGCTGATCTTCTAAATAATCACAGCTACTCTGAGAACCGTGCCGCATACAGACGACGATCTAAGCAAATGTCATTTTCAATCAGCGCGACATGTAATTGTGTGTTTTGCGCAGACCGCCAGTGAGAACAGCAGCATGTTCTGGAATCCTTGGGTACAGCTGTTTGTGTGTGCAAACTGTGAGCTGATTGTAAGGCTAAGTGAGTTTTTCACATCGCCCCCTGCTGGTGTGGAGGAACAGCTTCCTCCAGAGCTGAAGTCAGAGTGGAAGGAGTTCTTTTTGGAGGGAATTCACAACCTTCTGCTCCCACTGCTTATTAGGATCCCTGGTGAGTCCCATTAACTAGACCCTTCATGGTTGGTTTGTAGTTTAATTATTTTTTCTTTTACGCTACCAGTCAAAAGTTTTTGAACAGTAAGATTTTTAATGTTTTTAAAGAAGTCTGTTCTGCTTACCAAGCCTGCATTTATTTGATCCAAAATACAGCAAAAGCAGTAATATTGTGAAATATTTTTACTATTTAAAATAACTGCTTTCTATTTGCAAAATCTATCTGCTTTATTTACTTCTGTCTTTTATTTATTTATTTTTTTCTGGGAAAGAAATTATAGAAATTAGTACTTTTATTTAGCAAGGATGCTTTAATTTCATTAGTTCGATAATAAAGATGTTTATAATGTTACAAAAGATTTCTTTTTCAGATAAATGTTGTTCTTCTGAACTTTCTATTCATCAAATAAACCTGAAAAAAAGCTACTCAGCTGTTTTCAACATTATAATAATAATAATAATAATGTTTTTGAGCAGCAAATCAGAATATTAGAATGATTTCTAAAGGATCATGTGACTGGAGTAATGATGCTCAAAATTCAGCTTTGAATAAATTACAGGAATAAATTACATTTTAAAATATATTCAAATAGAAAACGGTTATTTTAATAGGAACTATTCAAACTTAGTAATCATCTGTTTGCCCAATAGGCATTGTGACTCATCTCTAGCCTTAACCTAGAAGTCATTTTTATACTTGTTCTATCATTCATACTTCTGATATTTAATAAAAACATGTCTGGTGGTTAACAGACTACTGAAATGTCAATCTTTTGTCTCAGTGGACTTTACAGAGCCAGATGACCCCTTGTTCCCCCTGCCGGTATTGAGGGCGGCGGGGGAGGCTCTTACCTACATCCCTGTGGAGCTGCTCACACAGAATAAACTCCCTCCTCGGTTTGTTGCCGACCAGAGGAGCAGTCTGCCAGAGCCCCTCCAGACCCTGCTGAATACCCTCTCACCCCTGCTGCTCTTCAAAGCCCGGCCGTTACAGCTTGCAGTCTACCACATCCTACACAAGTATGGGCTCTCTTACCTTCTTTAACACTTACTTCACTCTGACTTCACATAATAGAAAATGTACTGTTTTTAAGAAATGGTCACCCAAAAATGAATATTTGCTGAAATTTACATCACCCGCTCACCAATTAATCCACTGCAGTGAATGGGTGTCGTCAGTTCACACAGCTGATAAAAACATCACAATAATCCACAAGTAATCCACACCTATCCAGTCCATCAATTATGGTCTTGTGAAATAAAAAGCTGCTTGTTTGTAATAAATCCATCATTAAGGTATGTAAGACAAACTTTTAAGCCAAATAAAAGTCAATAATTCGCAATAAAGCTTCGTCCAGTTTAAAAACTCCATCCCTTGCTGTATATCACATCAAAATCCACTAGTTTGGACTGTTCTTGCTTATAAATGGTGCTTTTTCACTGAAGAAAGCAATATTATGGATAGAGGACTTGTATTTCAGCTGGAAGCAGTGGTTAAAAAAAAAAAAAACTTATGATGTATTTGTTTCTTACAAACATGCAGCTTTTCACTTTACAAGACATTAAATGATATACTGGAGTCATGAGGATTACTTGTGGATTATTGTGATGTTTTTTTCATTCTGATGGCACCCATTCACTGCAAAGGATCCTTTGGTAAGCAAGTGATGCAATTCTAAATTTTCCAATTGCGTTGTGAGGAAGAAATAAACTCTTTTGGGTCAGTATCACCATAGAGTGCCTTTCAACCCTCACAATACTCAAAAATTTCGGTTTTAATTTCCCATTTGCTTTATGTCATGTCGTAAATAGTAGACACTCAAGTACTATAGAAACATATTAGCTGAGCTCCCACACATTTTTTTTAGATATTTATGGGCCATTATTCGAAGCATAAACCATAAGATATGTCCACCCTGTCATGGACATATATATTACTGTTAAATACGTTTTGATTGCAATATTAGGATGCAAATGATATTTTCTGAAAGGTATAATGTCCCTTTCCTAAACAGGGTTATTTGTTTGCTTTCAAATTATAAATACATAAAAGATTTTATGTTAACCATGTGTTTTTAAAGAAACTTATACAATTTGCTCATGTATTTTTTCTTATTTGGAGAAAACTGTGACATTTGAATGCAGTTTTTTGTTTGCATGTCATTGCCCCCACACCTAGCTATTGTACACACTGGATTATATAGATATGATTGAAATATTATTTAAAATATTATTTTAAAATATCAAGATAACAGGGTGGACCAGCACCCGACGGTGTGGGCACATAAAGTAGAACACACAAAGCATGACAAAATATGACGATGAAATAATAAATAATATAATTACATTCTCAATCACATTGATATACCCCCCCACCTGTCAAGTCTAAGTGGCCGACAGGGCGGACATTTTGGAACAATGACAGGGTGGACATTTTAAGCTTCAATTAACATATTAGCTTACAACAGTGGTTCCCAAACTGGGGGGGGGGCGGAGTTATGATAAGGGGGGCGCGGCAATGCTAGTGTATAGTTGGCCGATTTTTATATAGATTCGAAAGAAACAACGGCTGGAAATATCTGCCGCGCTGCCTGGCAGTATTCAGCGTGCTCCGCTCAATATTCCGCGCTATGAATGTGCGTTCCGTTGAGCTGCTCACGGCCCATATGAATGCTCCACTCGTGTAGCGCTTATGCTCAACGGAAAAGCAAAGTCCGCTCAAATAACGCGCCGACAGAAAATGTCAATGTATACTTGTTCCTGTTTGCAATAGTGTCGCATACTGTGCTGTAACATGCTGTAGTACTGCTGTACTGGACAACGCTGGTAAAATGACGCTACCCTCTCGTGACGGTATACTCTGCTCACATGCTCTGATAATAATAGCTTTTTAGGACTATACATTATTTTGATAATTAGTCCAAAAAAGTTCTAATCTATTATCTAATTCAGTTTCATAGAATAAAAAATAATATATTGAGATTTAATATTCATATATTTTCTGTCCAATTTTATTGTTACTTTCAATAAACGTGATTATTTTATTGGCTTGTGATTATTTTTTATTCAGTATCATTAAAATTACTGAGTTAAATTAAAAAGTCTTACAAAATGACTATATTATTTAATAAAATAATAAATAATTATTAAAAAGCAGTTTCAGTTTCGGCCAAGAATTTTCATTTCGGTACATCCCTAGATTTTTATGTAAAAAGAAACGTTTTAGGGTGATACAAGACCCCACTGTGAAATTATCTTGCGGCTACTTGCCACATGTAAATAATTTTACACAAAATATGAATTTCATCATATTTTATTACCTCAAGACGACTTGCAGTACCCGCTGCAGCTGTCTGTTATCAGTTGTAATTTTTGTCGTAAAATAACAGACCACTAGATGGTGCAATTGATATCAGAAATGAGAACTGCGGTTAGCCGAGTAAAATTATGAATGAATGACACATAGTGGTTCTGATCTAAGCATGGACAAGTTTTTGAAAAGACAAGTGCCAGGTAAATGTAGATAGATGGTAGATGAGGTAGATGATGAATCTACTTCAGAGATCGCAACTACAACAAAGAGATAAAAATATGAGAAAATTGAGAAAATCTGTTTAAAAAACAATGAATGCTGTAACATAATAATAAAAAAAAAAAACAACAGTACATAGTAAAGCTGCCTGCTTTACTTTTAATGTTTCTACTCTAAAAGTGACTAGTTCCTTGTTTAGTTTTTTTCAGTAAATTGTCACACACTGAATTATAATATTTGTAATAATTATTACATTTCAATTCCTTCTGAAATTGTGTTTATGTGTAAATGAAGGGGGTGGGGGGGGCTTGAATTTTTTTTATTCTGCAAAAGGGGGACCCGGCAGAAAAAGTTTGGGAACCACTGGCTTACAACAAACTGTGACTAGCTAAATAGTTAGTCTGGTTGTTGAATAGAGTTTGGTATATTTAAACTTACATATTTTGAAAATACTGTATTCTGATCACTTCTGGCATGTTTTATGCTGACAGGGTGGACATGTTAAGCTTATGAAAAGCAAGCAAGTAAGCAAGCTAATACAAAGAAAATTTGTCAGTGTAAAAGTCACCAACTTACTCACCTCAGACGTTAAAATTCCCGCCACTGAAGAGACAAAAAATCTGTTGTCCTGATGTCACTAAAGGGGATGGCCTTTTCTTAAAGGGGTGGATTCCCTAATACGACAGGTTGGACAACCATTCAAGGGACATGGACAAACTCCTCTTTTTTTTTTTTTTTTGTTAATAAAAATATATTTTTATTTCCAAATTCTCAATACACTCAAAGCTCTTATTTAGCAAAATATTAATAGGAGAGCAAAATTTTAAAATTGTATGATTTGACTATATTCTACTCTCATTCAAATTTAATGAGCAGTGCATGGGACATAGCGAAATAAATCTAGAAAATGTCAGTGGTGATAGCCTAGCGGTTAGCGCACTGACATATACTGCAACTGCACCTCTGGCGACCCGAGTTCGAGTCCCGACTCGTGGTCCTTTGCCAATCCCGTTCTCAACTCTTCTTCAGCCCAAGCATTCCTGTCAATCTCTACTGCCCTGTCCATGAAAAAAGCCAAAAAAAATGAATATAAAAACTTAATATATAACACACCCTTTCATAGTCATTTTTATATTAAGTTATCATGGCAAATTAGTTATTTATGTACAGGACACCAAAAGGCACCCTATAGTAATATTGACCCTTATACATTTTGGATGGCCTTAGAGTGAGAAGATTTCCAGCTAATGTTCATTTTTGGGGCGATTTTTTTTCCAAAACTCAGCATAAATGCCTATTCACATGATCATCACCCATAAGCACATTAACATATGAACAAAGTTTTGAAGGTACAGTAGCTAAAACCACCTGTTTAATACTACAGAGTCAATGAAAGGGCAGAAAGTGGTCACGCTGAACTAAATTACAACTGTTTGTGCTGCAGGAAAACTTGTTTAACATTATAATTAGACTTGTGGGTGAAAACAAAATGCGAGGCATAGAATACCGCATTATGGAGTCAGCATGTGTCTTACCACCTAGACGTTATCTTTGTTTTCTACCTGTTCTGCAGCGTCTGCAGAAACGCTATAATGGACTTTCCTGTAAGTTGCTTTGGTGGGAAAGTATCTGTCTAGAACATAATTGTAAATGTAATTGAAATGAATACTCCAAGGGACGGCCGGTTTTTGCATAGCCTTAAGGTCATATTGTACGGAAGAAGTTTAATCCACAATACGTTCCGCTTTGGGTTTAATTAAATATGCTTCATTGAGAGCACAAGCCTCTGGGAGAGAAACAGTTTTTATATTCCACGGGGTTAGCTGAGATCTCCTCTGTGCTGTTGCTGTAATGCGATGTCCATTACAAGCCTCTGAATGGGCCTCAGTGCTGACGTTGAATCGTCTCAGTAGAGATGTGAGTGATGTGTTCGTGTCTTACAGGGTGATGCCTTTGTTGCCGGAGAGTGACAGCGAGAGTGCCAGCACTAAATCTGACGACGAAGATGGAGAAGAACCATGCTTGTAAGACACAAAAACACTCTTTCAGAAACACTGACTCTTACAAGTCTTCGACTGTCTAATGTCGAATAGATCCCATTTGGTTTGATATTTTAAAATCCATCCAACTGTCCATATTTATTTGTTTGTTTGTATTTTTTATATATGTCTCTTTATTTATTTTTAGGGCTGTCACTAAGGATAATTCGAGTAATCGGTCAATTATTGTAACAATTTATTGAGTAATCTGAGTTGTTTTGCTGTAATAAAAATAGACCTAAGTGAACAATAGTCTTTAAAATTTCTTTAAATACATATATAATAGCAATAAGGCAATAATAATTAATTCAATAAAGTATCTAAAGCAAGTAATCGTTTAGTTTTATTGAAGAAAACTATGAAAATACATGATGTATTATAAACAATATATAATCTACATTATGCATTATAACGAAAGCCTGATGACTTTTACACTTTATAGCGTGATCTAATCCTTATTTAATATCGACTAAACAACATTTAAGTAAAAAATGTCCACTTCATTTTCAAAATTTGGACATTTCTTAATGACTGAAATGTTATAGACACTATAATTATTTGAATATATGAACATTAAAACATGTAAACTCATAGTGAGGGTTTGAGCTTTTATTTTGAAATCGAAAAAGAAAAGTTATTTATACAAAATATAATCATATGTGATGTAACACATTGACTTCTGGGAATATCATTTTACTGGTTTCACCATAAATGTATATGGTTCATATTTATGTATTCATTTATATATATTTGTTTATTTGTTGTGTTTTATTATTATTTTTTTTTAGTTCTTGTATTATTTGCTGTTATTTATCTGTTTATTTTATTTTTTCTAATATAGCTTTTAAAATATTTTATTTTATTATTTCAAATATCTGTTTTGTTTTATTTTTTTATTTCATTTTGTTTTATTTTATTTTGTTTTGTTTTTTTTGTTTTATTTTATTTTTTTATTTCATTTTGTTTTGTTGTTGTTTTATTTAATTTAATTTAATTTGTTTTATTTCATTTTATTTGGTTTAATTTTATTTTTTATTTATTTACTTTATTTTTTATTTTGTTTAATTTAATTTAATTTTATTTTATTTTTTTATTTATTTTTTATTTTAATTAATTTTATTTAGTTTTTTATTTTTTGTTTTTTATTTTGCTTTATTTCATTTTGTTTTATTTTATTTCGTTTTGTTGTTTTTCATTTTATTTAATTTCGTTTTTATTATATTTTATTTTATTTAGTTTTGTTTTGTTCTATTTCATTTCATTTAGTTTTATTTTGTTTCATTTTATTTTGTTTTATTTTATTTTATTTGTTATTATTTTATTTAGTTTAATTTTTTCATTTTATTTTATTTAGTTGTTTTATTTTTAATTTAATTTAATTTTGTTTGTTTTTAACTTAATTTTGTGTGTTATTTTATTTTGCTTTATTTCATTTAGTTTTATTTAATTTTAATTTTTCATTTTATTTTGTGTTATTTTATTTAAATGAGTTTTATTTTGTTTCATTTCATTTTGTTTTGTGTTATTTTATTCAGTTTCATTTTGTTTCATTTCATTTTGTTTTTTTTATTTTATTTTTATTTCATTTTGTTTTTTTTATTTTATTTTATTTCATTTCATTTTGTTTTATTTTATTTCATTTAGTTTTGTAGCATGTACATATCATATATATCATACCATATTTCATTTCATTTCATTTTATTGCCATCCACAACTTTAATGGTATCTTGGCAACTTTCTGTAGGTCTCCTCCGGCAGCATTGATGAGCATCCTTTCTGCCACAGAAGAGCTCTTGGAGAATATTCTAGGTGGCGTGCAGGTGGGCGAGTTTGCAGTGGTGCAGCCCCTCAGTATGGAGCACTGCTGCATTCTGGGATATCTTCTAGCCTGGAAACTTCTCTTCACCTTCTTCAAGGCTTCTTCATCTCATGTAAGCAAAAAACAGTCATAATGCTCTATAAAGCTGTCAATCATCGTCTCATCCTTTTTAATACACTTCTAACAGAGACATTCTAGAGGTTAAATGATCTGTCAGATGTGTCTGTCTCAATGTGACACAAATATTGAGTGATAATGTCACAGCTTTCATCTCTCCAGCTCTTTATGATTTTGAGCGAACGTGAGAAAGGCCACAGTACTTATTTTTAATGCAAGCAACATGACGTGTCTTTTACATAGTGAAAATGTCTGTTTTTGTTTTTCAGCTGCGAGCTCAGTACTCATTGCATCTGAAAAAGACTCGTTCTCTTCATAAACTCCTGCTTCACCTGTTCCGTCTGATGCCAGAGAGCCCATCAGTGCCTGGACAGCCGACAGAACCCTCAAGCAAAGAACCGAAAACCTTCTTCACTGAGAGTTTGTCTCTCTCCCCCCAGAGTATGTTGCAGATCATTTAAAACTGTGATTCTCAACTGATTTTACCTCAGGATTCAACACACTAAATAAAAATGTTGCTAAAATCAGACATTAAAGGGACAGTTCACCCTAAATTGAAAATTCTGTCATTAATTACTCACCCTAACGTCGTTTCAAACCTGTAAGACCTTCATCTTCAAAACACAAATTAAGATATTTTTGATGAAATCTGAAAGCTTTCTGACCCTGCATGTTTTCTAGAAACGGAAGGTCTGCAGTTTGAGGTTCCCCATCTGGCCTGCTCCGTGTACTATGGTGCGTTGAAGGACTTGCCTGCAATGGTGCGTCTGTGGTGGAACAGCCAAGAGAAGCGTGTCTTCAGCACGGTGGATAAATTCACCAGCAAGTACGTCAGCAGCGTTTTGTCTGCGCAGGAGATCGCTTCTGTGCAGTCCAGCACCCAGACTTTTGAGAACATGATGGTGAGTTGTGGTGGAAAGTTTAAGTGAAAGAATGTGCTCTGTGCTTAAGTGGTTTTATGCAGGGTAATCTGATGTATTTTGCATTCTCAGGTGAAAGCACGGTCTGCCACGCGGGAGGTCATCGCTACTTACTCCGTTGACGATATCTTCATAGAGCTGGTGATTCAGCTGCCTCAGAACTATCCGCTCGGCTCTATCTCAGTGGAGAGTGGGCGGAGAGTGGGCGTGGCCGTTCAGCAGTGGCGCAATTGGATGCTTCAGCTTAGCACGTACCTCACACACCAGGTACAGGAAGTAGAAATGTTCTCAGACTAAACCTTTAAAGATACATGCAATAACATTTAGTTTAATCAAAAACTAGCTTGTCAGAAAAAGAAACAGTTATATACTACTGTTTAAAGGTTTGAGATAGAAGGGTTTTTAAAAATGACTATTTCAATATATTTTCAAATATAATTTATTCCTGTGATGGTAAAGCTGAATTTTTATCATCATGACTCCAGTGTCACATGTTCCTTGAGAAATCATTCTGATATGCTAATTTGATGCTCAAGAAACATTTATTATTATCATCATCAATGTTAAAAACAGTTGTGCTGCCTTAAATTTTTGTGGAAACTGTGATACATTTTTTTCCAGATTTTTTTTCTTCGGTGAACAAAATGTTCAAATGAACAGTGTTTATGTGAAAAATAATTTAATTATTTTAATTTTAAGTCAGTTTTTGTGCAATTGAATCCATCTCTGTTGAATTATACTATATTTTTTTTTATAATAATTTGAACAGTACTCTATAAAAGAAATAAGAAACATTTGTGAAATTTAAATACTATATATATATATATATATATATATATATATATATATATATATATATATATATATATATATATATATATATATATATATATATATATATATTTTTTTTTAAATATTCTTACTTACTGCAAATATGCTTTTAGTTCCTAATTTTACAGGTTTTTTTTTTGGAAAATCTTTTATCTGGCACTAAAACACACAATACAAGACATAATACAAGGCAGTGCTGTTCTAGAGAAACTACCGGTAAATATAGTTCCCCTAATAGTTATGATATGACAATATTTGGCGGAGATAAAACAATTTCAAAATCTAGAATCTGAGGGTGCAAAAAGATCTAAATAGTGAGAAAATAGCCTTTAAAGTTGTCCAGATGAAGTTCTTAGTAATGCATATTATTAATCAACAATTAAGTTTTGATATATTTATGGTAAGAATTTTACAAAATGTCTTCACAGAGCAAGATCTTTACTTAATATCCTAATGATTTTTGGCATAAAAGAAAAATCAATAATTTTGACCAATACAGTGTATTTTTGGTTATTGCTACAAATATACCCGTGCTACTTAAGACTGGTTTTGTGGTCCAGGGTCACATATTTAAATGAATTTTTTTGCATATAGATAACAAAATATCAAACAAAGTGGCATCTGGAAATAAAAGATGCAGGAGCTTTTGCCAAAACTAACCTTTTTAACACTTTTTTTTTTTTTTTTAGGCCATTGTTGCTTTTAGTGGATTTAAGACAGGGCTCCAAATGACTGCAACCAAATGGTCACACTTTGCGACCATTTTGTCTGTCGATGCAACTAAATTTTGTGAGCGGTCACACTGGTGCAACCACCACTTTGTTTAATAATAAGTGCTGCCATTTCTCTTGCATATGACAAACATCAAATGGCAAACGAAACAAAAATGTTTGTCCAAGCTCAGAACAGCTTTACTTGGGAACAAGAGTTGTTTTCATGGCACTATTACTGCACATTACTGTGAGATCCAGTGAGAAGTGTTTGAATTCACAACAGAATGAATAAGACTGCTGCAAGATCAGAAGTAGTAAAACTAACTATAACCATGGTTTTTAGCAGAAATAGCTGAATGTTATTACGTTATTCATTTCAGAGTTTGTACAACCATTTGAGAGAGAAATTCAAGCACTTTTTAGTGACTTTCAATCGTCTCACACAACCATTTCCAGCAATTTAAAGCTCTAAAATCCAATTTGAATATTATTTTTAATGGGATGACCAAAATGTACTTTGTGGTAAACAAACACTTATGTAAAATAAAAAAAAAACAAAAAAAACACATCAAATCACAAGTATAACCAGTAGATTGCAGCAAAAGAGCACTTGTTGGCTCATTAGTCATTTATTTCTACTTTTTGCTTTATATTTTGAAGTGGTAAAACCACTATTAAATATCAAATTATTAAGAAATCAGATTTTGTCAGAGCTTTTTGTGTATGAAGTAAAAGTCTCAAAATGCCTTGAAAAACACACTTTTCATCAATTTGCATCTAAATCACATGTAATCACTGAAGTTGTTGGTCAGTTCCATATAATACTATAGAAGAATAATTGTACGTTTAATAAGAGTAGAATATGTTTTCTATATAAAAATTATATTTTGTACATTACTGTTGTTAATAAAAGTAAATTTGTACACTTCCCAACTCAAGCGTAGTGTTTTACTATCAAAGCTGTATAAACATGAAATAAAGAAATTAACGTAATGTTTGATATATACATATATAGAAACCTATACAAAGTAGCCAGAAAGAAATGCTAATTTTAAAGAAATATGTCAGATGGATTTAGAGGCTTTTGCATCTGAACTATATATAATACTTTTTGGGGCTGCTGTTAATGTTGCCTCATCTGTTTAGGTTGGAATTGGCTGAGTTGGACTGTTTTTTTTTTTTGTTTGTTTTTGTTTTTGTTTTTTTTTAAGAGTAACAGTTGATTTTTTTTTTTTTTTTTAATTTTTATTATAAAATAGCCAGACTAATTTAGATGATGTCTTTGTGTTTGGTAGAATGGCAGTATTCTGGAAGGTCTGTCGCTGTGGAAGAACAATGTTGACAAGCGTTTTGAGGGGGTGGAGGACTGTATGATCTGCTTCTCTGTCATTCACGGATCCAATTATTCGCTCCCAAAGAAAGCCTGCCGTACCTGCAAAAAGAAGTTCCACTCCGCCTGTCTGGTGAGTGCCACATACACCATCTTTTGCTCTTCCATCATAGTTATTTTTAGATGAACATTTATAAAACACAGAGAGAAGTGTAGTTTTGAGCATTTGCTATGTTATTTTACAAATTTACATCATCTATAATATCTGCAGTTTAAAGTTAACATGGCACCTGTTTTACTTCTGTAATCTGATGTATTTGTGCAAAATAGGATATTCAGTAGTATTCAGAAAGTAAATAAGCTCACTTTTGATGTCATGTTGAGTTCTAAAGGATTAGTTCACTTCCAGAATAAAAATTTCCTGATAATTTAATCACCCCATGTCATCCAAGATGTTCATGTCTTTCTTTCTTCAGTAGAAAAGAAATGAAGGTTTTTGAGGAAAACATTCCAGGATTTTTCTCCATATAGTGGACTTGGGTTGAAGGCTCGAATTGCAGTTTCACTGCAGCTTCAGAGGGCTCTACATGATCCCAGCCGAAGAATAAGGCTCTTATCTAGTGAAACAAACAGTTGTTTTCTAAAAAAATAAATAAATAAAAATTATATACTTTCTAACCACACAAGCTCGTTTTGCACTAGCCCTGCAATGCGTGTCGACGACTTCATGCATTATGTAATCACATTGAAAATGTTGCACGTGCTAGTTCTTCGTCTTTGTACTCCGGTTCAAAAAGGTAGCATATGCAGGGAGAAAAATTCCATTTCATTTTCTCATTTTTTTTTTTTTTTTTTGTAAAGGGTGTTTGGCTTTCTTTGCATGTTCGCTTTGTAAACACTGGGTCAGTACTTCTGCGTAAAGTCAGGCTAGTGCAAGATGAGCGTTTGTGGTTCAAAGGTATATAAATTTGTATTTCTTTTTAGAAAATGGCCAATTGTTTTGCTAGGCAAGACCCTTATTCATCAGCTGGGATCGAGTAGAGCCCTTTAAAGCCGCATTGAAACTGCAATTTGTACCTTCAACCTGTTGGCCACCATTGAAATCCACTAAATGGAGAAAAATCCTGGAATGTTTTCCTCAAAATCCTTCATTTCTTTTCAACAAAAGAAAGCAAGACATCAACATCTTGAATGAAATGGGGGTGAGTAAATCAGATAATCTTCATTCTAGAAGTAAACTAATACATGAATGTTCTTATTTGTAGTATGACTGCATCCTTTTCAAATCATAAGTTTAAAACTCTATAGAAGGTCACCAGTGCACTTTTGGAAATTGAAATTGAAAATTGAATCATTTCCCATCCGCATTAAAGTTCTCAATCTGTCACCATTTAATACTTTAGATATTTCAGAATCAGCAAAATGTACAGCCTTGAATGATTTCAAATGCTTCTTGTTCCTGACTGACCGCTTGTTTTCATTTCATTCCACAGTATAAATGGTTCACATCTAGCAACAAATCCACGTGTCCTCTGTGCCGAGAGACTTTCTTCTAAGCTCTGTCTCCATGGACACAAATAATAGGTGAATGACGTGCTCTGCAAACAGCTGACTCAGAAAGAAATGTTTGGCGCGTTTGTTTGTACATACGATCTTTGCAGTGCTGCAAATTACCGTGGCCTTTTAGTTTTTGACTCTGACGATGCACCCAACAACACCTGTCACAAACAACGAAACGAGCAAACGGTTGGAATTCCAGAAAACAAAGTACCCGGACTGGTTAGAAGACAGCTTGACAGGACAATGAAGGCTGAGAAAGCCTGCACATTCATAGCCTTAAAGGAATAGTTCACCAGAAATCAGCATTTTGTCATTATTTGCAAATACCAATGTCATTCCAAACCTGTTTCCATGTTATTGTTTTCTGTAGAACACAGAATTTTTGTCACTCTTTTCCTTAACACATTTGTCAAGCCCAAAGAAAGTAGTCAGTATGAATAAAAAGAGTAGGCATTGTACAGGATTCTATAAATAGAAGTCATATAGCTGCATACAGGTTTGGGCTGACATGGATAAATATTCACAAAATGTTACTATTTCTTTAAATTAAATTTTAATGTTCAAGGTGGCAAGATGGTTCATCATATATCAGGTTGCATAAATTTGCCATTCACGAGTAGATCTTCTAGTGTTCGTAGTTTCTACTGATGTGGAGTACAATGTATTTTGCTCTGATAAATTTGGGACCATATGGATGACCTGTTTTGGCTTTTAATCTCAGCTTGATATTTTGTAAAATGACACATAATGCTGTATGCAGCAGAAATTTCTGTTTGCTTTGATCTTCAGTTGTCATGGATTGTGTGACATGACACAATCTGTGGTCCTGAAATACAGATGTTTATCATACTTTCAGCTTCGCTGTTTATCATACGTCATTTCGCGTAATCTGCTCCTGTCAATCACAGCGTGTCACACTATCTGTGCCTTTGTGTCTGTTCCTCAGAGTCACGGTAGCTTATCTATTGAAGCTGCAAGGTAAGCTGCAGTTTGCATTTACGCAGAGAAGACATGCGTTGAAGAATAATTTCAGAGGCGAAAAAAGGTTGGTGATCAAAGCGCATCTAAATCCATCTGTTGCTCGGCTATTAATATTTAATGGACGTTCCCATTGAAGAGCCACATGTATTGCATGATGCAGAACACTACCTGAAACAAATATGAACAAAACCATGTGTCTCCTCTAGCCATGTTTAAATTTTAAACTCGTTCATGTTATTGAAGCTTTTGTAGGTTGTGAGACAGAAAATGTCTTTGATCTTCAATCCCATATGGCTGTGAGTTTCCTCTACACAACCAGTGTGACCAAGTGGTTTACACATTATGTTGTCAATGACTATGGAGATGGCTTTTCTAGCATATTTTGGCTTAATACACGTGTACTACTATGTAATTACACAGTTATTACATTGTAATAACAGTATTATGTCGAAAAATAGTAGCATGTCATGTGTATGCGTATGTGTGTGTATATATAAAACATTATGTCCAATAACACAAGTATTCCGATGTATGCACAGCCTGCACTGACTTCTATCATTCGTCCTCATTCTGTATTGTTGCCTGTATCTGTTGCCCTATACGGCGTGACTGAGGCTTATCTCCTGAGAGAGGATGGAGCAGAGGTCCCCAAAACCAGAAAGAAAAGATCATTTTCTGTTGCATGCGGAGGAAGCTAATGCCTCTGGGTGAAGAGAGGACGGATTTAGAGCTCTTGGGGAGATTTAGCCGCCTTATCTATGATAAAAATCAATAGCGGTAAAGACTACAATGAGCACCGGAGAGACGGGATTGTCGGAAGGCTCAGGATATATTACGCGAGGAAACGCATACGTTTTCGCCCCTCTCCCGCGCTAATAGGACTGCCTTAATAGTTAACGACGTGTCAGAGAGAATGAGAGGAAGAGAAAAGGTCAACATTCTAGAATTCGCAGGAAAGTTTTGCAGAGTTCACACGTATAATGAGCACTGTCACAACAAGCTCCCCTGATTTCCTCTTGCCAAAGCCTTTTATCGGATTTATTATGCCCAGGATGCCAATAGCAATTTCAGCGTTACTGTAAAATGCTAACCCCGCAGCTGCTAGTTCTTGGAAGCAGGACCAATTAGACTGCGGCTGCTGGCGCCAAAATGGCAGTGGTTCTCAGGTCTCAGGTCTGCCTCGCTGGCGTTTGAGTCATTTATTGTTGTAATGGAGGCTTTGTTTTCATTACACGCTTGTTTGGATGTCATTAGGTAATTAAACATGACACATGCATTCACTGGAGTGGTCTGAGCCGATGCGGTGTTTTTGAAACCTCGATGCCTTAAAAACGGGCCCATCATTGTTCATAACCTTCAAATGTTAAACTCCCAGCTAGTATTTTCACAAGGAAGCTACGGATTTGTGAACCACTAGGTGGCAGTATTGGATGGTGTCATGGCATGTTTGACATGGGATTTGATGCTGTTTAAAATCCTTCTTCAGAGATGTTTTATTTAATTCGCTCAGTGTCACGACAGGGTTATAGCTCTTAAAAAGTATTAAACAAAATCCATCAGAAAAATGTTTCGTTTTAGATCTATCTATCTATCATATTTTCTTTCTATTATCTGACCATTCATCCATCCATCCATTCATCCATCCATCCAACTATCCTAATATCTACCTACCTATATCCATCCTTCTATTGTTCTGAATTCTATCTATCAATCTACCAATACCAATATTCACAATATTTACCCACATATATCTATTTGTCTTATTTATCCTAGAATGATGGATGAATTTATGGATGATAGAAAGAAAATGTGACAGAGATGATGGATGGATGGATGGATGGACAGATGAATTTATGGATAAAAGATAGAATGATGGATGGATGGATGGATGGATGGATGGACGGATGGACAGACAGACAGATGAATTTATGAATGATTGATAGAACTATGGAGGGATGGATGGATGGATGAAAAGATGAATTTATGGATGATAGAACGATAGAACTATGATGGATGGATAGACGGATGGATAGATAGATAGACGGATGGATAGATTTATAGATGAAAGAAAGAAAACACAATAGAATGATGTAGAATAGATAGAATGATGGATGGTTGGAAGGACAGGTGAATTTATGGATGATAGAAGGATGTATGGGTGAATTTATGCATTATAGATAGAATGATGGATGGCTGGATAAATGAATTTATGGATGATAGATAGAACGATAGATGAATAGATGGATGAATTTATGGATTATAGATAGAATGATAGATGGATGGCTGGATGAATGAATTTATGAATGAAAGATAGAACGATAGATACAGTGCCCTCCACTAATATTGGCACCTTTGGTAAATATGAGCAAATGTGGCTGTGAAAATAAATCTGCATTGTTTATCCTTTTAATCTTTCATTTAGAAAATTCACAAAATTCTAACCTATCATTGAAGTAAAACAATGGAAAGCAGGAGGAAAATCTCATTATGAAATAAATGTTTTTCTCTAGTTCATGCTGATCACAATTATTGGCACCTAATTATTGAATATTGAATTATCTTATTCAGGATAACAGCTCTGAGTTTTCTCCTTTAATGCCTGAAGAGTTTAGAGAACACCTGACAAGAGATCAGAGACTATTCCTTCATACAGAAACTCTTCAGGTCCTTCAGTTTCCCAGTTCCATGCTGGTGCTTCTTCTCTTCAGTTCACCTCACGCATTTTCTATAGGGTTTGGGTCAGGCAACTGGAACGGCCATGGCCCAAGCTTCATTTTCATGCAGGAAAATAAGCCCACAACAGCAGTATATTTAACTGTGAGCATGGAGTACTTTTTGTACCAAACCCATCTGGTGGGTTTGCTGCCAGGAAGCTCTTTTTTTTTTTAGTTTCATCTGACCACAGAAGCCAATCCAGTTTGAAGTTCAAGTCGTGTCTGACAACTGAATATGCTGGAATTTGTTTTTGGATGAGCAAGAAGGATTTTTCTTAAAACCCTCCTGAACAACATGTGGTGATGGAATGAATGATCGCATTTGAATGAATGATCGCATTTTATATAGCACTTTCATTGTGTATTGCTATACACCCAAAGCGCTTTACAATCATATGGGGGGATCTCTCCTCAACCACCACCAGTGTGCAGCATCCACTTGGATGATGCGACGGCAGCCACAGGACAACGGCGCCAGTGCGCTCACCACACACCAGCTACAGGTGGAGAGGAGAGAGAGTGATAAATTATTTTTTGGCCCCAAGACTCAACTAATGTCTGCAGTTCTCCTGCTGTGATCCTTGGAGAGTCTTTGGACACTTAAACTCTCCTCCTCATTATGCATTAGGACAATAGACACACACATCCTTTTCCAGGCAGATTTGTAACATATTTAGTTGATTGGAATTCTTAATTATTGTCCTATTGATGGAAATTGGGATTTTCAATCCTTTAGCTCTTTTTTTTACAGCCACTTTCTATTTTGTGAAGCTCAACAGTCTTGTTCTGCACATCAGAACTATATTATTTGGTTTTATTCCTTGTGATGGATGATTAAGGGAATTTGGCCTTTGTGCTCCTCATATTTATAATCCTGTGAAACAGGAAGTCATGGCTGGACAATATCATGCTCCTAGTCATTCTAGTCTGCTAAATAAATGCAAATGTCAATGGGAGTATATGTCTGAGATATTTTACTCATTATAATTTCTAAGGGTGCCAATAATTGTGCCCACCATGCATTGGAGAAAAACATTTATTTCATAACGTAAGCTTCCCCCCACTTTTAATTGCTTTACTTCAATGAAAGGTTAGCATTTGTGAATTTTTTGAATGTAAGATCAAAAAGATAAACAAAGCAGATTTATTTTCATAGCCGTCTTTGCTCATATTCACCAAGGTTGCCAATATTAGTGGACGGCACTGTAGATGAATGATGGATGGACGGATGACTTTATGGATGATAGATAGATAGATAGATAGATAGATCGATAGATAGATAGACATAGAACGATGGATGGCTAAATTTATAGATGGAAGAAAGAAAACACGATAGATGATAGAAGAAAACAATAGAATAGAATAGAACAGAAATAGAACGATGGACGGACAGGCAGACGGATAGATGGGCGGTTGAATTTATGGATGATAGAACAATGGATGGATGGATGAATTTATAGATTTTAGCTAGAACAATAGATGGATGGCTGGATAAATGAGTTTATGGATGGTAGAATGATCGATTGATGGATGATGGATGGACAGATGAATTTATGGATGATAGAATGATGGATGGATGCTGGATGGATGTCGGATAAATTTATGGATGATGGAAAATATGACAGAGTGATAGAACAATATAATGATGGATGGAAGAATGATGGATAGACATGAATTTGTGGATAAAAGAGAACGATGGATGGATGGATGGATGAATGGACAGACGGACAGATGAATTTATGGATGGTTGATAGAATGATGGAGGGATGGATAGAATGGTAAATAGATGGATGGATGGACAGATGAATTTATGGATGATAGATGGGTAGATAGACAGAACGATGGATGGAAAATGGATGGATGGACGGTTGAGTTTACATATGGAAGAAAGAAAACACGATAGATGGAAGAATAGAATAGAAATAGAATGATGGATGAATTTATGGATTATAGATAGAATGATAGATGGATGGCTGGATAAATTAATTTATGGATGATAGAATGATAGATTGCTGGATGGACGGATGAATTTATGGATGATAGATGGAACGATAGATGGATCGATCGATGCATGAATGAATTTATGGATGATAGAATGATAGATGGATGATGGATGGATAGAATGATGGATGGAAGATGGATAGATGCTAGATGGATGGTCGGATGAATTTATGGATGATTGAAAATACGACAGAGCGCTAGAACGATATAACGATGGATAGGTGGATGGATGGATGGAAGATTGATGGATGGACATGATTTTTGCATAAAAGAGAACAATGGATGGATGGATGAATGGACAGATGGACAGATGAATTTATGGATCATAGATAGGATAGATTAGATAGATAGATAGATAGATAGATAGATAGATAGAACATACTCAGATTTATGTGTAAATGTATATAATTCTTTATAATGTTCTTTGGTGTAGCATTATGCACCAACAAACTCACTTTGGTAAAGCTGCAAGGTCTCTGAACGTTCTCTCTGTCTTACAGCAAATTTTTATAATCTTAATGCAATCAGTGTTCTTCCTGCCATTTCAGAATGTGTGTGTGTGTGTGTGTTACAGAAAGCGTAGGCAGGGCCAGAGCTGCATGTTCAATTTTCAGCATAATGCTGCTGCGAGAACTAGTATGCAGGGCCTAGTTAATATTCAGTCCATCCTGACCCATTTGAGGACTGCTGGTACTTCCAGAGTTGTCACGCCTCAGTTCAGTGCTGTAGGCTTCTTTTCAGCTCTCTAAATAGCAGCATGTCACTGCTGCTCTGCCAGCACAATGAAACCAGGCCAGCTCTCCTCCGCCTTCTTTCCACTTTCATTATTACCATTAAAGTAGCCAATTTGCATGGCCAGTGGTTTGGCTGACCCCTAGTGGAGAACGGCTCTGCTGTTCTGGCTTTAATTTTTTTTCGTGTGTGACTAGTTCTACACTTGGCTATATTAGGAAATGCCCTTCTTTGACGAGGAGGTCACTTCTCTACTCATGTTTTTTTTCCTACCCACTGGCAGAAGAAAAATAAGGATTTATCCAATCTCATCTAGGAGTTTGGCTATTGAATGGACAGGAATTAGCCAGTTGGAAAACAGTCACTTTGCCCTGAATTCACTCTTAATTTCTCTTGATTTCTGTTGCATAACAAAAATTGTAGTTTAGCAGATCAGCGTTTGGGTGTCAGGGGCGTTTCCTCTGAGTAGGTAAGGGAGGCAGGTCCTCCTTAAATGTGAGAGAAAAAGATGGATGAGAAAGATTCATAGTATAAAAATAAAACAATGCCAATATAACATTAAAAAGTCTATAAATCTCTCGTTTTTAAAGAAAAATTGTCCAGCAGCAACACCAGCAGGTAAAGTTACAGCAGGCGTCCGCATTTCTCTCACCTCCCCTGAGCCCATTGAGTTTTAACAGACCCCCTAGCGTGCACTGAGTTTGGTGAGGGGTAATGAAGAATGAATGGGGGAAAGCCATGTAAGAGGAGGCAATGCCTCCATTGCAGTATGATTGCATATGTTCCGCTGTGATTGGTTCATGAGATAAATCCCGCCTCTTCTGTTGGTGCGCATTCCGCTTTCGCGAATCAGTCTAAATGAACAATATAATTACATTAATGGGAAGACTAATTTAAAAAGTAAGTAAACAACTCTCACATTTAGATATAACCACTTTATGTCAAAATAACACTTAAAATGGCATGAAAACATGATCCGTGGTAGTTTTTATTGAGTTATCAGCTTGGTGAAGTTTAAAGTAAATCTCTGTCGGTGACCAATATTTACAGAGCTTTGATGACTGATGATCCGAAAAATTCAGAAATGGTTCCCAATCCACCTTCTCTCTCTCTTCCACTTCACTTATTGTCTCCTCTACACTGCCCTTCTACAAAAAAAAAAAAGATTTAGCTTTTCCAAAGCTTTAATAAATAGAAAAAAATGATTACATAAATACTATTAAATAATTGCTTAACCAAAATTACCTGATGAAGCATTTGCCATTTTGAGTATTTCAGCATGATGTTGCAAAGATCACCTATAAAATTCTAAGATCACAAGGTGTAATTATGAGTTCTACAAGGGCATGAATTATTTTTTCACAAGTCAGAGCCTCATAATTGCAGTAATTCCTGCATGCTGTTAACTCACTTTTTGTTGTGAGCCATGTGAGTCATCCTACCTCAAATCTTCTGGCTTGTTGAAGTGTGCTACATTTAAAAGATCAGCTTTGCCTGCTGGCTGATTAAAATGGCAAAAAATAAATTAATTAATTTATTTTAAAAAATATATAAATTCTTAGACTTAAAATGCAGGAGAATCAAAGAAAAGTCAATCAAAGAAAGTTGGACTTTTTGGAGTAAACAACTATCTAGAAACCAACCAAAACACTTTAATAAGTGCATAACAAGGTAAAAACAAAAAACAGTCTGAACACCTTACCAACATAGCCATCACACTTTTTTTTTTTTTCTTTCTCAGTTTAAAAATGTCTCTTATAATATTGTTTTTGCATTCCAGTCTCATTGGGAAAATGTGCCTGTGGTGATAGTACGTTGCTTTTTGTACATATGTAATGTCCTGTAAGTGGTTTGTAAAAGCACATGCTGTTTTATCCCAACTTCTTGTTGTATGTATCACAGCATTGAGGTGAGTGCCATTAAAGGTTGCTCAATTGCTCAGTTGCGTTTGAAAATAGCGTACCATCTACACTAAACTTTAACCTTAAAGGAGAAGTCCACTTCCAAAACAAAGATTCACATATAATGTACTCACCCCCTTGTCATCCAAGATGTTCATGTCTTTCTTACTTCAGTCGTAAAGAAATTATGTTCGTTAAGGAAAACATTTCAGCATTTTTCTCCATATAATGCAGTTTAAATGTGGCGAACGATCAAACGACCTCAAATGCTGTTGTAAATGATCCCAGACAGTTAGGGCATGTCGAAAAACTCCAATTGTATTATCTCCCTCAACTTCAAAAATCATTTCAAAATCAACCTACATTGCTACAGAAGTACTGACCCAGTCTTTGCAAAGTGAACATGCAAAGAAGAGCAAACGCCCTTAACATAAAAGGAAAAACAGTGATATACGACGATTTTGAAGTTGAGGGAGAACATGAGATGGGAATTTTTCAACATACCCTAACTGTCCAGGCAGAGTAAGACAAGACGAGCGTCTGACGGTAAAAAGTATTTAAATTGTATTTTTTAAATGAAAATAACAGATTGTTTCGTTAGATAAGACCCTTCTTTCTCAGCTGGGATCATTTGAAGCCACATTTAAACTGCATTTTGGAAGTTCAAAATCGGGGCACCATAGCAGTCCATTATATGGAGAAAAATGCTAAAATGTTTTCTTTAAAAATCAATTTCTTTACGACTGAAGAAAGAAAGACATGAACATCTTGGATGACAAGGGGGTGAGTACATTATATGTAAATCTTTGTTTTGGAAGTGGACTTCTCCTTTAACCTAACTGAGGCTATGTTTACACTAGTGCATTTTTGTTTTAAAACGCATAACTTTTGCTATGGTTACGCCTGTCGTTTACACAACTCCGGTGTTTTCGGACCTTGAAAACAAAGACATTTGAAAACACTGCAGACCCCGTTTTAGTTTAAAAACTCTGAGGTTGCGTTTCAGTGTAAACGGATCAATCCTGAGATTTTAAAAATGATGATGTGGCTGCCCACATTTGCTCTGCGTATCCTTGACGACTGTGTAAACAATAACATCATGCTCATTTTGTACCCATAGATATGTATAGGTAGATTCCCCATTTGACCGCTACATGGACGTAAACACATCTGCCATCTAAAAAAAATAGAGCATCTACCTAAATATCTATGGTTGTACCTGAATGAATGGTCATGTGACATACATTTTCGGTTGTGTAGTGTGGACTGATATCATTTAACGCAGTGAAAATGCCAGTGTAGACGAGGATCGTTTTCATATTAACACGCTGTTTTAAAACGAAAATGCGCTAGTGTAAACAGGGCCTGATAGTCCTCTAAAGACCTATTTGCTATTTGCTGAAGCAACCATGCCATTCTGGCTTCCTGGTACAAGTCTTTGAGCTCTTTTAGTGACTTTTGTTTCACAGGAATGCTTTGCATCACAAATGCAGTGCTGTACCGGGTGCGCTACTGAGCATGTTTACTACATCAGAAAAGCCATTTAAATAGAGCAGGTTATGTGATTCAGACAATGTGTTAGTGTGACGTAGTGCTCATTTGAGCTGAAAACTGCAGTGAATTGTATGTGTATAGGTGTATTTTTGTAGTTTTGCCAAAATGTAGGTAAAAACACATTTTCCCAATGAGCCTAGGTGGAGATTTCTGTTGAGCTGCTGTATGTCCACTGTGTCTTCCAAACCCCTTCAGCTGTGATAATACACTCCGTGTCTTATTGCTCTATTAGAGCTGTCTTTAAATTCTGCATGCATTCTGCCAGACTCACCCCTCTTTGCAGACGTCTTTGTCAGCACATGCAGCTCGTCTCCTTTCTTCTGATTGGAGGGCGGGAGGAAGCGGGGTGGAGAGGCTGTGATATGTACCCAGATGGCTTCTCGCTGTGGCTGTAGGCCGACTCCCATGCGCCACACTCTTTAATCTCCCTCAGCTGTGAAGCCGGGATATCTAAATTAGAGAGGAGAGGAGAGCGGAGCTGCCATTCTCCATGCTTCAGGTTGTTTATTTGCCGTGACTGGGTTGCAGAGGTAGAACAAATGGAGAGCCCAGGGAGAGGCTTAGGACTGCGACTCAGCTAAGAGCCTTTTAAGAGAGGGGCCATTAACGCCGGTCCTCCGCTACACGGCCCGCCACGTGAAGGAACAGCCACGGGCGGGAGAGGATAGGCTGTAACAATGCATCCGAGGCAATTGCGCCGCTACTTACCCTAACGGATTTGTAAACAGAGAACCAACTCAAGACCGTCCCCAGTCCCCTAAATCGAAACTCTATTCATTACGAGCGAAACCTCTCGTTCGGCAGGTGAGGACGACCTCTGCTCGCATCCGTTGCTCGCGCTGAGCGAGGATGTTGTTTACCGAAAGCGTAGTCTGTTTATGGGAGTATGCTAATGAGGTCATAGCCTCTAGGTCTTGAGATCAGAGAGGCTCAGCGTGGAGCAGGAGCCCGAGGCGGCCGCCTCACGGGGAGCTGAAGGGAGAGAGTGTCTTACATGACAGTAATGCTGAAAACAATTTTTATAAGGCCCTGTTTATGGCATGCTCGGTGGCAGAAAGGCTGTTTGCTGTCAAGACAGCTGAAATACTTATGAGATGCTACAATCAAAGTTAGCGACACAGCTGGGGTGAAGGGATGCTCTTTTTTTCATTCTGAAATGAGAATTATTAGGCTAATCTAAGTAACTTTGTTTTTGTTCTATACCATTAAGCAAATCCTAATTGCCAATTACCTTGATTTATAATCTAAAATGCTCCTCAAGAGTTAATTTAGTGGTGCATTGGTAATTGAAGATGGTAATTGCTTTCTTAAAAAAAGAATGAGGTGTCGTTTTGGTTTGCTATGTTTTTTTGTTGGTGTTAAGCACCCAGAAATGGGATGTAGTCTGTGTTTTGGTGTGGATGCATTTAGCTGAGATGACTGTACTATACACTTTTAAAAATTAAGATTACTATTGGGATCTTTTGGTTCTATGAAGAACCTTTAACATCCATTAAACCCTTCCATTGCACAAAAGGTTCTTTATGCTGAAAAAAAGGTTTTTAGATCATTAAAATGTTCATCACTAAGAAAAATTGAGTTTTTTGTGGATCCCAAAATGGTAAAAAAAAAAAAAAAAAGTAAATAAAATTAAAAAATGCATCCTTTATTTTCAGGAGTGTAACCTTAAGGTTCTGAGGCTGACGGATGCAATTCCCTGCCAGTATCAAATATACCGCTGATTACATTTCACACAGCATAATTATTCCTAATGTCTTATTAGAGCAAACTGAATTGCTAGACTCAACCGTGAACTTGTCATGAAGATCTTTGAACTTCTAGTGAATCCTTTATAATTCTATTGCCATCATTAAATGAAGGAAAACAAAAACAACAATGTCTTCTATGATAGTTTCTGTATATATATATATATATATGTCTCTCTTCAAGGGTAGAACTAGTGGGAAAAAAATGTAATAAGACTTTGCAGTTTTTACGACTTGAAAATGGATATCTCACTTATAGATTCTAACAAGGTCACAGTTGTCAACAAGTGGCAAGGCCGTAGAGTGATATACTGTGGCCTAAAGCAAACAACATTTCTCATCACCCTATTGGAATGCTTAGTGTACGAGCAGCCCAGGAAATCTGGACGCCCATCGCTGGGTCGAGATCCAAGGTGCTCCGAGCTCTGTCACAGGCCAACTCATTCTGCTGATATATGACTGGCTCAAAACAACCTTCAAGCTGTAAGATATCCAACAATTTCTCTCTCGTAAAGTCTCTATGCCGCTTTTCATCAAAAATAAATAAATAGAACTCCTTTTTTTTTTTAATCCGATTTTGGATTATATACAGTAGTCAACATTTGAAGTGGATCAAAACCTTTCATCAAAGTTGTCCTAAAACCAAACTAAAACCTGCTCTTGTCTTGGCACAACTTTACTAAACTTTTTTGATCCACTTCAAATGTTGACTACTATATACAGGTGCATCTCAATAAATTAGAATGTCGTGGAAAAGTTCATTTATTTCAGTAATTCAACTCAAATTAAATGTATTAAATAAATTCAATACACACAGACTTAAGTAGTTTGCCTCTCATTTAACAAAAACCCACCAATTCACTATCTCAACAAATTAGAATACTTCATACGACCAGTAAAAAAAAACATTTTTAGTGAATTGTTGGCCTTCTGGAAAGTATGTTCATTTACTGTGTATGTGCTCAATACTTGGTAGGGGCTCCTTTTGCTTTAATTACTGCCTCAGTTTGGTGTGGCATGGAGGTGATACTTCTGTGCCACTGCTGAGGTGGTATGGAAGCCCAGGTTTCTTTGACAGTGGCCTTCAGCTGTCTCCTGTTTCTCATTTTCCTCTTGACAATACCCCATAGATTCTCTATGGGGTTCAGGTCTGGTGAGTTTGCTGGCCAGTCAAGCACACCAACACCATGGTCATTTAACCAACTTTTGATGCTTTTGGCAGGTGCCAAATCCTGCTGGAAAATGAAATCAGCACCTTTAAAAAGCTGGTCAGCAGAAGGAAGCATGAAGTGCTCTAAAATTTATTTGTAAACAGGTGCAATGACTTTGGTTTTCAAAAAACACACTGGACCAACACCAGCAGATGACATTGTACCCCAAATCATCACAGACTGTGGAAACTTAACACTGGACTTGAAGCAACTTAGGCTATGAGCTTCTCCACTCTTCCTCCAGACTCTAGGACCTTGGTTTCCAAATGAAATACAAAACTTGCTCTCATCTGAAAAGAGGACTTGGGACCACTGGGCAACAGTCCATTTCTTCTTCTCCTTAGCCCAGGTAAGGCGCCTCTGATGTTGTCTGTGGTTCAGGAGTGGCTTAACAAGAGAAATACGACAACTGTAGCCAAATTCCTTGACACGTCTGTGTGTGGTGGCTCTTGATGCCTTGACCCCAGCCTCAGTCCATTCCTTGTGAAGTTCACCCAAATTCTTGAATCGGTTTTGCTTGACAAGCCTCTCGAGGCTGCAGTTCTCTCGGTTGGTTGTGCATCTTTGTCTTCCACACTTTTTCCTTCCACTCAACTTTCTGTTAACATGCTTGGATACAGCACTCTGTGAACAGCCAGCTTCTTTGGCAATGAATGTCTGTGGCTTCCCTCCTTGTGAAGAGTGTCAGTGATTGTCTTCTGGACAACTGTCAGATCAGCAGTCTTCCCCATGATTGTGTAGCCTAGTGAACCAAACTGAGAGACCATTTTGAAGGCTCAGGAAACATTTTGCAGGTGTTTTGAGTTGATTAGCTGATTGGCATGTCACCATATTCTAATTTGTTGTGAATTGGTGGGGTTTTGTTAAATGTGAGGCAAAATCATCACAATTAAAAGAACCAAAGACTTAAACTATTTCAGTCTGTGTGCATTGAATTTATTTAAAACACGAGTTTCACAATTTGAGTTGAATTACTGAAATAAATGAACTTTTCCACGACATTCTAATTTATTGAGATGCGCCTGTATATATATATTAGAAAATCAGAGAATGATCTTTAAATTCTTGTTATCTTAAAGGAATATCAGCTGTAGACATATTACTGTACTACTAACAGGTTTAACAAAGTAACCAAGGGATTTCAACAAAAACTTTATTTTGTGGAAAACTGATCAAAATTAAAGAACAGTAACCACTGTAGCACAAAAGAAGATTACAACTAAAATTTTGGGGTTACAGCTGTCAGAAATTAGTAAGTGTAGAGGCCCTTGCTTTGAATTACTCCAGTACATCTGTGGCCGCAGGTCATCACTAGTTTCTCACACTGTGCTGGTGTGATCTTGGTCCACTCTCTTCCGTAGTTTGGTAATTGTAGTGGGTTTTTTAGCCATAACTTTGTTGCCAAAGATTTTCCAGAGACTTTCCTTCGGGTTCAGGACTCTGGGCCAGACATTTCAAGATTTCAGTGTTCTTAGCTTCAAGGAACTGCTTTAACTGTTTTGCAGTGTGACAGGGGCATTGTCTTGAAAATTGCAGTCTGATTGGGCAGTGCTTGCAGGGAAGGAACCACATGTTGCTGAAGAGGCCCAACTCCTGCTGCAGAAAACATCCCCCAATCCATGACACCTTCTTCTCCACCTTTCACTGACTTCTTTATGCACTTAGGGGTCTTTATTTCCCCAGTCTGATGCCAAACAAAATTCTAAAGTGAGATTGGACCAGTTGTCCTTTTTCCACACAACATGCTCCTCAGCAAAGGTGAGCCTAGCCATTTGATTCTTTCTGCTGATGAAAAGCTTGGTCACTGCAGAGTGCGCTTTCAGTCCGACTTCCCTTAAACATGCTGAAACCTTACCCTGTTCAGCACTAAACTAGCAAGCAATTCCAGCTGCAGTGCTGAACCGATTCCCCATTCAGAGTCTCTGCATTATCCTGTCTTCTTGTGTAGTTGTCTTACGTGGACGAACAGCCTTTTGGCGGGACTTGAATGAATTAGTGTTATTGAAAGGTCCTTACCCTGTTCAGCACTGAACTGGCAAGCACTTCCAGCTGCAGTGCTCAACCGATTCTACATTGAGAGTCTCTGCATTATCCTGTCTTCTCGTGCATTCGTCTTACATGGACGAACAGCTGAACCTGAAAGAATTAAAGGTGCAATATTCACAAATTTGGAATGAACAGCTTCTCTTGTCTGAAAGTGTCATCCCTTTTGCCTTCATTGGGGCAACCTCCTGTTGCAAGGTTTCAGTCACCTTAGAGCAGCCTAACATCTTGCAATCTCAGGGAAAATTGCCAGAAGAAATGCTGCCAGTAAAACAGGGTTTGTCATACAATTAGGAAATTTAGCACCAGGTTCCAGATTAACATCAATAACTTGGAGGCATCTGTAAGTGTTCTCTAATTTTGAGTTCTTTTTCAAATATCTCAAATTTTTTATACTGTTTCAGAATACAATTAATTCACGCCCTACTACTCCTGTTAGGATAACTTCAAATCTCAGGGTCTAATCAGTGACCTTGAAATTTAGGAAATTGCTGATTTTAATCTCCACTATATATATTTCTGATATGTATTTGTTAAACTTCTGCAATTAGTAAAAAGTCCATGTGGGACCTGCATACTTAGGCACACACCTGAACATGATGTCTCAACAGTTGTTTCCTTGCCCAGGTACGTCCCTCTCCCCAGGTCCTAATTAGTTTTAACGGAAAGCCATTATGCCATGGCAGCGTGGACACACCTGCAGGTGGTTGGAATCACACACTAATTGAAAAACAGTAATTAAAACCCCAGGTAGCTGGCCACAGCATTCACCAAGAAAGCCAGAGTGACACAAAAAGTTGCGAAGTTGGCATGAGTGTCAAAAGTTGCTTCCTAAAAGAGAAACCTGTCCATAAAAGTCTCACTTTTACAGCCAGTCCGATATTACTTTGTGTAATCGCCCCCAGCTCAGCAAACCCGGCTGTTTTCATAGAAAGGGATCAGATGGAGGACGAAGTGGTAACTTCGAGATTGATAGGCACCAGACAGACACAGGACTCAACCGAATGAGAAAGTGTCAGTCAGCCTGTTTATTGGTGGTCATTATTGAAAAGGGAGTTGCTCTTCTGCATTGATTTACAGCTGACACCAGCAAATCAGCTCTAGTCACTTCCAGTCTAGCAGGGCATCAGCTGCCATGTGAATTCATGGCTTTGCAGCTAATGTTTCACATCTCTTGTAGACCATCTGATCGCAGTAAGTTCATTGTGCCATCTTTAGTTGTGTGATGTCAATAGCAGACACGGTTCTCACACAGCTTTGCTGTCAAACTTCTAAAGTCTATAAACCTCAGGGACTGGGCCTTAAATTCGCAGCCCATATGGTGTGAACGCAGTAAATAATTTGCTCAGTCAAGTGAAAAAGTATCATCGGAGCAATCTGTTGTTATGAAAGTGTGAGCACGGGGTTGAACAGGTATTGCTGTCGGAACTGTTTGGAGCTATTGAACAAAACATGATGTGCTTATTCCACATCTGACACCTAATTGCTAAAGCCAGAGGGGGAAGTGAAACAATGAACAACACACTGTGAATGTGATGATTGGTTCACTCAGATCTTTCACTGGTGGCCAGACCAATCCCAGCCAGTGCAGCAGAGCGAAACAAAACACCAGTCACAAATTAGAAGTACAATGAGGATTTGTAATGAAAACTTACAGTGGATTTCGATATAAGCCAAGAGGAGACTAGTTTTCCTTTGCTTTAAATAATACATAGTTGTCGTGAGAATGGCATATTCTCACCAGAACTTACACTACACCTACATCCTATGGACTCTCTCGTAAACGCACGTATGACAGTTAGTGGAAGCTAAATATATCGGTTTATAATGTTTTAAATTCGGATATTTTTCACAAATGCATTGATTTGCTTCAGAAGGCCTTTATTAACCCCCCAGAGCCGTGTGGAGAACTTTTATGATAGATGGATGCACTTTATTGGACTTCTATTGGACTATTGAATCTCAAGAGCCATTCACTGCCATTATAAGGCTTGGAAGAGCCAGGACATTTTTTAATATAACTCTGATTGTATTCGTCTGAAAGAAGAAAGTCATATACTCCCAAAATGGATTGAGGGTGAGTAAATCATGGGGTAATTTTAATTTTTGTCAACTATCCCTTAAATAAGTACTTACTTTGTGACCGTTGCAAAAAATGTGCACTATAAAAGTAATCTGGATGTATTACTACTCTCCTGTGGCCTGATGGGATAATAAATTGTCCATTAGATGTGCACTTCAGAATCTTGTAGGTACTTCTTACTTCGCAACTGTTATAATTTATATGTTATATATTCTAGAAATGTGTGTAGCTTGAATGTTATCCAGAAAATAACTTTCATCATGTTATCAATTATCATATGCCCTACAGTGTTGGTTGCATCGCATCTGTCATTCACAAATCCTCTCCCGTGGCCTGATGGGATAGTAAAGTGTGTGTCAGATGCCCATGTCAAAATCAAGCCTGAAATAGTAGGTCATCTGGGTACTTTTTGCCTATTTTTTTTATGAATACTGGACATAATTTTCTTTTTACATACTTGGCCATGGCCTACTATATTAGGAAGGATGGCATATTCAGATGCAGCCTTCTTAATCACTGTATCCCACAATGCAATGTGTTCAACCTGACCTTTTTTTTTCCTCCGTGATGAATAAATCACTGTCACACAAGATTCTGTCCTCCTTCCTCAATGCCTGATAAAAAACGTAGCACATTGTTGAGAAATCTTGTCCAAACCAATCAAACGTTTGTCTTAAAGGAGAAGTTCACTTCCAGAACAACAATTTACAGATAATTTACTTACCCCGTTGTCATCCATGATGTTCATGTTTTTCTTTCTTCAGTCGTAAAGAAATTGTTTTTTGAGGAAAACATTTCAGCATTTTTCTCCATATAATGGACTGATATGGTCCCCTGAGTTTGAACTTCCAAAATGCAGTTTAAATGCAGCTTCAAACTATCCCAGATGCACTTGTAAATGATCCCAGCCGAGGAAAAAGGGTCTTATCTAGCGAAACGATTGGTTATTTTCACAAAAGTAATACAATTTATATGCTTTTTAATGTCTAACGCTGGTCTTGTCTTGCTCTGCCTGGACTGTTTTTTTCCGGTTTGTAACAGTTAGGGTATGTTGAAAAACTCCCATCTCATGTTCTCCCTCAACTTCAAAATCATTCTACACTGCTGTTTTACCTTTTTTGCTAAGGGTGTTTGATGATCTTTGCATGTTCACTTTGCAAAGACTGGGTCGGTACTTCTGCAGCGATGTAGGTTGATTTTGAAATGATTTTTAAAGGTGAGGGCGAAAATACGATTGGAGTTTTTTAACATACCCTAACTGTCTTGAGCCAGAATACACAGAGTTCAGGGAGAGTAATACAAGACGAGCATTTGAGATTAAAAACTATTTAAATTGTATTTTTTTAAATTAAAGTAACCGTTTTTTTCACTAGATAAAACAACCGCGCAGAACCTGATTTTACCAATTACGACATGTTCCTGGATCAACATCTTTGGAAAAACAGTTTATAGTTTTTTGTGAAGTTTAGGTTTACAATCAGTGTTTGGTGGTTGTACATCAGTGTCATTCATCTATCATTTCCTCTGATTTTAGGGATTACTCATGGGTAAGTTTAGGTTTAGGTGTGGGGATGTGGTCAAGATTAAAATTTTGGATTAAAATGTTGTTCCAGGGTCAACAAAATGTGTTGACCCAGGAACACATCTAACTCAGCAAAATCAGGACGTGCAGACAATCACATTTGGGATCGTTTGAAGCCACATTTAAACTGAATTTTGAAAGTTCAAACTAAGGCTGCACGATAAATCGCAGGCGATTGTCAGGCGTTTAGTCAGTAAAGCCGGTACTTTGATTAATAATCGCAGATGAATCCCATTCGATTATGAGCGCGATTTTTTTTCGTAGCTTGTCAGTGATTTACGGCTCTGTGTATTAATTGCCACTCCAGCTGAACGCATGTGATGAAGATTTACTATCAAATCAAAGTACCGGCTTTACTGACTAAACGCGCCTGACAATCTCATGCGATTTGTCGTGTAGCCCTAGTTCAAACTTGGGACACCATATCAGACCATTATATGTAGAAAAATCCTGAAATGTTTTCCTCAAAAAACACAATTTCTTTACGACTGAAGAAAGAAAGACACGAACATCTTGGATGACAAGGGGGGTGAGTGCATTATCTGTAAATTGTTGTTCTGGAAGTGAACTTCTCCTTTAAAGGGATAGTTCACATAAAAATGGAAATTCTGTCATTGATCGCCCTTATGTTGTTACAAATCCGTAAGACCTTTGTTCATCTTCAGAATACAAATTAAGATATTTTTGATGAAATCCGAGAGCTTTCTGACCCTGCATAGACAGCAACACAACTACGTCATGGTACTTTCATGAACACATGTCGAAGACTGACACGTAAGAGCAGAAACTATTGAATAAAGTCATTGTTTTTGTTTTCTTTGTGCACAAAAATATTCACATAGCTTCATAAAATTATGGTTGAACCACTGATGTCACATGGACTTTTTTAACAATGTCTTTACTACATTTCTGGGCCTTGAACGTGATAGTTGCATTGCTGTCTATGGAGGGTCAGAAAGCTCTCAGTTTTCATCAAAAATATGTGTTCTGAAGATGAACGAAGGTCTTGGAACGACATGAGGGTGAGTAATTAATGACAGAATTTAAATTTTAGGGTCAACTAACCCTTTAAACAGAGCTAATATGCTAAGCTAGTAGGCTAACTGTTAACTAACAAATAAAGGAAGGGAATGTTTAATTTGACAATTTAGCTTTGAGAATATAATCTGACATGTAATTTAAAAGTCCTTAATGAGCATATTGCCATGATTGAGAATAAATACTGTATACCAGTCGTTTCCTAACATTTCTAATCAGGCTCTGTACAGAGCAGCCCATAAAAAGTTGTACTACTGTATAGAAAAGGTATTTATAAGGCAAAATTTCATCTTTTTTATTTTGTCAATATTTCTGGTTCCAAAAATAAAAGATTTACAAGTTGTGTCAGGTGAGCAACTTTTTAATCTTCTATTTTTGGCACATTTTACAAAGCCAAGGTTATTTATTTTTGTAGCAAAACATGTCCAGTAATTTTGTCATGCCCCTGTGGCAATCTCATTTATCTTTGAGTGAAAGATGTTTTTAATAAAAGTCCAACCGTTTTCCTGAGCTCTCCTGCACCGTTTGAGTTCCTGAGTTCCCGGTCTATGAAGCCCTCTGAGCAATAATGCTACCGTTGACAGGTGATTTACGGAGACTGTTTCCAGAAAGCAGGATTAAGTAAGGACACATATTCAGCTGCCGGACACAGATAGCAGCCGCCGCTGTGTTTATGGATTCTGCTTAAGCAGTGGCTCAGGAATAGTCAGAGGCTCTCAGCTTCACAAGTGCACAAACACAGCACTGAAGTGTAAGCCATCATGTCCTGCTGTGTTACACAGAAATAAAAGGTCTCTGTGCACCACAGATTACAGAATTTAGAACGAGCCGGAAAGTGTTATGGATAGGGATGAGAAGCATGAGGAATTTTACGACTGTGGGAGCAGTTCAGATTCTTATTAACAGCTCTAGTTTGGTCATGATTACATTAATGATTCTTTTAGAACTTTTGAGAAAGGAATATATGGAAAGGACACTGAAAATATAAAAACTTAAAACTTAAACATAAGGAGCTGTTTGTACATCATTTGACCCATAACAAGTACCTAATGCAGAAAGGATGGTTTAGTGACATTTAATGTAATTAGAATTAATTATTTATAGTAAATACCCAGTAGTTAATAACCTTTTTTTTTGCACAGGAATTGATTATTTTAGTACTTAAAAATACTAGGAAAAGGACACTGAAAGACACGAAGGAGCAATTTCTATGTTTAACATATTCAGTAATTCAGTTACATTATTATTATTATTATTAATATATATATAATAATAATAATAATAATATATAATATAATTAAGATAATTCAAAAGGCAAAATAGTTTTTTCACAAAACTGCTTGCTATGTAAAAAAAATTGATTCACTGATATTAAATATTATTATTAATTATAATTGATATATTTTATAATAGTAAACAATATAGAACATTTTATATACTTAATACATTTTATATAATTTAAAAATTATTACATATTAAAACTTTAAACTTGAACAAAACAGTTCATTAAGATGCTCCATTTATTTTATTTTATTCTATTTTATAGTATACAATCAATTTTATAGAACCTTTTCTATAACTTAATTATGCATTTTATATAATTTTACATTTATGAAATATTAAAACTTTTTAACTCTAACAAAACAGTTCATTAGATGCTCCATTTATTATTTTATTTTATACAATCAATTGTATAGAACATTTTATATACTTAATTATTAATTTTATATAATTTGAAAATGATTTAAATATTTAAAAAAAAAATTAACTTCAACAAAACAGTTCATTTAGATGCTCCATTTGTTTTATTTTATTTTTTATAGTATACAATTATTATACATTTTGTATACTTAATTATACATTTTTATATAATTTTATTATATAATTATAATATCATTTATTAAATATTAAAACTTTTTTTTAACTTGAAAATAGTTCATTTAGATGCTCCATTTATTATTTTATTTTATTATATACAATCAATTTTATAGAACATTTTATATACTTAAACATTTTATATAATTGTAAAATTATTAAATAGTAAAAAATGTGTTAACTTGAACAAAACAGTTCATTTAGATGCTACATTTATTTTATTTTATTTTATTTTATTTTATTTTATTTTATTTTATTTTATTTTATTATTTTATTTTATTTTATTTTATTTTCAATAATCTCAGTTCTTAGTTTCAGGCCAGTTTCACCTCCAGAGCTCACAAGAAGGATCACTTTACTATCATTTAACGTCAACATGAACCATCAACAGTCTTCATTCCTGATTGACTGTGATGGCAACATTTTGAACTTCTGCTTCAGCTCTTGTTTCAGGTCAATGACGTTTGATTATGTGACTACATGTTGAAGAAGAATCGAGTCTGGAGATGGTTGGCTGGCAGGTGGTCTCTTGACTAAAGATCTTAACTACTTTGATTGTTCCATATGCCAGGTGGTACTTGTGCCTGTACCCAGAACAGTCATACTAATTTGGCTCAGAATTTGGAGTGGGTAATGGTTAGACCCTCGTGGGGCGACAGCGACTGCGCATGTGCAGACCAGTGTCCGCACCTGCTACGATTTCAACTGAGTAATATTCTCCCAACACGTGCAGATGTGATTAACCATATTATGATGAATACACATCTTTGTCCATGGCAAACTAGGCCGTGCAAATGCCACTTCCCAAATTTTCCAAGCACTGATGGAATTTGATTTCTCGAGGCAAACTTCGAATGCACGTGAGAGTAAACCACAGGTGTCATGAACCTTAAAACATTTTCACTTAAGCGTTTTACAAAAGCCATCTTTTTTTCCGAGGTCTGAAGGACTGGGAAGTCAAAAAAAAAGACATTGGCTGGAAGGAGCAAACGGCCTAGTTCTCTATGTGGTTCTGTCACCCGAGCAGTAAATGTGGACCCCGCTCCGCCTGGGGGGCCTTTAGCCGTACCAGCGCCTGCATGAACCAGGGTGGCCGTGCTTCTCCCCTTAGCCACTGTGGAAAATGCACATTTTAATTGAGTCCCTGCTGAGTCTCGGGAAAGATATTCAGACTCTCTTGCTTTAACAGATGGTGCACTATTTTTACCCCCACCTGCTGTTACACTCGGTGGGGAGAAAGGCTGCAGCTTAATGGTCTCCCATGGGCTTCCTTTCCCTGACACGCTCCGTGGCAGGTTTGAGCACACCTGGAGGGAGAGGCTTCAGTAGCAACACAGCCCGCTCAGTAACCCAGAAAAGAGAACATGAATCACAGAGTGTGCTTTAATTGTTCGAGAAAATTGTCGACAGTCAGCGGAAGACCTGGTTATTCTACCTGTCGTGGCGGTGACGGCCACGGTGGTTAAGTCAAACCCCTTCGCCCATCCGCATCAGAATGGGGTTGAGACTTTGTGAAAGCTGAGCGGTGCATGTTCGGAGAGCAGTGCTGGAACTTCCTTGACAGCTTAACTGCAAAAGTTGGATTTCTCCTGATTTTGAACTCATCTGACTCCTCCTTAAGCTTTTAAAGTGATGATTATGTAAGGAAAGTCTAATGCTGCTTCCATCAGCTTTCATCAGATTTTTACCCATTTGTGGGTTATTTTTCATATCTGCCTTTTCTTGCTTTGCAAGGCCACTCTTAAAATCTGCGCTCTGCTTGGAAGCCAAAAAATGACAAAAGTGGTGTTTTTTATGAATCATTTTTTGTGCTTTCACATTGCATGTACAAGAACTGAATAAGTGAAGAGCTGTATGGCTGTACTTTTTTAAATATTGCTTTGAGCAGCTGCTTTGAGAAATAGTACAAACTTGGTTATCATAAAATCTAAAACTCTTTTTTTTTTGCAAGAAATTAGTATTAAATTGTTCAAAAGTGACAGTAAAGACATTTACAGTTAAAGTCAGAAGTATACATACACCTTGCAGAATCTGCAAAATGTTAATTATTTTACCAAAATAAGAGGGATCATACAAAATGCATGTAATTTTTTATTAAGTACTGACCTGAATAAAATATTTCACATAAAAGATGTTTATGTATAGCCCACAGGAGAAAATAGTAGTTGAATTTATAAAACGGTTGATTCTTAATACTGTGTTATTACCTGAATGATCCACAGATGTTTTTTTGTTTAGTGATAGTTTTTCATGAGTCCCTTGTTTGTCCTAAACAGTTAAAATGCCTGCTGTTCTTCAGTAGAATCCTTTAGGTCCCACAAATTCTTTGGTTTTTCAGCACTTTTGTGTATTTGAACTCTTTCCAACAATTACTGTATGATTTTGAGATCCATCTTTTCACACTGAGGACAACTGAGGGACTCATATGCAACTATTACAGAAGGTTCAAACACTCACTGATGCTCCAGAATGAAAAACGAAGCACTAAGAGCCGGGGGGTGAACACTTTTGAACGGAATGAGGATGTATACATTTTTCTTATTTTGCCTAAATATCATGTTTTTTGTTTCATTTAGTACTGCTCTTCAGAAGCTACAGAAGATACTTACATGTTTCCCAGAAGACAAAATAAGTTAAATTTATCCTGATCTTCAAATTCAAAAAGTTTTCACCCCTGGCTCTTAATGCATTGTGTTTCCTTCTAGAGCATCAGTGAGCATTTGAACTTTGTGTAACAGTTGCATATGATTACCTCAGTTGTCCTCAGTGTGAAAAGATGGATCTCAAAATCATACAGTCTGTTGGAAAGGGTTCAAATACACAGAAATGCTGACAAACCAAAGAACTTGTGGGACCTGAAGGATTTTTGTGAAGAACAGCAGACAGTTTAACTTTAGGACAAACAAGGGACTCATGAACAACTGTCACCAAACAAAAAAACTGACTCATTTTTATAAATTCAGCTACTATTTTCTCTTGTGGACTATATGTAAATGTCTTTATGTGAAATATCTTATTCAGGTTGGTACTAATTAAAAAATAACATGCGTTTTGTATGATCTGTCTTATTTTGGTAAAATGATTAACGTTTTGCAGATTCTGCAAGGTGTATGTAAACTTTTGACTTCAACTGTATATTTATATTTCCAATAATGCATCATAATGTTTTCACAAAATCATTAAGCTGCTGAAAATTCAGCTTTGACACCACATGAGTAAATTGCATTAGAAAACAGAAACCAGCTATTTTAAATTACTAATATTTCACAATATGGCTGTTTTTACTGTATTTTTTGACCCCAAACTTTTAAATGACACTCTATGTACTTTAAAGTCATAATTACTGTTATGTAAGTTTTACCAAATGTAGATTTTTCCAAAATCTAATCAGATACCTCCAGGGCTGTGGGTACTAATAAATAGCTATGTGTGGTGTATCTCTAGATATTTATAAGTGGCTAGCAATTCCCTTCTTAGATTCCCTTATTATTATATGAGCCTCATTTATATTGTCCTAATTTCTCTAATAACTTCTTTGGCATGCATTAGGATCCTTAATTTATGTCGCAGCAGCAGGCTATAAACGATCATCGTTTAAACTTTTAATATTGCGATGTGTTCAGGAAAAAAAAAAAGACATCATCTCCAGTCCTTTTTAATATTACAAGGTATAATCAACAAATGAGAAGACTGGTGACATTCATTTCTGCTGAAGAAAGTGCAAGGCATCCAAGAGCCCAATTTTGTCTTTGAGCTCTGGGCAGATCAATACATCGAATCAAAAATGTCCATCAGCATTCAGGAAGTTCGGTGGCACTTGAAATTAATAAAGCCGTAGCAATAAATCAGCAACATGGGAACGCGATGTTGAAAGATGATGAATTCAAGCTTGGCACGATGGAAACCATCAGCATAACAATCAAACTGTAAAAGATTCAGTGGAGTTGGAATAAGCTCTTGTGACTTTCAGAAAACTGCCATCAGCTGATATTTGATGGGGTACTTTAGAGAAAATAATGTAGATCAGATGTAATGAAACAGAATAGATTAGTCCATGAAGAGATTCACGAACCAGATTCTCTTATTGACTAGTTACACTCAAGCCTCTTAGGCTTTACCTGCGAAACCAAATTACTGAGGTTAAACACGAGCTGTTTGCAGATGATCTGGGTCTGGGACCTCTATACATAGGACATCTAAATAGGACATCTTCTATAAATATTTACAAAGGCCATTGGGAGGCTATTACCGAAGCATTACTTTCACATGACTTCAGTGCCCTTTGAAAATCCCTCTTGATATGGATCTTAATAGTTAGTAGACTGTGAAAAATAATGGACATTTGTTGGTCAGTGCACTTTAGCGTGACGACATGATTGATTTGTGTTTGGCTGGTCTCCGCTGGTAGAAGCCATAACTCTTTTATGCTGGCAAAACCCTATAAATCACATATATTTTATTTCACTTAGTTCCCATGAACGAAGATTCTGCTAATGCCAGCCAAATGACTGCCATTGAGATGAATGGGAATGCTAATGGATGGCTTTCTCCAGGTATTATAGGCCTCTTTGGATTGATGTGGGCAGCCAAGTGTTTTTTAAAAGTTTCCAGATGACCACTTCCACAGGAGATCTTTTATTCTCCGTTCCTGCTCCAACTGCATCATTTGGAGAATCATCCCGGCTTCCTGTTTTCCTGGACAGGCTTCATACTTCACGCAACACACTGGCGAATTATTTTAACTAAGCAGCCAACTCGTTTGCATTCTGAACCTCATGTCGAACAGTGCGTTCTTCAGTCAATAAAACTTAATATTGGAGACATTTTCTTCAATCCCATCTCTCCTCCTCTTCCTCCACCTTCCTCCCTTTGTTGAATGGATCACACAGTCATTAATCAGCCAGTATCAACAGAAGCTCAGTGAAGTTTGCTGAGGCTAAATTTGGGCCATCCATCACCCCGCTGGGTTGTCTCATAATAAAAGACTGCATACATTTTTCTTGTGTTCAGTGTGGCAGGCCCTGATAGGATCTCTTTGTAGAGTTTGGTCCACCCCTGATTCATTAGCTTGCAGAGTGGTAGCGACAGAATAAACGCCTGCTGGATGTAGATGCTATCGGAGTGTGATAGATACCCCTGCCTCTGAAATTAGGCAGGTGGACACAGAGAATTTAGAACAGAGCGGATCTCAATTGTGTGCCAGTCATTTTAATTCAGATAACTGTTGCGGACACTTGAGAAGGAGGGAAATATTTAGAACATGTGGTGCAACATTATGGTTTCTCTACGCATGTTGTTTTACCAGTAAGAGCGGATATGGCCATTTGCAAATTTAATGGGTCTGGTTTCTGGTCTCATCCGCATCCAGCTATTTTAAGCTGCACAAAACAGCTAGTAGTAGTGCAAACAGTTTTACAGTTTACTGCGCATTTTTATTCTTCTTGTTATTTCCCTATAGTGGCTAATGAACCGGAAGTCTTCCATAGGCTTACTTCCGTGTTGAAAAATAGGGTGCATAGAATCTACTGTGTAGATGTAGTGTAATATTATGGTTTCTGTTTAAAGTCTTTTGTTCATGTGTGATGCAACATTATGGTTTCTCTATAGAATCTACTATAAAAATGTGACGCAACATTATGATTTCTCCTTAGAATCTGCTTTATAGATGTGATGCAGCATTATGATTTCTCCTTAGAATCTGCTTTATAGATGTGATGCAGCATTATGATTTATTTTAGAATCTAGTTTCTAGATGTGGTGCAACATTATAGTTTCTCTATAGAATCTACTGTAAAAATGTGACGCAATGTTATGTTTTCTCCTTAGAATCTAGCTTCTAGATGTGGTGCAACATTATAGTTTCTCTATAGAATCTACTTTATAGATGTGGTGCAATTATGGTTTCTCTATGGAAACAAGTAGCACAGGTATATTTGTAGCAATAGCCAAAAATACATTGTGTGGGTCAATATTATTGTTTTTTCTTATGCCAAAAATGATAAGGTTATTATGTAAAGATATTTGAAGATATTTTGTAAATTTCCTACTGTAAATATATCAAAACCTAATTGTTGATTATTAACATGCATTGCTAAGAACTACATTTGGACAACTTTAAAGACAATTTTCTCAATATGTACATTTTTTTTTTTATGCACCCCCAGATTCCAGATTATTTAGAGATCCCAGATTAATCTTATTTATTCAGCTTTCAGATAATGCATACATCTCAGTTTAAAAAAATTGACCCTTGGTTTTGTGGTCCAGGGTCACATATGTGATGCAACGTCATGATTTCTCTATAGAATCTATTGTGTAGATGTGGTGTAACCTGGTTTCTCTTTAGAATCTTCTCTATAAATGTGATGCAAAATTATGGTTTCTCTTTAGAATCTGCTTTTTAGATGTGATGCAACATTATGGTTTCTTTTAGAACCTGCTGTATAGATGTGGTGCAAAATTATGGTTTCACTTTTTAGATTTAAAACGTGCATCTATATTGCATTTTAAGTATGAATCTCATACCTTCAACCAGCCATTCTCTAAATAATTTGCAAGATGTGATCAGCCCATGTACTATTGAATAAAAGAAAATGTTTGATTGAAAAGAGCCTTTCAGACCATAGATGGCAGTAACTTACCACGAGGCTGCGCTGACCTGCAAAAAAGGAGACATTCCCTAATGGTTTGTGCAAAAGAGCTATGTTATGTCAAATTAGTCGCTTATTTCTTCTAAAATTGCAGTCCCAGCCCACCACGCATTGCACTGAGGATTCAAAGAGCCGTCATTTAGTGCTACAAGCAATGTAATTACATGCAAGAGGGAAAAGGGTCTTTCCACTTCCAAATGACTTGATTCGTGCAGAATATGATGTTGGTAACCTGAAAATAGTATTCACATTTTCAGTGACCCCTAGACTCTTAAAATGTTTGAATTTCCTTTTATTTTTATATATATGTGTATATATTCCACATGTATATTTATATATGTACACACACACACACACATGTATGTGTGTGTTTGTAATTTACAAATCAGTGTTTTTGTCTAAATGATGGAGTGTTTGTATAAACAATGATTTATTGAAATAACTGGCACAACTAATAGATGAAATTCAGCAAAGTGTGAAAGAAATGTGTTACATATCTTCTGGGTTAATTCCATGTGCTACTGTAGCAACTAAAAAAAATAATTTACACCAGGCCTAACATACATGGTGGTCTGAAATGAACTAACATGCTCTTTACACAAAGTCATTAGTTCCCAGTGAGGAAGCAGCAAGCGCATGATGAATTAGAAAGAGCTAGAGAATAGTTTAAATATAGAGATGAGGGGATGGAAGTTCTTCATCTTGTTGACAGCACGAATAAGAAATGGAAAATCAAGAGGGAGGATCGATCAAACTGTGTGCTTGTGTAATTCTAGCTGCCCTCTCATCAGTCCATGGCTGGGTTTGGAATGGAATACTAGTTTACTAACTGAATACTGCTCAGTATAGATTTGAGAACTACAATGTGGAAGTGCTAGACATTTTGCTGTTATTAACTTTTCAAACATCTCCTAACTTCAATTTTAAAAAATATATAAATGTTTATATATACATTTATTTTTTCCTCATTGTTATTTTGAATTCCATGTTAAATTGCCTTAGCTATTGACAAAACGATTATAATTAGTGAAAAAGTTTGGGAATAGTACTTTAAATTGAGTACACTGATTTGTGAGATATTGTCAGTGCAGATATTGATTGTGCAGTGTGTTGTATACTGCATGTTTTGACAAGTACTAAATTATCTAGGAACATTGCCCTGCATTAATATTGGCACCCTTCCACGGCTGTGAAAATAAATCTGCATTGTTTATCCTTTTGATCTTTCATTAAAAAAAAAAAAAAATCACAAAATTCTAATTTTTATTGACGTAAAACAATGGAAAGTGGGGAGAAAATCTCATTATGAAATAAATGTTTTTCTCTAGTTCACATTGGCCACAATTACTGGCACCCAATTATTGCAACGTCATTTTCCCAAGATAACAGCTCTGAGTTTTCTCCTATAAGACCTGATGAGTTTGGAGAACACCTGACAAAAGATCAGAATTGCTTTATGCAGAATCTCTCCAGATTCCCAGCTCCATGCTGGTGCTTCTCCTCTTCAGTTCACTTCAGGTTCGGAAACTGGAACGGCCATTGAAGAAGCTACATTTTGTGCCCAGTGACACATTTTTGTGTTGATTTTGATCATTGTCCTGATGGAAGATTTCTAACAGTCAGGATTAGATTTTGTATCTGTTGGTATTTGATAGAATCCATGATGCCATGTATCTGAACAGGATGTCCAGGAAAAATAGGCCCACATCATTAAAAATCCAGCAGTATATTTAACTGTGGGCATGGGGTATTTTTCATCTCTGTTTGCACCAAACCCATCTGGTGGGTTTGCTGCCAAAAAGCTCCTTTTTTTTAGTTTCATCTGACCATAGAAGCCAGTCCCGTTTGAAGTTCCAACCGTGTCTGACAACTGAATATGCTGGAGTTTGTTTTTGGATGGGCGAGGAGGTGTGGTGATATTGAGGCTGTTTGATATTTTTTAGAATTTCTGACCCCAATTCTCCAGATGTGATCCCTGGAGAGTCTTTAGCTACTTAAACTCTCCTCTTCAGCATACATTAAGGCCTTTGTGTTACTCATATTTACAATCCTATGGAACAGGAAGTCATAAGTGGGCAATTTCAAGCTCCTAGTCACCCTGGTGTGCTAAAAAAATGCAAATAAGAATGGGAATATGCTTCAGAGATATTTTACTCAAAGCAATTTCTAGGGGTGCCAATACTTGTGGCCAACATGTATTAGGGAAAACAAAAAAAACGTTTATTTCATAACGTGTGTTTCCCCCGACTTTCAGTTGTTTTACTTAAATGAAAGGTTAGAATGTTGTGAATTTTTTGAATAAAATATCAAAAAGATAAATGATGCAGATTTATTTTCACAGCCACCTTTGCTCATTACCAAGGGTGCCAATATTAGTAGAGGGCATTGTATGTGGTTTCAACAACCAGATGCATTTACACTTGTCCAGTTTAATCTGGAATGTGTCCCAGACCATCTCCTGAAGTGGTTTAAGAGATCAGATTTGAATCCATCTCGAAAGCATTTCGGGGGGCATTTATACAAGGTCTTTTCACAATCAGGTAGCTATCGATCAGAGAAAATGCATGAAATGACTAGGGATGCAAAAATGTGGAAAATTTCCAGTAAATTTCTGAAACTTTCCTGACATTTTGGAAACTTTCTATATATATATGGGATTTTTTGGCAACTGAGGTTGCTTAAAGGAGAAGTAAATTTACAGATAATGTACTCACCCCCTTCGCCCATCATCCAAGACGTTTGTGTCTTTCTTTCTTCAGTCGTAAAGAAATTATGTTTTTTGAGGAAAACAAGCCAGAATTTCTCTCCACATAGTGGACATCAATGGTGTCCCCAAGTTTGAACTTCCAAAATGCAGTTTAACTGCAGCTTCAAATGGCTCCCAGCCCAGGAAGAAGGGTCTTATCTAGCAAAATGATTGATCATTTTCGAAAACAAATTGATAATTTATACTTTACAACCTCAAATGCTTGTCTTGTCTCGTCCTACATTGTAAACACTGGGTCGGTTCTTCTGCAGCGATGTTCAAACGATTTTGAAGTTAAGGAAAAAAACGAGATGGGAGTTTTTCAACATACCCTAACTGTATTGCACATACTGAGTTCACGCAGACCTAGACTAGATGAGCGTTTGAGGTTAAAAAGTATATAAATTGTCAATTTGTTTCGAAAATGACTGATTGTTTTGCTAGATAAGACACTTCTTCTTTACCTGGGATCATTTAGAGCCATTTGAAGCTGCATTTAAACTTCATTTTGGAAATTCAAACTTGGGGGCAACATTGAAGTCCACTATATGGAGGTAATTCCTGAAATTTTTTCCTCAAGAAACTTATCGACTTTCTTATCGACTGAAGAAAGAAAGACACAAACATCTTGGACAATAAGGGGTGAGTACATTATCTGTACATTTTTGTTTGGACTTCTCCTTTAAATACACTGTAAAAAAAAAATCCATAAAATTTACGGTAAAAAAAACAGCAGCTGTGGTTGCCGGAATTTTACTGTAAAAAAATACGGTAGCAACATTTTAGGTTTTACGGTTTTAACTCACATTTACATTTAAATACCGTAATTTCATTAACTGATGTAATGTTAACCAACATATTGAAGTACTGAAATCTGTTTAGAACGTTTGTAACACTGATAACCACCAAAAGCCAAAACGTGATGAGAAAGTCACATGATGAACCAAAGCCCATCACAAGCAGCTTTTAAATACTAACACATTTATGTTTACTAACATATTTATGAACATGAAACTGAAATAATGCAATAAACATTAATTTAACAACATTAGGTACAACCCTAATGTACAAAACTGATAAGAAAAAAACAGTTATTTCAATAAAAGAACATAAAATTTTAAATGTAACTGGGAATTTCAATTTACGGTTAATCACTGTAAATTTTATGCTCTTTTTCCACTTCGAAAAACGGTATACTACTGTAAAATTACATCCGATGTCCAATACAGTTTATCACCGTATATAGTAGGGGAAATTACTGTTAACCACCTAACAGGATTTTACTGTAGCATTTTTACAGTCTTTTACCATTAAATTCACTGTCATTTTTTTACAGTCTAGTGGGTGGGCACTAATGTACTTTATAACTGAAAACATTGCATTTGTGGGATACAGTATTCTGTGCTGTTTTCTCTTGAGCACTACACATTATGGCAATTATATGAACACCTAAACTCTGCATACTGTCCACAGTATACACTTCCTTCACAACTGTACAAGCAGCATTGTAATCTGCCGTTTTGGTAGATGGTAGAGTAAAAAAGCAGAAGTGGCTTTAGAGGAAAAGCGAGAAAACAAGTCAAAGGATAATGTGTGCTGGGAAGGACGGCCAAAATGAGGCATTTCACATTTTTCCCCTGGGAGGGCAATGACTTCCCAAACGTGTGTTGAGGTTTTCTGGCATGCTTGCGTGTATTGCAATGCAATGACAGAGAACCGAATCATAAAAAAGTAAAGGATGAACAAACACGAAAGACCGCAAATACAGGACATGACGAGCTGATTTCAGTTTTATATAGCGTGGTTTTACCAGTGCCTCCCCTCCATCAGCAGCTGTTTACCAAAGAACAAAGTGACTTTGCTTGTTACCCTTAGGCGAAAAACTAGTTAGATCGATGTTGAATCAACTGCAGTTATTGGCGTATTATCAATGTGAATAAAACGGTTAGAATGGATGTTGAAATTGCTTTCGATTGAACACCGGTGGTAGGGAAGGTTAACAAGCATTAAAGCACCTCAGTGGTAATTTGATTGAATAAACCCCTGCATGCTAAACCGGCCAGACTGGGAGAGCCTCCATCTCGCATCTTGAAAATGGCAGCACAAGACAGTTGAGAGAATTTTGCGCTGAAGGTCACGACTGAGTTGGGAGTGTCCTACCGAGAGCGGGCTGACACACCTCGGCCTCTGCCAATACTTCCTGCAGGGGGTCTTGTTTCAGGAAGTGATATTCGTCAGGTTAAGGTGTGAGGTGATAAGAAAGGGTGACAAGCCGCCCGTATTCATACAGATACCATCTGCTCAAGTCTGACACGCCATACATAAAAATGTAAAATAAGATGCCGGCTCTCTAGACAGGCCCAAGGTGAACGAGGCAGACATACGCTCGATGGAGTTGAACTGTTTTAATATTAATAGTTACATCTCTTACGTCCTTTAGAGGGTAATGACTGTAACTCTGCCAAAATGGCGTCAGTCAGATGAGAGGATAAAGAGAGGGTTATGTAAATGAACTCTTTGCAACCACAAATGACTCTAGGGAATATATTTACGGAGTGAAAAAATATATTGTTTTTCCAAACCCAATTATTTTTGAAACCTATTTGATTTTTTCTTCTTCTACAGAACCGGTATTATTTTAAAGCTGTTTATTATAATGTTTATTAATATTATGAATTAATTTTGTTTGTATATTTTCAGTTTTCATTTTAATTTAATTTAATTTTCAGTTACGTTTTAGTTTTAGTAATTGATGTACTCCAACTTAAAATGATTTATTACATTGCGGTCTGTAATAAATAAGGGCAACATTTAAAAATGTTTTCTCTAATGTTTATATTTTATTTTATAATATATATATATATATATATATTCTCATCTCACAATTCAGTTTTTTCCTCTGAATTTTTTGACACATGACCTGACTGCATACACATGCAGAATTCAGAACAGAAAGTCTGAATTGTGAGATACAAACTTTTCTAAGAAAAACAGACCAAAATTGAATTGAGATGTAAACTCATAATTCTGAAGAACAAAAAAATCTGAATTATGAGACATAAACTCACAATTCTGAGGGAAAAAAAGAGATGACTTATGAGACATGAAAACAATTTGAATTTTGAGACGTAAACTTGCAATTTTAAAGAAAAAAATCTTAATTATGAAACGTGAAAAAATGTGAATTATGAGACAAACTTGCATTTCTGAGGAAAAAATTCGTAATTATGAGACGTGAAAAAAAATATCAATTATAAGATGTAAACTAGCAATTCGGAGGAAAACAAATTGAACTATGATACTAAAAAACTGAATTATAAGGCATCAACTCGCAATTCTAAGGAAAAAATCTAAACTATGAGATATGAAAAAATTCTGTGTGAAAAAAATCTGAATTATGAGATGTAAGCTTGCGATTCTGAAGATTTTTTTTATTATGAGACGTGAAAAAAGTGAATAATAAGACAAACTCGCATTTCTGAGGAAAAAAATCTGAATTATGAGATGTCAGCTCGCAATTCTGAGAAAAAATTCTGAATTATGAGACAAGAAAAAAGTGAATAATGAGACAAACTCGCATTTCTGAGGAAAAAAAAACTGAATTATGAGACGCAAACTCGCAATTTTGTGGAAAATTCTAAATTATGAGACGTAAACTCGCAATTGTGAGAATTCAGAATTATGAGACAAACTCGCAATTCTGAGTGAAAAAAATCTAAATTATGAGATGTAAGCTCGCAATTCTGAAGAAAAAAAAATTTAATTATGAGACGTGAAAAAAGTAAATAATAAGACAAACTCACATTTCTGAGGAAAAAAAACTGAATTATGAGATGTCAGCTCGCAATTCTGAGGAAAAAATCGAAACTATGAGATATGAAAGAAATCCGAATTTTGAGACACGAAAAAAGTGAATAATGAGACATAAACTCTGAAAAAAAATCTGAATTATGAGATTATGAGGTAAACTCGCAATTCTGAGAAAAAACGTCTCAGAATTGTGAGATAAAATGTGGAAATTACCTTTTTATTTTTATTCTGTGGCAGAAATAAGCTTCCATAGTATATGTCACACAAAGAAATATGACTTCAGAAGACAAGAAATAGTTGCATGTGTTTTTTTTTTTTTTGTTTTTTTTTTGGCCTTTTGGAACTTGATAGCCCCAGTCCTCATTCACTTCAATTATACTGAATTTGATATTCTTTAAAAACACACCTTTCCACAGAAGAAAGAAAGTCCTACGGGTTTGCAACGACATGCAGGTGAGTAAATGATAACAGGATTGTCATTTTTGTGCGAACTTTCCCTTTAAAGTATATTTGTGTATGAGGGAAAAGATCTCTACTGTGCAGCCTGACACAGGGACTCAGTGACGGTTCTTTTTTTAGTGGCGGATGAATATGTATGACATCATCTCTCTGAATGTATACTCCCCATGTGTCTGTGCATGTATGGCTGTGTATGTCTGAGCAGCATCTTACTGCTAACAAGAAGCTGTCCATCTCCTTTGTTTATTTGTATGGCGCTGGTTGTTGCTTCAAGCTCAGGCCCAGGTGAGGGAGAAATTCTGGCAGATGCACGGCCGCATTAACATAGACTGCAAAGGCAGGCAGGCAGACATTTCACAGGAGACACACTACAGTCTCCATCCTGCTGCTGTGGCAAAACACATGCAGGCCAGAGAGAAAAAGAACAGTGAGTGCCGCAAACCACTCCTGTACACGCGAGAGCATTGGTTTTTATGCATGTTTGTCTGCATTCTCAATTCAGTGTCGTTCAGTGCATATAAATGCGTTCAATCAAAAGCTGCTCTCACATGATATGTCTGACACATGCCTAGACTACTAAATCAGTGCATACATCCATACTGACAGATGCTTTATGCTGCTCGTGACATCGTATTTAATTTCAGTCAAGTTAAAAAAAAAATGATCTGTGTTCAAAAGGCTGCCTCGAAGAATGGTGTGGGATGATTGATAGCTTCGGTTACTGAAAAGGGTGGTGAAAGTCTTTTGTGGTTAAGGGGAGGTGACTTCGGTGGGGTCAACTTGTGAATTGGAGCGATATTGAGAGATCTCTATCGCCATTGTGCCCTTGAATGAGGCACTTTCCAACAGATTTCTCCAAGGTGAGCACTGACTGTAGTTATACTGTAAGTTGCCTTGGATAAATGAGACGTTAGTCAAAGAAAGAAATGCATTGAACATGCTGTTCATCCAAGGCAACTTCTGTAAATTGCCTTGCTAAAATAAGAAGTCAGTTACAGAAAGCTATAGACTCACAATTAAGAAAAAATAAAACCCTACGTATATAAAATTATATTCGTATTTAGTCAGTAAATAGCATAGACCACACAATTAACACACAAAAAACTGAATTATAAGACGTAAACTTGTAATTATGACATGCAATCTCACTATTCTGAAAGAAAAAAAAGCATTATGAGACGTAAACTTGCAATACTGAGAGAAAAAAAATCTGAATTATGAGACAAACTCACAATTCTTAGAAAAAAATCTAAATCATCAGACGTGAACTCAGAATTACGAGAAAAAAATCTGAATTCGCAATTCTAAGGGAAAAAATTTAGTTATGAGATGTAAACCTTGAAATTCTGAGAAAAAAGAAAAAATCTGAATTATGAGACAAAACTCACAATTCTAATAAAAATTCTGAATTATAAGATGTAAACTTGCAATTCTGAGAAAAAATCTGAATTATGAGATGCAAACTTGTAAGTCTGAGAAAAAAATCCGAATTATGAGATGTAAAGTTGCAATTCTTAGAAAAAGAAATAAAATCTGAATTATGAGACATAAAACTTGCAATTCTGAGAAAAATTCTGAATTATGAGATGTAAATTTACAACTTTGGGGAAAGGAAAACTGAATTGTGAGATGTAAAACTCATAATTCTGAGAAATTCTGAGAAAAATTCTAAATGATGAGATGAAAACTTGAAATTCTGAGAAAAAAAAATCTGAATTTTGAGATGTATACTTGCAATTCTGAGAAAAAAGAAAAAATCTGAATTATGAGACAACTTGGAATTCTGAGAAAAATTCAGAAATATGAAATGTACATTTGCAATTTTTAGGGAGAAAAACTAGGGAAGAAAAATTGTGAGATTTAAAACAATTAATTCTGAGAAAAATTCTGAATGATGTGATGCAAACTCGCAATTCTGAGGAAAAATAAAAAATCTGAATTATGAGACAAAACTTGCAATTCTAAGAAAAATTCTGAATTATGAGACATAAACTCACAATTTTGAGAAAAAATGGTGAATTATGAGATGTGAATGTGCAGTTCTGAGAAAAATTCTGAATTATGAGATGTAAACTCATAATTTTGAGAAAAAATGGTGAATTATGAGATGTGAATGTGCAGTTCTGAGAAAAATTCAGAATTATGAGACAAAATTGCAATTGTATGTTGATGTTTTACGTTATATCATTCTAAAATTCTGATTTGCTGCTCAAGAAACATTTCTTATTATCATCACTGTTGAAAACAGTTTATTAATGAATAGAAAGTTCAAAAGAACAGTAAATTTTTTGTAACATTATAAATGTTTTTTCATGTCCACAACTGAAGTACTGTATTCATTTCTTTGTACGTAAAGTATTCATTTTTCTTTCTAAAAAATAGTTTTAATAGTAGTGTATATACATTGTATTTTTTTTCTAAACGTTATTTTTTTACTTATCTTTTATAATCTTTTATCTCTCCAAATCCAATTTAACACCTGCTAATGATCCAATTCCACAGATTTCCACAGGAAGTCTCAGAGTATCTGTCTGCTGTCTGTGGCTCCTGCCTCCTGAGTTCCAATCCTCTGAAAGATTGTGGGTGTCTTAAACCCCTTTAAAAGGTTTCTCGCCATGAATGGCATTCCCATCACTCCAAAGTACCAGTGGAGAAGGTCACATGTCCGGTCAATGATTGATGGGAAAGGTGAAACTCTCATACCTTAGACAGTGCATCATTCACTTCTCTCACACCTGACACAAAACACATTTAACTCTGCCTCCATATTTAACAGCATGTGGAAATGTTCTAAGTATAGGGATGAACATATTGAAACTTTAGAGTCCTGTAGGAAGACATGTTATCTGGTATTGATAGTTAGATGGACAAGATGTCCTTTCAAGAAATCTTGATGTTATTTAGTTTAGTTTAATTCTACCTTGTCGATTTCAAGGAGCATTATGATTACTCAGTCTCAGAACAATTATTTTAAGTAATTGAGTTCATTCAACTTGCCAAATTAAAAAGTAGTTGATTCTCACTCTGATAATAGTGTTATTAAAGGAATCGTCTGGGTTCAAAACAAGTTAAACTATATTGACGGCACCTGTGGCATGTTGTTGATTTACCACAGAACACTTGAGAAAAAAAAATCTGTTTTGAAGGTGAAGGAGGCATTTAAAGCCCAAAAGCAAAGCCTTTATTTTTTGCTAAAGTGCTCCTTGTTCACAAAGATATGTTTGTCCTGTTAGCAGTTAGTACCACTGTTAATAGATGAAAATGAACTTCTGGTTATGTGATACAGGTGTACAGTAATTCCTGTGGGTCAATTGTTCTTTATGTAAACAGTCCTGTATACTTACATGTATTATGCAAAACTATAGCGTTTATTGGCTTTACACAATCATGCAATATTGAATGTCTGTAAGATTAGTGATTTTTGGGGTGCAGTTGGCTTCCATTGTACAGTGAACACCATTTATTATTATATTATATTATATTATATTATATTGTAGTTAAACTTAATGGTTTTGCTAATTCAAATAAACCTTAAACTAAAATTAAAACATTGTATTATATATTATATAAGCCCATTTAAATACTATAATAGTATAAAATTAGCACTAAAATAACATTTAACATTTTTTGGTTTTTGTTATTTGTGTCTATTCTAATTTATTATATTCCATTCTGTTCTGTTCTATTCTATTTTATTCCATTGGAATTTATTCTATTCTATTCTATTCTATTTTATTCTATTCCATTCTATTCTAATCTATTGTAATGTATTCTATTCTATTCTATTCTATTCTATTCTATTCTATTCAGTTCCGTTCTATTCTATTCTATTCTATTCTATTCTATTCTATTTTATTCTATTCCATTCTATTCTAATCTATTGTAATGTATTCTATTCTATTCTATTCTATTCTATTCTATTCCAGTCTGTTCTGTTCTATTCTATTCTAATTTATTATATTCCATTCTGTTCTGTTCTATTCTATTTTATTATATTGGAATTTATTCTATTCTATTCTAATCTATTGTAATTTATTCTATTCTATTCTATTCTATTCTATTCCAATTTATTCTATTCCAGTCTGTTCTGTTCTAATTTATTTTATTCTATTGGAATTTATTCTATTCTGTTCTATTCTATTATATTCTATTCAGTTCTGTTATAGTCTGTTCTATTCTATTCTATTCTATTCTATTCTAATCTATTGTAATTTATTCTATTCTATTCCAATTTATTCTATTCCATTCTGTTCTATTCTAATCTATTGTAATTTATTCTATTCTAATGTATTCTATTCCATTTTGTTCTATTCTATTCTATTCTAATTTATTCTATTCCATTCTGGTCTGTTCTATTCTATTTTATTCTGTTGGAATTTATTCTATTCTATTCTATTCTATTCTATTGTAATTTATTCTATTCCATTCTGGTCTGTTCTATTCTATTTTATTCTGTTGGAATTTATTCTATTCTATTCTATTCTATTCTATTCTATTGTAATTTATTCTATTCCATTCTGTTCTATTCTAATCTATTGTAATTTATTCTATTCTAATGTATTCTATTCCATTCTGTTCTATTCTACTGTTGTATTTTTCTATTCTATTCTATTGTAGTTTATTCTATTCTATTCTGTTCTATTCTATTCTATTCTATTGTAATTTATTCTATTCTATTCTATTCCATTCTGTTCTGTTCTATTTTATTCTAATTTATTCTATGTATGGCGTATGTTACATTTGTGCCTTGTGATTTTTCTGGATAGTAAAATATGTCTTATGGCTAGACCATTAGAACTGTGCTTATTCAGGCAAACAAAAGAAGCAGATGAAAACCATTACACCAATTATGTTTCTAAAATATATAAATATATTGTGTGGCTGTTCCGTCTGGTCTTAATCTGCAGAGTCACAACAGACCCAAACCATGAGGCCGTTTTGAAATGGCAGAGCTGTTTTTTGTGGTGTTGTTGACCTCGGTGTGAGTGTGTGTGTAGGAGTGGAGACACGTCCCCTGTGGTGATTTCACAATGATGCCGGTTTCCTGCCCTGAGGGCTGCTGTCTCACTTCCCCTCAGGTGTCTGCTGCTGTCTTCATCTCTCAGAGTCTGCATCTGTCTCCATGCAGCAGCCATGTCTGTATAGTCCAGAACATTCTGCAGCTCCGACAAACCTATGCTGTGAGTCTGCAAGAACTACATGTTTAAAGTTTAAAAGCAAAGCACAGTTTGTGTAGAAAACTTTGACTGTTATGAGTGGTTGTCAAGGTGTTGCTAGGCAGGTCTAAGTGGCAGCTTGTAATAGTCTTCTTGATGGCTGTTGCTAAGGTGTTCTAGGTGGTTGCTGGGGTGCAGCTAGGCTGTTCTGCATGGTGGCTTGCTGCCAGGGTGTTTCTAGGCAGCCATTGCTTGTTGTTAATGTGTTCTTGGTGGTTGTTAGGGTGCTGAAAAGCAGTTCTGTATGGTAGCTTGTTGCTAGGGTGTTGCTAGGCAGATCACTGCTTGTTGCTAAGATGTTCTAAGTGGTTGCTAGGGTGCTGATAAGCAGTTTTGTGTTGCGGCTTGTTGCTAGGCTGGTCATTGATTATTACTAAGGTGTTTTAAGTGGTTGCCAGGGTGCTTGTTGCCAGGGTGTTGCTAGGCAAGTCATTGCGAAGGTGTTCATTGCGATAGGGTGCTAACAGGCAGCACCCTAGCAACTAGCACCACTAGCAAGTGGTTGCTAGGGTGCCAATAGGCTGCTAATGTGTTGCTAATGTGTTCTTGGTGGCCTAAAAGGCAATTCTGCATGGTAGCTTATTGCTAGGCAGATTATTGCTTGTTGCCAAGGTGTTCTAGGTCATTGCGAGGGTTGCTGACAGGCAGTTCTGTGTTGTGGCTTGTTACTAGGGTGTTGCTAAACAGTTCAGTGCTTATTACTAAAGTGTTCTAGGTGGTTGCTAAGGTGCTTGTTGCCAGGGTGTTGCTAGGCAACTCATAAGGTGTTCTAGGTGGTTGTTAGTGCGCTAACGTGTGGTGGCATGTTGCTAGGCAGTTGATTGCTTGTTCCTAAGGTACTAGGGTATTGATAGGCTGTTCTTTGGCTGGACAGGTCATTGTTAGTGTGTTCTGGGCCATTGCTTGTTGCTAGGGTGCTGATAGGCAGTTGTGTGTGGAGGCTTATTACGGGGAGTTGCTAAGCAGGTCATTGCTTGTTGCCAAGGCTAAGAAACCAAATGAGGTGGTTGCTAGGGTGCTGAAAGCCAGTTGTGTGTGGAAACTTATTACGAGGGTTGCTAAGCAGGTCATTGCTTGTTGCCAAGGTGTTCTAGGTGGTTGCTAGGGTGCTGATAGGCAGTGTGTGGAGGCTTATTACAGGGTGTTACTAAGAAGGTCATTGCTTGTTGCCAAGGTGTTCTAGGTGGTTGCTAGGGTGCTGATAGGCAGTAGTGTGTGCAGGCTTATTACTAGGGTGTTGCTAAGCAGGTAATTACTTGTTGCTAAGGTGTTTTAGGTGGTTGCTAAGGTGCTGAGAGGCAGTAGTGTGGGGTGGCTTATTACTACAGTGTTGCTAGGCACGTCATTGGTTGTTGCTAAGATGTTCTAGGTCATTGCTAGGGTGCTGATTGTGTGTGCAGGCTTATTACTAGGGTGTTGTTAAGCAGGTAATTGCTTGTTGCTAAGATGTTCTAAGTAGTTGCTAGGGTGCTGATAGGCAGTAGTGTGTGGAAGCTTATTACTAGGGTGTTGCTATGCAAATCATTGTTAGGTTGTTCTGAATGGATTTTTTTTTCTGGGTGGTTGATATTTCTGTGGTTATACAGATACATGGACAGACAGCAAAAAATGCCAATCCAGATGAATTGTGTTGCGTTTAGACAGAAAGAAGCACAGACAAGAAAATTTTGGCATTTATTTATTTAACAATTTCATTCCATACATGTGAATTAGGCTTAAAATTGAATTTCGAACCAAATGAATACACCAAGGAACACATTTAAAAAAAAACAAAACAAAAAGAAAAGAAACCAAATGAGGCGTTTTCATTTCAGCTTGCTACAAGAAGCACAAACCCTTCGTGTTCTGAAGCCACTATCATTTCAAGAGCTAGGGAGGCCGTTTCGCTTAAAAACCAGGTACTCGATCTACCAGTGCACAGTATGCTACCCACTACATCTGCTTCACTGGCACACAGAATAGTTTTGCAACGTGAGTGGAACATGGTGAAATTTAAGTATCGCTTGTCTGTTTATCTTTTACATCTGAACTACAGACGTTTCTGGATCTGTGTGCATTGTGGTGTCGTCGGTGCAGCTAATTCTAGCAAAGTCATGCGAAAAACTGTGAGAACAGCGTTTCCTTCAAACTATTTGATCTTGACCTACTTGTAGCGTGTCCTTACTATGACAACTGCCCGCTTCGTGTAACACATTTACAAGCTAAATTAGAGTGCATCTTTTTTCTGGTCTAAATTTCACAACGGATTGTTACAGCAACTGGGCAGCCTTGCTTTATTATGCGAGTATGTTTAAACAATATACAGCTTATGTGATATGAATCGGAAACAAGCATATATACACACACTGGCATGGAAAAAAAGAGCATTAAATAAACACTAAGATATTAGTGTGAATATAATGATGTTAAATGCAGCATGATTAAGAAAATCAAAATAAACTGGTATGAGGTCCCTGTATGTGTTAAAATAGAAAGAAAAACGCTTCATACCTGAGATGCAAAAAATGTAACAGGGTGACATAAATTAACATTTTTGATTAACAGTGACAGTTCTGTTTTAAAAACGGGCCAGTTTGTTAAAAAAGATGTTTTTATAAATAAATGCTTTTATTTCATTGCATGAAATATACCAAACCCTAAGCCTTTCAGTAAATGAAAAGAAAGCGGATGAAAGCGAAAGCATTTTACGATTTTCAAATTTCAAGGTAATCATAAATGGTGCATTTTAGATGGTTCTTAGGGAAACTTTCATTACTCTTCTAGTAATGGTATAGCCTATATTTTTAATGTCTGTCAGGAAGAAAAACTAATTTGAACATATGAAAACTTTTTCCCCCAGATCATACAGTTCAGTCTGCATCCACAACATAGTGATATAGCAGTTGTAGATGAACTGTCACTTGCAGACTCTCAAAAATGTTTCTGGCTGACAAAATTTGATCTCTCTTCCAAAACCTACTGAGCTGCCTACATAGAGAGCATCATAACTTTTATGAAATCTCATAAGTGATTAATTCAGAACACTCCACACTGATACAGTACTATTCAAATCAGTACACCATAAATGATTTCAATATACCTTGTCGTTATTAAAATTGTATGGTTTGTATTTTCATAATCACAATCTTTCCATACCAGCTATAGTATATATACTGGGGATTTAAATGGCAAATTATAATACTGATTGGCTGAATAAATCCCAGGTTTTATCCAAAACTTTAAATGTTAATGTTTTAGGCCATCAATCACTAGCTGAGCAAAAAACATCAAACTTGAAATGTGTTCTGGTGCATTAAAAAGCAAATATGAGGTGACAATAATAACATGCAATGTGTAAAGGAGAGTTTGAAGGAAAAGAAACAACCAGGCATTGGGTAACCAGTCTTCAATGAAACAAGAACCCATAACAGCTGAAACCAAACAGCATGAAGCTCCCACTACAAACACAAAGGCAATTATGGTGATAAAAGAAGCTGATTTATTTTTTCTTAGAAACGAGTATGTTCTGTAACCGGTCAAAATCTGAGCAAGTGGATATATTTTCTTTATAATAGCATGTGATTTACTGACCACAAAGGCAGCATTAGGTCAGCGTCACAATCAGACAGACAAGTACCAAACATAGTTAGCAGTTATTATGCCAGACAGACGGCTTTGAGAAAGCGAAAGTAGCAGAAAAAAGAAATAAATTAAAGGTAATCGTGGCTTGAGTAGCATGTCAGCGGTTGTTTCATAAGGCTTAAACTGATGATTTTTTGTGCACTGATAAACGGTTTGGCCTTAAGAAGTATGTAATCTGATTGATAACACACAGCCCAGTGACTCCTTTATTCCTAGCCATTAATATATTCACACATATTAGGGATACATGTGACGAGACAATTACATTTGAGTAACATACTTGTATATGGAAGTGATATGTGTTATAGTGGTGCATTATGACTAAAACGAAAAGACGTATTGAGATATTACTATGAAAAATTAAAGCTTGACCATCTATTGGTTTGATAAGCTTCAGTGATATTTCATATATGAGAACGGACTGCGAAAGCAAGTATGAACACTATTCGTCATCATTTACAAACGAACATCAGGTAAAAGTGTTTTAAAGTCTCCCGTTCAACAAATACCCATCTGATCTCATGACAAAAACGTACCTGTGGGAACGTTTTCGCGAGACGCAAAATCCGTACCAATAAGTATGTAACTGCAGTTTCCACTAGAGGTGGTGAGCGCTTGTAATCGCTTTCATACAGTTATGATTACAGCGCCGTATGTTTCACTTTCCACACATAGCAAACTTGCTCGGTAGCTCAGCCGGTAAAGTATTGGACTCAGAATGTGGAATCTTTGGGTACAAATCCTGTGAAAAACATGACTTTCGATGAAAGATCTGAAAGATGACAGATCGAAAAACAAAGCTAAACCGGCATGCTCGCGATTGTGTTTTTACGTCACATTCACTTTTGTTAATATTAGCGTTATACTATATGTTAGCATTAGAGTTATAGCGCCTCTCAATGGACATTTCAAGTCAGAACTGCAGTGACGTACAAAACCCATGCCACATATGTACGTTCATCTTTTAGCGCCGCTCAGTGGAGATTTCTGTTGGAAACTGCAGTGATATGTACTTATTGGTACGTATTTCATGTCTCATGAAAATCCACAAAACGTTTTCGTCCTGAGATCAGGTTGACAAATATTTAGCGTTGCCGTTTCCATTGCTGTCACAAATGCCGTCGAACTCATCGAGTGGTTTTCGATTAAGCGAAATTAAATAATTTACATTGTGAGTCGAACAAAAACAATCTTTCAAAAATGCTTTACCAAAATGTGATACTTGTACAGTATATACACGCCTTGAGCTAAAGCAAAGTTGTCGAGAATCTTTTAATGACAAATAAGATGAAAAAATTTACGATTTTTTTCCCCACCAATATTTAGATCAGCTAATATACAAACTTGATGGAATTAGGGATCCCAAGGTCTAACAACAATTTTCACTAGTTACCACATTTAGCAGATATATTATACAGCCTTAGCAAGGTTGTCTATTCATCATAGAAATCAAGAAAAGAACAGAAATAGATACCGTAATTTCAAAAACACTTCCAAACATTAACATAACCTGTGACTTCAGTGACCATAAAGCGTACTGATGTCCAGTTTTGGGTGGTGAAAATCAAAGTTGGTTCTTTTTACCAATTTATGACTGAGTTGATGTGCATTTGTGCTTATTTTTTGATTGGCCTAAAACTCGTGCTGTAAAATGAGTGAGACTTGCACATTATTACAACGTTTGTGAAATGTTTAGGTTTGCATAAAACTTTTTGGGATCTTTCATGGACTGTATATAGATCTGACCGGGTTTGAAATAGTTGCACACTACTTGTTTGTGTTAAATATGACTTTCTGTGTTGTGAGATTTCTAGTGTTCGGCACAACGGTTGTGTAAACAGCTGAAAGGATGATATATCAGATGGTTCCCACCTCGACCGTGGATCTGTTGTTATGACAACGCTGCGTATGGGGAGGCTCGCAGACCGGGGGCCGATCGGTGCAGGAATACACAGACTGCTGCAGAAGCAAGCAGTGGAGATGCATCATCGTACTACACAAACACACAACTGGGCTTTTTCTTTCTTTCTCTCTTTGCCTGGTTGCTAATTCACTAGCCCGCTATGGTTTATTTGGTGACCAGAGTTGGTAAACCTAACAGTTTCAACTAATTTAAAAATACAAGGTGATTTTCGGTGGAACACATTGAGACCTTCTGTGGAGCTATTCATTTACGTACCAATATCTACAGTTCAAGTACAAAATACTGATTTTAGCCATAGTGTGAGAGCTGTCGGTTTCACATCATGTAATGGTTATTTGGAAAATGGAGCGTCTCTACGTACCGATAACATTATTAACACCTAAAAATCTGTAGAATAAAAAGGGAACCTCCCTCACTTCAAGTCTGAGTATATTTTTACTACTGTACATCATTTTTTTCTTTTGGGAGAAACATCACAATAATGGATTCAGCATGAATCACAACCAAAATCAAAGTAGAAATTATAAAAAAAAAAAAAAAAAAAAAAGTAACAGCACAAAACATTTTTCTTAAAAATCATAACGCTGAAGATAAAAAGCAAGCAACCAATCAGAGGCCTGACAAACATGAAGGCATTGACTGAAACTCAGCAGACATCTGTATATTTAGGCACTGTGAGAGAATGAAGGGCGAGTCCTTACTGAAAAATGGCTGCTGACTATTTTCTTTTCTTTTTACATATTTGGAGATTTCGACTTTTTTTTGTACTACTTTGGGGTATTTTACAGCTATTTAATGATTACAAAAGGTGACATCTTCAGCAAATAAGTTGCTCGTAAAAAGTAGCAGATGAGCTGTTATCGAAAAAAAAGTAAGCAAAAGAAATCCGAACTGAAATGAAAACAAACTGAAGGGTGAGAAGAAGCTTCCGCTGCTGTCTGAAGAAGTTCCTACACGGTGCAGGGAAGGAGGGAAGGATCGAGAGGAGAGAGAGAGAGAGGAGTGCAGTGCCACTTGCAGTCTAAATGAAATACTCTTTCTTTTCTTCTGCGTGTGCGTGGTTGCCGTCAGCATTGATGATGGCTGTGTCTGCGTCCGGGGCGTCATCCGCTCCTTTGGCCTCGTTTGTCAGATACGTGCCTGGAAAAAACACACAAGGTCTTGGATTGAAGAATTGTTTTACATGTCACTGAAATTTTACAATACCTATTTATGCGGAATATAGTCCAAAAGAGACCACTTGTGAAAAATGAAACAAGTCAAAAGTTTAGAATAATCAAAATCTGAAAAGTTTTTTAAAGAAGTATCTATGGAAGCTTGTTTCTGCCACTGCATAAAAAATCAAAAATGTAATTGCGACTTTTTATCTCAAATTTCTGACTTTTTTTCTCAGAACTGCATGATACAATCTTGCAGTTTTCTCAGAATTGTGAGTTTATATCTCGCAATTCGCGTTTTTTTCTCGCAGTTGTGATTTTATATCTCGCAGTTCTGACTTTTTTTTAATTGTGAAAGATAAATTCGCAATTGTGAGTTCTAAAGTCAGAACTGCGAGACTTTTTTCTCTTTTCTTTTTCTACAATTCAGACGTTTTTTAGAATTGTGAGAGACAAACTATAAAGTGAGAAAAACTTAAGTCTTAAAAGTGAGTTATAAAGTTTATGTCCAGCAATTATAACTTTTTTTTTTGCAATTCAGACTCTTTTTTAGAACTGTGAAAGATAAACTCGCAATTGTGAGTTATAAAGTCAGAATTGCTAGATGAAAACTCAAAATTCTTTTTTTCTCAGAATCGCGAGTGTATATCTCGCAATTATAACTTTTTTCTTGAAGTTGTGAGTTTATATCTCGCAATTCTTCTTTCATAATTTTTTTTTCAGCAATAGTTTTTTTTTTCAGAATTGATAGTTTGTATCTCACAATTCTGTTTTTTTTTTCTCCTCGCAATTGCAAGTTATATCTCACAATTATGACTTAAAAACTTTTGTGTTTTATAAAGTCAGAATTGTGAGATACTGCAATTCCGAGAAAAAAAGTCAGAGAACCTCGCAATTATTTTTTTTCGCAGTTGAGTTTATATCTTGCAATTCTGAATTTTTAACTCACAATTGTGAGTTTATATCTTACAGCTCTGAGGAAAAAAAGCTAGAATTGCAAGTTTGTCATTTTTTAATCAGAGCCGGAAATAAGTATTTTATGGCCACCAAGACTGCATTTATTTGATCAAAATATAGTAAAAACAGTAATACTGTGAAATATTATTATACTTAAAAGAACCTAGTTTTCAGTAGCAATTACGTTAGTCTTTAGCATCACATTATCCTTCAGAAATTATTGTAATATTTAAGTGTATATAATTGTAATATGCAGTAATAATGTAAAATAAAAATATTTTAAGAAAATGTAAATAAACTTCAAAATGTCTCAGCTGTGCTGAGTATTTTGCTTTGATGGCTTTTACTCGTTTTACAAAATGTTCCTTTGTTTTAAATTATTTGAAATACTAAAACTGTTTCTTTGCAGGTTATGAATCACAGTTGAAGCCCACTATAGAGGACGATGTATTTTTGAGTATTACTGTATATACATTTTACAGAAATTTAAGATCTTACCTTTATGCCGTGCCAGGTAGCGTCCCAATACAATAATTAAGCACAAAGTGGCAAAGACGACGACAGCGACTATTCCACCAATGAGAGCGTGGTCTGGTGGGCCTGGCAGGGCATTAGGATCTGTAAGAGAGAGAGAGAAAGAAGAGGAGAAAGCATAGTTGGTAACCTTCCTCATTTCATCATACTTTTACCTTCCGAAACATCAGAAGGTTGACAACAAATAGTTTGGACTAAAGCTAAAGCCCTCTCCTGTCTGCTCAACTGCAGTTAGGGCTGGTCAAAGAGTGTAAAGTCTCTCTGAACTGACAGGTCAAGCCATATGGTGGTCTGACAGGGATCTATGCATGCCCAGAATGAAAGTAAAGGGGACGACTTGGGCCACAACAAACACACCGTCGTCAGCTGCTCGTAACTAACAAACACACTATGGTCAAAGATATTTCAGAGGAAAATCTTTCCAAAAGCTGCTGAGGAAGGTCATCGCCAATGGTTTTGAGATACAATGCTCCTCATGTATATATTGATGAGGCATTTGAGTCCATATTTCCATTTTTAACCATACACTCTAAAGATTCTTTTTCCACCATTTGGAATGGAAAGTTTCCATGGATGTTAAAAGTTCTTCATGGAACCATTTATTTTTAAGAGTGTACAGAGTAGAATAAAGCTCTTGAGTCGTTGGCCAAGGCACTTGGTTATGGAAGGCAAGACCTGCTGTTCAAATTGTGGGCGACTTCATTTCATCCCCAACCAGACAAAGCATTTGAACCTCCAAGCGTATTGTTAATTTATAAGATGGGCTCGTCTCCTTTCTCTCTCTGAGCTGTGGTTTTTTATTATGTCCCTGCTTAGTGCCATTTGGAGTGGTATATTATAATTGACAGCATGCGTTGCATCTGCCACAGTGTGCGCGTTTAATCCGGCCTGCGCTTTGTGCTGCGGGAGCTTCCTAATCACTGTCTGCAATTACTGTATCAGTCGCACAAAGCCGGGATAAACTCAGGGCCAGAGAGGCATTCAAACAGTCCATCAGCTCTCATTTCGGTAATGGAGAATCCCACCTCGGATCGACATCGGCCGGGCGCGCCGGCTGCATCCCTCTGATTGACATCTCATAGACTTGCTGTTTTTTCTCTCTCTCAATAATAGCATTTCTTCTCTTTGTTGTGTTTACAGGAGGAGTATAAAACCTACAAGCTGCATCTGACTTCCTTGTGACAATCAATCACAATAAAAAAAACAAAATATGCGCAGATCTCTATCACCCTTTTAGCGGCTCGCTGAAATATGAAATGTGGAACGGCTACTCGTATCTGACAGGCGCATGTTTCTGAATTTCCAACGGTGAAAGGCTGTGGTATTAAACTCTCTCAATTTTTATGACATCAATAAATCAAACTTAAGTCTTAAAAAGTATCGCCACTGCAGGTGCGTGTGAGTTTTAGTTCGGCTATCAAACAGCCTCGTCTTTATGCCTCTTCAACCAAAATGAGAGCGTTTTCACACCAAACTCTAATTTTCCAAATGAGAAATGTAACAAAACTAATTCTTGGCACTGCTATATGAAATATCAGTACTGTGTACAGACACTTTTGTCCCTGAACATTACACTGTGAATCTCAAGTACAACCCTCAGTGTTGTGATAATTAGCCCTTCTCTGTCCTCGCTCTATTTTTATCAACACACAGTGGGGTTGCCGTGCTGAGTGCCGTACTAGGGTGAGTCCATTGACACTGTGAGAGGCCTGGTAATCTCTAACTATATTAAGGATCATTTCTACAGTTAGAGAGAAGGAGTTACACAGTTCATTTCATTAGTCAAAGCAAAACAACAGTAGCAAGCAGTTCCAGATCTCACACTTTCATAGAGTGTAAATTATACAATGACTTTCAGAGGGGGGTCAAATTTTATAGGATTTTTAAACAATTTTAAAAGTAATATTAACTTTTTAACGTGGAGGTGTTATGCAAGCCGTACTGTCTTTATATATACTTGTAATGAATTATATTAGTAATAAAGTGATAATTAATGAAAAAGGGGAAATTAAAAGATCTAATGTTCAGAAAACTCCACAGTTTTTCCTGCAATTAATCATGCAACCTAACAATAAAAAGTTTTGATTTTTTTAATGATCACCACTTTTTTAATTTTCAGGGAGTAAACTTTTAAGGTTTGTCTTATGCAGCCTGCATTGTCTTGTGGTATTGTCTTATAGAATAGGATATATTTAAAAGGGGGGACAATTTTTTAATTTGACCACTTTTCACCACCATCTAATTTTGAACAGAACCCCATGTATTAGGACATGCATGGCTTGATATGCAGTTTTAAGCAAAAGTTTGGGAACCCCTTGCAGAATCTGTGAAAATGTAAATAATTTTAACAAAATAAGAGAGATCATATAAAATGCATGTTATTTTTTATTTAGTACTGTCCTGAGTAAGATATTTTACAAAAAAGATGTCCACAAGACAAAAAAAAAAAAAAGCTGAAATTATAAAAATAGTCAAATGCAAAAGTTTGGGAACCCTTGGTTCTTAATATTGGGTTACCCGGACAATCTACGACTGTTTTTTTGTTTTGGGATGGTTGTTCATGAGTCCCTTATTTGTTAAACTGAGCACTGTTCTTCAGAAAAAATTATATTTTGTTAAAATTGTTCATATTTTCACATATTCTGCAAAGGGTTCCACAACTTTTGCATAAAACTGTAATGTAGACAACCCATGAAAGATTTACGTTATTTAAAAAATACACATCGTTTTATACATCTTTTGGACTATAGGGGCGCCATTATTTCAATGACGTTAAATGGTTGCACTCAGTGAGCTACTGGCACTACCTGTTGCTATTTTTACCGCAACACAACTCTTAAAATATAATACTGATACGACCACATATGACCACTGATATGACCACAGCAACTGAAAGAGCTTATAAGTAGTGATGGATATAACCATAGGCATAAACCAATTGCCGTACCATCGATTTTCCCACCACAAGGAGTCTAAACGCCCCAAGTATCAAGTGAAATCTTCACTAATAAACTCCTTCAGTGGCTGCGGCGTCATGACAAGCGTCGGCATGTCTACATCCTGCCAGGATGGTATTTAGCATTTCTTGTCTACGCTGTTTGTAAGCTTTTTTAGTAGCTGTGGTCTACTAAAAGCCTCAAAGGGCTAAAGTGGAGAGAACAAAGACTTTCTTTAGGAAGTTTTATTTGTCCACAGACATCTTCCCATTCTCTTCTTCTCGCTAAGAAAGCAGTGAAGACTTACATTGCTTCTCTTGTTGCCCTTCGACTGAAAATTACAACCAAAAGCCACACAATGAGGCATTGTATCAGTATTTTATATTTCGATTGTATATGGCGTATATATTCGAAGTTCAAAAGCAACAGGTAAAAAAAAAAGCGGCTTCAACTTAAAATAATTTGTTACCTGACTGCTTTAAAATTTTAAGTTTAGTCAACACAAATATCTAAGTTGTCACTTAGTACAACTTAACATTTCAAGTTGACTAAACTTATATGAGTTGACTAAACTTAAAATTAAGGCAGACAGGTAACAAATTATTTTAAGTTGACTCAACATTTTTTTTAACAGTGTACAGCCAGTAGCTCACTGAGTGTAACCATTTCATGTCATTGAAATAATAAAAAATTCGTACTTCATATTTTTCCTACAATAATCATGCAACTTAAATCAGCATGCAAAGTTTCAAAATCTGCTAGTGTCAAAAATTGAGGAAACTTGCAATTAAAACTATTTGGATATGCGCTTTCATCTTTTGTTTTGACTTCCTAGATAGTGTTCAAGCTTTAACTTCCTCCCCAAACCCCTTGCAATTCGCACCCTGTTTTCTTTTCCTTTTTCTTCTGCACCGCACACAGGCTCAACTCATCAGAGCGTTTGTCCTTAGACATGCAGTGGGCTTAACATAGTGGGATCCACCAGCAGAGAACTGATATGTTTCCTCTCCCCCAGCACACATTATCTTTTAATAAGGCCTGCGACACTCCTTCCCTTATGATTTAATATTGAAGAACCACACGCACATTCCTATTTTAATATTCATAATTTCTTCCCCTGGCCCCTGCATTGTGTGGCTCTGGCAAATGTAACAAATTAACGTCAGTGAAACCGCACTGCTTCGATGGCGTGGGATATAAACTCGCCAGCGGCGCATCTGAGAAGAGGTTTTCAATCCGGCAGCAGCTAAACAACGTTGAACAGCAACAGCACCCAGCGCGAGCGCGAACCCCTGCGGTCACATGAATTCTTAAAGGAAACGGTTTCAGAGGAGAAACATGCAGGAAGCAGTCTTTTAACAAATCCACATGGCAGGGGTTACGAAGAGGCCTCGGGGGGCAGGAGCAGCAGGGGCGGCCATGTTGCGCTCTTGTCGGGATGACATTTCAAGGTGAGCGTTACCATTAACTCCACATGCTAATTCGGGAGACTGGCACATGCTGTCTAGGAGATTATTTTTACGGTAATCTCCGAGATATTTGTATAAATGCCTTAAAGGGAGACGACGAGCGTGGGCTGAGTGTAAATGGATGTACGAAAGCGAACGTCAACGCTTCGGTGATCTTCTTTACATCGGCGAGCTATTGAAAGACAGTAACAGAGAAAGTGCTGAACTGGAAAGCTTCACCTTCATGGTACAATCGAACACTGGAAATTAACATTTATAGGGCGACCGCTGATGTGCTTCCAAATTGAAAGGTGGAGAAAGATGGTCGGCCTACCGAAAGAATTGTAACATATCAAAACATCGCCCTCTATGCGGAAGGCAAATTCAATGGAGAGCTCCCAATAAATCACCTTATATGAAAACCCTGCACAAGCTATTCAATGGCATTTATGATTTGATTGCTGCACGCATGATTTGCTCTGACTCTTGGATTCAAATGTTCCGCCACAATCAACCAGAAGCAAACCAAATTACGCATAAATTGTAAAATGCAGTGGAATGGAAAGATAGTGTTATTAACCAAATTATGAGTTTAAGTGTGCGCTCATTAGACTTGATTAGAAACTCTGCTGGATATTAAGCTGTTTACCATGAGATACATCAACATTAGTCCTCTGTGTCTAAGAACATCTGCAAATTCCACATTCAAATGTGTTATTTACAAATTTAAGCCTCAGAATAAGGTTTACGTATTTTGCTCATATATTTTAATATTTGAGAGATTTTTATATGCACATTTTAAATGTTCAAACCTTCCAGAATTAAAATTTCCTGATAATTTGCTCTCCCCTGTGTCATCCACAATGTTGATGTCTTTTTTTCTTAAAAAAAGACGTTAAGGTTTTTGAGGAAAACATTCCAAGATTTTTCTCTATATAGTGGACTTCAGTGGGGGTTGAAGGTCCAAATTGCAGTTTCAATGTAGCTTCAAAGGGCTCTACAAGATCCCAGCCAAGAGTATTATCTAGTGAAACGATAGGTCATTTTCTTAAAAAAAAAAAAAAAAAAAAATTATATACTTTTTGCCACAAATGCTCATCTTGCACTAGCTTGACCTCACGCATTATGGAATCACAAGTGATGTAGGCGGAAATACCAACCAACAAAGCGAACATGCAAAGAAAGTCAAACGCCCTTTTCAAAAAAGGTGAAACAACAATGACGATTTTAAAGTTGGAGGAGAAAATGAGATGAGTTTTTCCCCCTACCCTAAGTACACAGATGGAGAAGAAACTAACTAAGTGCATCACAGAGATAATGCAAAACAAGCATTTGTGGTTAATAAGCATATAAATTTTATTATTACTTTTTTTTTTTAGAAAATGGTAGATTGTTTTACTAGACCAGACCCTTATTCCTTGGCTGGAATTGTGTAGAGCCCTTTGAAGCTGCATTGAAACAGCAATTTGCTCCTTCAACCCACTGATGCCCATTGATGGAGAAAAATCCTGGAATGTTTTCCTCAAAAACCTCAATTTCTTTTCAGCTTAAGAAAGAAAGACATCATTATCTTGGATGACGGTGGGGGGGGAGTGAACTAATACTTTAACGTAATATGCAATGATGACTATAAATAAACCTTTTATAGGTACACTGGAGTTTTGGGCGGGACTATCTGTTCAAACAACCAATGGCAGACAGAGGTCAGAGAGTAACAGTAACCTTTTTTACTTCCATTTGTTGATGCCACTGGCACAGAAATTACACATAAACACTTATTTTATATTAAAACTGGGATCTAAAATGAAACAAAATTTGGAGGTTTGCAGTTCTTCTATCAGAAACAGAGGATTAAAGCTGACATATCCTAAGGTAAATTGCCATTATTTTGGATATGGTTTTGTGGACAAAATGATGAGAAGCTGCCATTGAGATGAATGGGAAATACAAACGGATGGCTTTGTCTAGGTATTATAGACATTCTTAGGATGTGCAAGCCCCCAGAAACAGGTTAATAAAACATCTTACAGGTATTTTATGAGTATTTTATAGGCTCTTGAACAATCTAAAAGCATAGCGTTGGCTGATTTCCCAGTTAATGGGCATTACAGCATCATTTCTGGCTAGGAAGGCATACAAGTATTCTGCCTTAGACTTGAAGATCCTATAGCTCCTTATAGTTCTCTTTCTGAATGTAGGTAGTTGACAAATAGCAAGTAAAATGTTTTCTTTTTTTTGTAAAAGACCATTTTTGAAGAAGAAATGCATATATTTATGTAGTGTAAAGTCTGAGAAAATATAAAGAGCAACAATTAAGAATAAAAACCCTCTTAATAATATATAAATAGCATGAGAGAGATTTATCTTCATTGTTAGACACTTGATATGTTGTTAATTATTTAATATGAAATTATAATTAACATCATTTTTTCCCCATGACTTGTTGGACAATTTCAAGACAAACTTTGACAAGAAGACATGCTTTGCTGTCATCTGTTCAAAACTGATGAAAATGAAACCTTTTTAAGATGAGATATATTTCTATCTCCCTTGTTGCAATACTCAACTGTTTTTTAAGATATTTTGAGATAAAAACAAAACTGTGGTTATTTTATGTGCATCACTCCATAGGACATTACATCACACTAAAGGACAGAAATGGTAGTTATTAAAGTATTTCTATTTAATTTTGAACATGTCAAATGAGAAAGAAAGTTTAAGTTTGATACAAACAATATCAACGTTTTTTTAAACAAAAAATAATTTTCAACAAAATTCAGTCTCGTAGTCAATCAGTATGTTACTGAAACTCTTCTAGCCCCCTTGCTGCATGTGCAGCACAGCTAAATATGATTGATATTTATGATACAGCTAAATATTATTGATATATGATTGAAACTATTCATTAGGATGTGAATGATTTTTTTAAAACTATATGGCTACTCTTTTAAGGCATTATTTTGATTCTATTTACTTTCTCCACCGTTCTCTTAGGATGTCCTCCCTTCTGGTGGGTCCCTGTTCATTTTCTGTCTATATTTCTGCGTTCTCTCTCTTCCACTAATTCTCTCAATTATTTCTGTTTCAAGAATAAAAAGGAGTTAACCCTCAACGCACACCTTTAGTGACCCGGGACGTTATTTACTACCCTCTCCCTCCTTCATTTTTTAAAGTTTGACATCAGCTTTCTTAGTATTCCTCAATCTATTCATTATAAACAATAAAAGAGAGAGAAAAAAAAATTAAAGAATGTCTGTTTTCTGATTTTTTTTTTTTTAAAAACGTGTATTGGGTCAGTAGAGACCCGAGGTGTGTAATAGTGTAAGTATATTTTTTGTGCGCAAAAATATGAAAATATCTGATGACTACATGCATGCAATAAATAGGTCCAGGTCGCTAAAGACCCGAATATGTAATAGTGATTGGCGAAACAGTCATGCATTTCAGGGTTAAACAAATCTTATTTAATTATTTAAAATGCTTTTTAAAGAGACCTTGTCCTCTGGTGTGAAATCTTTGTTCTATGGCGTGACAGTACAGGCATCACACCGGAGGACATTTTCTGTCACACCATAGGACTTTTCAGCCTTTAATGTCAATTAATGACCTTGCTATTCCAAGCTAACCTGTCATTAGCGGTTTTCAAGAGACATTTGCATATTTTTCCATGATTATGTAGTTTAACATACAGTTTTTAATTAAAAATATAATTTAGGAGTCATATCAAAGGACAACAAAACGTAACACTTTTGTAGTGGTTCCGAAAAAGTTAAATATTTGAACAATTCTGAGACAAAAATTGACCATGTGGGGCTTCAGTAACATGATCATGAATGGGGTCCTTCAACTAATAGAAGTTTTTTTCTGGAATTGGCCGATTTAAAATCAGGATATGGTCTCGCACCATAGGACATGGTTTTCAGAGAGAAAATGAAGTTCTTACACTTTCAGAGATATATGGATGAAAAAAACGATTGCCATTTTCTAAAATAGACACTTTTATGCCGGAGGTATTTATTAACATGTTTATCCTTTTCTTTTTAATTTATAAAAGTTGTAATTTATTGAACAATGCTTGAGACAGTCACACCATAGGACAATTTTGACATTTGGCTCAAAAAAAAAAATCAAATAACACTTTAGCTTTTAGCTTTTATAACAACAGTTCCATGTAGGACAAAGAAATGTTCAGTGATTTACAGCATTTTAAATAATGACAATAGTAATTATATTCATTTTTATCTTGTGGGACAGTGAAAATGTCATGTCATGTCAACAACCCATGTGCAGACACAGTGACAACAGTAAAAGCCAGCCAATTAAATAATATTAGATGGCTCTAGGACTCTGTAAATATATAAATAAAGATAAATACTGGCTTAATGCACTGTTTAATAAGTCAATTATTCTCCATTTTCTGCTGAGAAAGAACATTTGACAATTGTGTCTAATGGAAAACTGTTGCCAGGAAGAAAAAGCGGCTGTTATATTCAAGCTCTCACAGGGGCCCAATCAAGGAAATAAAAGTTGAACATCCAAATCAACAATTCCATTCACTCTCCATTCATGCAGAAAAGAGAAAAATAGCTAAATGCTCCTTGTCTGTCTTCCACATCCCTTTGCCCAGCACAGCAACCTTTTAAATGACCTGTGAGTCTTTAGAGGGCTGATTTACATACCGGATGCTCTTGAGAGTTGATCTAAAGCTAAACGGGGGCAAAGGCGGACCGCTGAGCTGGTCAGCACAGTTTAATTAGATTTTCAAAACAAATTACAGCTTCTAATTGCGGTTAAAAAAAGTGTGTCTGGAGAGAGACGGACTGATTGAACCCAAAAAGAAAACAAATACAGGTGTTCTCCACTGAGAGGCACGAGTAGGCAAGTTACTGAACGATTTGGAGACGTTACACTGTAACAATCATAATTAGGCCATCGTGCTTCAAACTTGATCTGCAGCGAATGCCGGGAAATGGTGAGTGTTCATTTCAGCAAATTAAAGCAGCTCAAGGCTTCCAGAGGATTACTTAAAGTGTCTCCTTTCCACAGAAACAAAATGAATGAAGAGAGTCTTATTCGTAATTCATATTCGGTGGCAGAGTTTAATGATTTTCCTTTTTTCCTTTCCTGTTATATTTTAAATTGTTACCATAAGTCTTCCCTCGACATGACTTAATGTGACAGATCATCAATAACCGTGCTGCGTGACCGAGGGAAAAAGACCTTTGCATTACATTTTAATTCCTCCTGTGTTGTGTCATTTTCAGAAAGGAGAGAGAGGAGGGCGCTCAGGACTCCTTTCTCAATATTTAACTGACCCTCCAGGGACACGGTAGCTGAAACTTTGACTTATCCATTTAAACAGACCCGGCTTCTGCCGGTGTCCTCTGGCAGCCCCTCCGAGGAAATTCTTTTTCATTCTGGAACACACTTTTCTTGGAGCTCAAATCAATAATTCTGAGATGTTCATTGATATGAAGTTCAAAATCATTTTAATCCTTCTATTGAGAATAAGCAGCAGGATGAATGATTTCCAAAACGAAATTCTCTCTCTGCGCTTCTAAAGCGTTTTCTAGATATATTTCTCCAAAGTGACTGTCTGTAATGTTTATCGTTAATTCATACAGGATAAGTAATGTCTGCAAAAATCTCAGAGATGGACTGTGCCCAGGGGCACTGCAAATATTATATCACTTTTAGATATTTTAAAGTGTTTCCCCTCCACTTTTTTTTTTTTTTCCCGGAGATAATAACTATATTTTAAGAGCTTTGCTGCTGTGCCAAGAAAGAAAATTGCAGCTGGCTGCAATTTTAAAGACTTTTAGACCAAGCAGAAGCCTCTGTGTAAGCGGACAAAAAGGACAAACTAGACAAACGTTAAGTCAGCTGATTAATATTCATGAGCTAAGCTGATAAGGTTCATAATGAGTCCCTCCCACGTTTCACTTCGTTCCTAAACTCCAAGGTGTGCTTTGTGTCTTTACACTTTGCCGTCAAAAATAATCACAAAATAATCGCAAATAATCACAAAATGTATTTCACTGTGCTAACAAATTGACCCTTAACAAAACAATTGTTTCAACCACAGGAAGATGTCAATACACACCATTTTTCAAGTTCAAGTTCACCATTGTTAATCTACTCTTCGGTCTGGTTTGTTTGGCGTAATGATTGGTCAGATCGCCTGTCAATCAAACTCTTTGCGAAGGCTCAATTATGCAGAAAAAATTAAAAATGAGCATATATGTGACTCTAAGAACTTGATTTGGACAACTTTAAAGGCGATTTTCTCCGTATTTTGACTTTTTTGCACCCTCAGATTTTGTTTTTTTAAAATAGCTGTATGTCTGCCAAATATTGTCCTATCCCCCCAAAAACACCCTTATCACTGGTTTTGTGGTACAGACTCACATATTTTAGGTTAACTGGCAAAAATCATTCAAATTTCAGACACAATATAGCTAAACTGTAATTGTATGTTGCACTTATATATTTAAAAGATGGGTAATTAATTCTATTCTATTCTATTCTATATAACTTTTAATGGAAAAAGTTCAAAATGTTGCAATTTCCCTCCATCACTTTGTTTCAATAATAAAATGACATGATTGAACGCTTTGCACTTTGCAATATATCAAATGCATTAAGGAACAATATGAAATTCATTTTTTCCTATTTCTCCATAGAATAAAGGGTTTTAGGTTGAAGGTTGTAGCATCTCTTTAAAAGGCAAAAGACTATCATCATGGCTACTTTGTCATTGTAATCATGCAGAATTGCCTTGTGATTCACACATTCGCAGCTACAAGCATTCATGTGACTGAAATAACTCAAGAAACTCAAACGCGGCTCTAGACCTCTCGTAAAGCACTAATTGGATGAACAAAGCTTTCCAAGGCGGCACACACTGCTTGCAGACCAGGAACAAAGTGTTGGAACTTGCAAATGACTCTCTGAGGATTGCTCATTTGTTTGCTTCTTACTGGGATTACAGCCCATGAACAAGGCCGTATCCAGGCCACAACTGACAGGCCCACGTCTGCCTATTATGCTCCTGTGGTGTGGCCATGTTGAGTAATTGCTGGGTTTCTGGTCAACGCTTCAAGAAACATATGTTCCACTCCGCACTGTGAGACTCCTTGCAGGAGGCTAGTAGTATCCAGCCATGTATAACGTGTCTCTTTTGACTAAGGGTCTTGGAGGAATCCACAGTGACCTACAGCGGAAATAATAGGACATAATTCGAAATAATTGGTTTTTTTTCAAGCCAACATATTTCAAAGGTTCAAAAACTTCAGTGGCTCTACGATAGCTCCTTCTCTGTTTATGTCCTGGAGTTAAATCCAATTAAAACGGGTAATGCTTGGCAGACGCTGGACAAGTTTCAAAAGTTTCGTAACAATTTTGCAAAAACTGCTGCGCTTTGTTGTCCTCCCTTTCATTTCTGGCCCTGGCTAATGAACCCAGACCCAGACCCTCCCTAAAACAGATACATTTCTGCACTTTCCTCTCCCTGTCTAAAGACAAAAGGCATGACCAATCATTATCCCTGTAAAAGCGTCTCCGTGGGACAATAATGGGGCAGGGGTCTACGGCAGGGCGCTTTCAGGCTGATTATGAAAAGTGAGCTGTAAATATTTTAAATTCTCAGCATCCCCGGTACTTTATTCAACCTTTCAGCTTCATAAGGTCACAGCTAATTTGCAAGCCATAAAAACACATTTGGCAGATTTAACAGGGACGGGAGACGCACTGATGGCATCGTCTGGGTCCCGTGTTTCTCTGAGGAAGAGTTATTATTGCCATTAAGCCCGGCAGAACGATGAGGCCAGAAATTCGCCGCTGGTACGCCCCCATTGATTGTGGGCAGGAGAATGAGCTGCTAATGCATTTAGAGAAATAAGATCTGTTAACACCGCAGACGTTCAGCATTACAAGCTACAAGAGAAATCCTTTTCGACGGAGGGAATATGTGTGGTATTTCTTCACAAGTTGCTGATTTCCATTCCGGTTGATTCTGGTTTTAAAGGATAATTTCAGCATAACCTGGCATAAAACTGGGATATCTTCAGGAATAGGAACATACTGATGCCGGATAAACTTCAATCTTATATCAAAGACCACAAAATCCCATCCATGTTTAGTCCAAGTTATCCTCAAATTTAACCAAGTAAGAATGGAACCGTGTGGATACCATGAAACAACACAAGCACAGCCTTTGTGTTTTAGTGTACAAGTTGCACCATTCCCCTCACAAGTCGAACGAAAATAGGTAGACATTCAAACGACCTTATGGAGAGTCCGTGGGGAGTGCGAAAAATTTCAGATACATTTATAAATCACAGTGTCTATATTTAGCTGAAGCATTCATAAACAAGAAACAAAACTGAACCTGATACCCCTGAGACTGGACGTTCACTGCAAGAGTCTAAAGAACACTTAGGTCACATGGTACAGATATGTCTACAGGCTTGGTGTCTAGGTACATAACTGATGGGGACTGCTGTTCAGACCCTCTAAAGACATTTTTTAATGTGGAACTAAAACACTGTAAGAACAAAGATTTTTGGAGCACATTTTACAGAAAATACTATTTCTGTGTACAAAACTGTTCTTAAAAGATTCTTAAATGATCATTTTGTGTTCCTTGGAAAGAAAATAACAGCCTACAGATTTAAAACGATAGACGATGACAAATTTGAATTTTTTGTTGATTCAAACCTTTAATATGATAAGTTGAAGGAGCAATATCACACTCACAGTCATGCAATAGTTGTATATCGGCATGCTGTGACACAAATCACAGCTGTGCTGATATACAGCCATATCGCACTGCTATGAGTGATATTGCATTTATACAACAGTTTGACGACTTCCTTCCACCACAGATTCAAATCTCAGTTTGACAGTTTAACAGCAGAGGCCAAGCCTCTGTTAATAATTTGAAAATGAAAGTACAAAAAGACAAAGGCAGTGCTCTGAAACACAGTGTTAAATGTACACAAAATATAACATGATGAGAGTTTGCCCTCAGCCAAAACTATTTGCTCTAGAACAAATAATAGATTAATGAGACCAAAAACTGTCCATTAGATTTACCCAAAATTAATTATATCTCATGTGACATTAGAGCCAGCTACAAATTCCAGAAGAACTGGCCTTACTATAAACTTTTATTTATAAAATTATAGTAGATTTGGGCGTCTGCCATGACACATACCACAAGTGGAGTGATAAAAACGGTGAAACGGTTGGGGTTCTGTTATCACTAGAATATTGCACTCCTCTCAGCCAATCAGATTTGAGGACCAGAAAGAACTGTTGTATAAATGAAGCTAAAGACACAGAAAGGGCTCAAAGTGTCACATTTGAGATGCTAGAAATCACAGTTAGCACAAGTGGATGGTGGAAGGAAGAGACAGGAACTAAATGAGGACACAGAAAGGTGCAGAGTGACCGTTGAGTACAAAAACACTCCAGGTGTCCTTGGAGCTGGAGACTTCAGTCAGAGGAAACTGGCTTGGGGAAAAGAAAGAGAAATATAGGGAGGTGTATGAGGGAGACGGAAAAGGAGGAAGGGCAGTGGGGTTGTACAGTACCTCTGTTACCGGTGACAGCAGAATTGAGATGCTTGGAGTCTAAGGGACCTGTAGTGTCTGGGAGGGTGGGTGCAGGGGAAGTTGTGGATGGTGACGATGTGGTGGGGGCATCTGTTGTACGTGACAAACAACAATGACAACAAACATGTAAACAAAAAGGGACGGATAAAAGACAAAACAACAATGGCAAGGGGAAGAAAACATTCCTATAACAATGGAACAAATGAAACACAATAGTTGTCATGCTGACAGAATGCAACTGAATGGGTTTAATTTAATACTGCACACATGAATAAATTATTGAAATAAACAGCAGGTACAGGACACCTGACATTCCAGAAATGTATATCTTTCTTTATGATGTTTACGGATAATGGGTTTGGTGTGTGTATAATATATCAAACCTTTCATGTCGATAGCAAAGTGACAGTTTTGCTCACAAAATGGCAGGAAAATGCAAGACGCATACAGGGAGAAAAGCATCAATATTTGATGAACTTTCAAAAGCAGTCTGCACAGCAGACTGGAGAAAATGTGGAGAACAATCACCATAACAAGCCTTTTGTTTCTGATAATATATCTTTATATCAAGGCAGTTTAGAGCTCAATATCAGTGCATCTTTAAAAATGTAAAAGAGCAAATGCTACTCAGCTGGTATTTTCCTGAAAAAGTAAAACTTTTTGACAAGAGGTCAAGAGACTTCCGCCCAATTTATACCATACTTTTTTATAGAATGTGGATATTTAGCTTTACACCTGTAACAGTGGCCAACCAGTGGGGTAAAATTAATTTAAGGGTAGTCTGGGTACCTAACCAGATCCAAAAAAAAAAAAAAATGTCATTGAGTTGTACATGATAAGGGAAAAAAAAAAAAGATAATTAAATATTTATTAGCCCGAAAGATAATTGTAGCCCATAATGATTATTTATTGTTCAGCGTCTTATTCAAATATTACATACATTTTTGCAGATAATGAAAAAAACATTAGCATGAACGTAAGTCAGGTTCCATCCAATGCTGTTACGGTGTAAAGCCCAGCTAACATGTTCTTACTCAAAAGCAATGTTCACACCAATCTATTTTAATCTCATAAAATTTCAAGGAGCAGTTTAAATTGAGTGATTTATGCTTTTAAAAACAGCAGGTATCATTCAAGCCTCTTGATTCTGGCTCCACAATCAGCGTAATGCTGGCAGCCGCTTTGCATGCATAAAGCATGTTTAGCGCAATGATAAGCACACAAGAGGAGAGTTGGGCTCAAGTTGATAAGCTAAATCACCAGTCTGCCTTCGTGCTAATGGACTCAAGCAGACAAGCAGAATAATCCAACTGATAGCTCAAAATTGCACAGCAGCTACCAGCGCTGGCTAACTAGAAATTAGACAGACCATAGGTTCCAGGAGCTGACATTAGTAAATAGCAGCTCACGGCAAGGTTTTTAAATCCTGGGAAATGTGAGTGGTGCCAGGCCATGCAAAACTCGTTGCGTGTGTTTTGTTTGCGTATTGTTTCAAGCAGATTTAAAGTGCTTTCACACCTGTAGATCGATTGCTTTATTCCGAAACAGGGATTAAAATTATTAAAATGTTGCCTTTTATTCTTGGTGCGGTTCGTTTTTCCACACAGCAAAGTTTCTAAATGGACCAAATGTGTTAATACAAGTCACACGTGAGTAAACTGTCCTCTCATTGGTCAAAGCTCCATGTTCTTTTCCAGGATTCCGCTCAGCTGTCATCTGTCAGCTTTGTGGGCTTGTTGCATTTTTTTGTAGCTATTATTATATACATTTATAATTTTGAGCAGGAGTCCAGGATTCGTCAGGAAAACATTTTTAAAACACACCTACTACAAACAGAGCAATAAGACGGCATTATAAATTGAAAAGGTGCGCTCTGATGTGCACAGATGTGCCCACACACAGACATTCACAGGTTCATTTTAAGTGGTATTAGCAAAACAACAAAGCTACTGCTGTTCACAGAACTGTAATTACCCATTATACAGTGTGATAAAGTCTGGTTCGTTGGTCCATTGGATTGGATTGCTTTGTCACTACAACCAAACTGCTCCAGAGTTCATTTTCAATCGAGCCGAGATCGCTGGAACTGATTGTTTTGGCGCGGATCCGAGTGCGATTGGTGTGTTCACATATGCCCAAATGAACTGAGTTAAGGGGGGAAACGCACCAGGCTCTGAAACAAAGTGCCAGGTGTGAAAGCACCCTTAATGTACCGTTCACTAGCAAACTATTATTTGAGGTATCAATCACATTTGTAGCACAAACAATGCTGGGTGAATTGCACATATTATTATAGTTTAATACTTTCAGTATTAACAAGGGTTTGTTGATATTCCTAGGGTTATGAATATCAACAAATGCATAGCTCTGAGTAAGAGCAATAGCAAAAGTGTTTGCTTTATCAAGCACCACTACTGATATCTGGAGCCTTGGGAGTTTTTGAAAAGGATCAAACGGGATATTTTTTTGGTTTTCAAAGTATATTATTCATAATGCATTTAGCATTGAATGAATTAAAGTTACTTAGCACAGAACAGAAGATTCTTTCCCAGAAATATTAAGAAACACTTCAAACAAACATAAAAAATGTGCAAAGATATTATCCAAGTCATTATTTTTCAAATAATAAAATCCTGTGTGAAATCACTTGCTCTTGTGAAATTATCAGCTACATGCATGTTAACATACACATACAGCAGTTGATCATTTTCTCAAGAGCAAGTCATTTTGCACAAGATTGTGTAATTAGGAAGATAATTATTTTGTAAGAAAGGTTGTAAGAGTTTTGGGTGTAAAAAAAACTTTTTCTGTACTAGATTAATATGCAGAGACTACAAATAAGCCATTCATTAGCTGTTTTCTTCAAAAGTATAAACAGTTTCTGTTGCGGTCAAAACATTGCTCTGTTCGTTTGATCATTTGGCCAGCCCAGCATAGCAACACTTAACTCAGCCAATAGAGTGAGTCTGCTGTCAGTTTGACCAACCAATGGTAGACCACGGAGGTGTTCAGGAAACTTTTAAAAACATTCATTATTTTCTTGATGAACTAGTGTTGCAGAAATTCACCTTTAAAACCGCTAGCTATATAACAGAAATTGTTCTCATTTTAAAAGTGCACCTAGCAGATCATGAGATTTTGCCTTTGATTTTTTTAGTTGGGAGATTCAGAGATTTATTAAAGTGTTCAAACCTGTTCAAACAGTCTAGATACTATTGGCCTGCTCTAATATCTTATTTAAATGTCATGGCCCAATTTTAATTAAGGGTGAGATTTGAATAGTAATATTGACTATACTTCTCACTCAAGTACCCCGCTGACATGTCAGCCCTCTGCGTAGAATATAAAGCGATCGGCTGCATATTGAACAGGTAATATTGCGTTTTCAATTGGCACAATGCAAGGAAGGTGATCTGATGAAGGACAGTGACCATTATATTGCTCGGGGTTTTGTGCTAATCACCGTTGGAAGGACGGCATCATGTTTTGCCATTTAAAAAGACAGTAATGAATTCAGACATGGTGCTTTATATTTGTGACACCCAATTAGCTTTTTATTCCTACAGAGAAGGTGTCAGTTTTATAGTATCAACATCATTAAGAGCTTTGGTTCTCCTTGTTGTTATAGTGTCCTGACATTTCAATGAGCCACTGGCTGGACCCCTACACTGCACCATAACGGCTAATTAAATCTTCTTAAGACGCCCTGTGGGAGGATACAAAAGCCGTGATAGAAGGAGAAAGTGAGAGAAAAGAAACTTCTTGAACGGAGAGGTTGAGGAAGAGTTTTCCAGCCTGGAGGGTTTAGTGTCAAGAAGGCAGAGGCACAAGAAGCAGGGGGGCTGGAGAGACTCTTCCGCTCGATGCCCACAGTCATATCCGTTCTTAGCCTGTGAGCGTATCCGCACAGCTGCCTCTGATGAAAGAGACGGCAGATGTGGACGCACTGTAGCCTCTGAACCTCAGGGTGTATCGAGACCCATCATGCCTTGCTGTTATGCTAAGCGGGTGAAACTCATTCTCTTAAACCAAGTCAGAGAAGGACAGAGAAAAGTGGGTTGCTGCACAGGTGATTTTTTGTCTTTGGAACACTGTCACTAAATTAAAGGAATATTTCAGGCGGTCAAATTATGTCATCATTTATTTTCAAGCGTGTATGATTTTCTTTCTTCTGTGCAACATAGAAGATTCCTAACTTTTGCAAATATTATAAATATTATTAAATTAAATTAAATTAAATTTAATTTAATTTAATTATCCATAACTGGTATGAAATCTTATGAAACAATATAATTACTTTGTATGATGAACGGATTGAAATTTAATCTTTTAATCACTCTTAAATCAAATCAAAACACTGATCAACTCACTCATTAAAAGACTACAAATGTGGTGATACCACTTAGTGGCAGATATTTGGACCTCAGTATTGTAGTACGTTAAAAAAAACAGTAACTTTTGATGTACTGAACGTACTGAATGTAAATTATAATTTTTATTAAAATTATTAAATGGATTCTGTCTTATTGGGATAATAAAGCCCTCTCTACACCTAAGCCTACCTGATAAACACCTTATTTTCCACTTTTTGATTATTATTTTTTTTTTAATAAAACAGACAAACAGCTGACATTTTTGAATATATTTTTTTTGTGACTTGCACTAAGTGCAAATAGTGAAAAAAGCATATTTCTTTGCAATAAATTATGCTTTTTTTTTTACTACTTAGTGGCAGATATGTGCACCTCAGTAAACTTTTGACATATTATATGTAAATGATAATTTTTATTCAAATTATTAAATGGCTTATTGTGGGCAATAAAGCCCTCTCTACACCTAACCCGATAAACTTCATTTTCCACTTTTCGATTATTTTCTTTATTTTTATTGAAAATAGATTAAATTAAATTAATCCATAACTTGTATGAAGTCTTCTGAAACAATATGGTTACTTTGTATGATTTGAACGGTTTGAATGGTTTGAAATGTAATCTGGTGATACAAAATAAAGTTTGAAAGTTTGGGGTTCCATTGATTTTTTCATAAAATGGACAAAAACAGCTGACATTTTTGAAAATTATTTAACGATAGATGCTATTTAAAGTGAAAATGGCTTATTTCTTCACAGTAAATAGTAGTCATGCTATTTATACTATTTAGTGGCAGATATTTCCATGTCAGTATTGTAGTATATAAGTAAACAAAATGCAGCAATATTAAAGTATTTAGTGTAAATGATCAATTTTATTACAATTATTAAATGGATTCTGAGTTATTGGAACAATAAAGCCCACCTACTCCTAACCCTACCCAATAAACACCTTATTATTATTTAATTAATTTTCATTGAAAATAAATACATTTCTGATGTGATATATGATGTGAAAAGGGAGAAGAATGAGTTCGGCAAAAGGGGGATTCGAACTCAGGTTGATTGCGTCAAAGAATCAGTTTAACAGATGTCTTGTAATATTGTCTAGCCCAATCACACATTGGTGGGTGGAGTTAATGTAAATAGCCTCTAGCAAAAGTATTTGCACTTAGTGTAAACAGACACTCCATTTTTATCTCATACAAGATAAAAAAAAAAAAAAACATGGGGGTGAGTAAAGGATGACAGAATTTACATTTTGGCTGAATTAATCATTTAAGATAGATATTTTGGGTCCTTCAGGCCAACACTCATTTTAAGGGATTTCTTCTTTCAAAGGCTTTAAAATAAAATGACAGTCATTAGCAGGATAGGTTTAATTAACGACACAGATGCTTTCCAGGAGAGCAGCAAGAGCTGCATTAGTTTTAACAGACATGTTAATGTAATCTGTCTGTCACTCACCTTTAACAACCAGCTTATATTCAGCGTGACTGGTGCCGAGGTGATTGGTAGCTTCACAGCGGTAGGTGCCGTTGTCTGTTTTGTTCAGTGACATGAAGGTGAGCTCTCTTCCTTCAACAATCACCCGGTCCAGGTCTGGCAGCTCTCCTCCATCTTTAGTCCAGAGTACTGGGTCTGGCCTGATGAAACATAGATTTTTAGCTTTTAATTAAAAACATAATTCAATAACTTTTCCATGATAGGACACTTGCTTAAAAAGGTCATATCACATACTTTTATTATTTAGTTTAGGTTTAAAATATCCTATGCTTCAGACGCTACATTATTAGATAACTGTGACTGGGTAGACTGAGTTTCTGTACACCAAACAGGCATTGTTGACATAAATATGAGTGATAATATGTGTGCATGAATTCAGATGTATGATATTGGAATGTTAGCTTAGCTGTCAACAAATAGTCCTTTCTACAGCAAAAAGTTCTGAAGAGTTTGAGTTCTGAAAGTTCCTAGTACAATGAAGACTTTTAACACAAGATCTCCTATCCTTGATCTCAAAAGATCAAGAAAAATTAGATTCCTTATGATATGACCTCTTTAATACTAAAATCAATGGAAAGACAACACCACAAAGTTACAGCAAAGGCTTTGAGAATGCAAAATTCACTGAGAGAGTTTTAAAGTTTTTAACTTTAGCTTTAAACTAAGCAATCTGAAATATCCAAGTTTATCAAAGATTTCTTTGGGAATATTTGAAACCCTGGCCTTATTTTAGCTTCAGCTGTACCAAGAGCTAAGAGCTCCTTAATGTTGTTTTCCTTGTGAATTTATGGTCATATATTCATAGCTGTTTAATTTCAACAGAATCACATTTATGAGTCATCACATTAATGCAAGCATGTGGTTATAAGCCGCTAGCCATAGGCCTGCCTGCAGGGCAATTTCTCCTTGGTGCAGTAGCATCTTCCCAAAGCACTTTGCAAACATTATCATTCAGCGAGACGCTGATAAATTGCGGATGCTTACGAGGGGTTTCCGTGAGGTACACATTCCAGTTTGAGGTACTGCCCCTCCAGTGGGGCTGGTATGGAGTGTTTGATCTCTACATAGGGAGCATCTATGACAGAGACAGAGAGACGAACAAAGAAATATTGTTTCAGACAGCAGCATCCAAGCGGAGGAATGACACTCGACGGAGATCAAAGGTAAGTGATGTGACGTGATGCTCAGGCCCAAATGCTCAACTGCATCTCAGTAGATTGATTAAATGTCAACACTTCAAAGAGAAACTCTAACGAGTAAATGATTTTTTCTCTGTAATTATTGCATAACCTTTGCATCACAACACCATGCTTCAGGATTAAAAGTTGCAAAAATTGCTTTTCATAGTAACTTTAACAAGTCATTGAAAACTCAAAGAAATTAAGTCTTCATTTTGATCAGTTTCTCAGAAAATAAGACTTATCTTACATCATTTTGGTTTACAAGTAAATGTATCTTTGCACTGAAATGAAAATTCTGTCATTAATTACTCACCCTCATGTTGTTCCAAACCTGTAAGACCTGTTCATATTCTAAACAGAAATGAAGATATTTTTGATGAAATCCAAGAGCTTTTTGACCCTGCAAAGAGAGCAAAGCAGCTGACATGTTCAAGGTCCAGAAAGGTAGTAAGGACATTGTTAAAATAGTCCATGTGACATCAGTGGTTCAACCTGAATTTTATGAAGCTACAAGAATACTTTTGTGTGCAAAGAAAATGAAAAATGAGGACTTTATTCAACAATTTCCTCTCTTTTGTGCTAATGTTCAAAGCGCATTCGCGACAGTACCACAATGCATTTAATCAAAAATATCTTGGATTTCATCAAAAATATCATCATTTGTGTTCCGAAGATGAATGAAGGTCTTACGAGTTTGGAATGACATGAGGGTAAAGTCCTCATTTTTGTTTTCTTTGCACACAAAAAGTATTCCTGTAGCTTCATAACATTACGGTTGAACCACTGATGTCACATGGACTATTTTAACGACGTCCTTGCTACCTTTCTGGGCCTTGAAGATGGTAGTTGCGTTGCTGTCTGTGCAGCATTAGGAAGCTCTCGGTTTTCATCAAAAATATCTTAATTTGTGTTCTAAAGACGAGCAAAGGTCTTATGGGTTTGGAACGACATGAGGATGAGTAATTGATGACAGAATTTTGGGTGAACTATCCCTTTAAATCAAGACACAGTTAAGTGTCAAGACACTGTAAATCAATACAGTTCCTTGTTTTCTAAGAAACTGATTTTAAGAGTTTTTAGACATTTGCAGTGAAAAATAAGAAGCATTTCAACTCATTACTTTGTAAAAGACTTAAAGCAGTATCACATTTGTAGAATCAGGTTTAAGCAATATGGTTTTGACTATCATGGGATGTTGGTGTGAGTCGGGACTTATCTGTACTCACAGTGGACCTCCAAGACCTGTGTGGTCTCTTCGTGGGTGGCAGTTAGGGCCACATGGTCAACTCTACAAGTGTAGGCCACACCGTCGTCATGCCGGTTCACCTGGAGCTGCAGGGAGCTCTTCACTGTGAAGGTCTTGCCACTGGCATTCACTTCTTTGGCACCTGAGAGAGGCAATAAAAACAGCATAACAAAGATGAAACATGTTTGTCATGCGTTTCAGTGTTTCACATACATTACAGTCAAAGTTACAGTGAGAACTTGAAGTATTGTGAAACACAGGGGTTCAGAAAGATGCACCACTCTTTTTTAAGACTTGATGTTTCAATAGAAAACTTTAGTTGTGTGAAGACAGAGTTGAGATGCATTCATTATTTCCACCCACTGACGCACATCACTGTGTTTGGAATGCTCTCGAATCCTGCCTCTATCTTTTCTCGCATCCGAAACTGGATAAAACCGGTAAAAGTAAAACTTTAACTCTTATCTGACTCTCTCAAAGTTGAAAATATTGATCCAATTCTTGTTTTTTGCATTTAACTCAGCTGAATTCTCACGGCAAACGAAGCCAGAGTTACTTTTTGTAATTGTGACAGGTTCATTTAATCGGTTTACAAAGTAAATCCTCACTGAATGTTAATTATTTAGCCTACATTTTCTTCTATAGAATTAGTGCTGATGTATAGTGTTGCACATGAGCCATTTATCACAGTAAAACAGCTCCTCTTACTCCTCACTGAAAACTCCATTAGTTGAACAACAGATTGTGTTTTGTTTTGTTTGTTTCAATGTGTTAATGGCTTCTGCGTTTATGGGCTTATGCTGCACACGCCGCTGTCTAGTTGCACTTACAATACAAATCCAAGGCAATTAATCCACTGCATCTCAATGAGCTTAACAAATACTACAATTTCTCTTCGAAAGGATATTATTGCATCTTTAAGATTGTAAATTACCAAACAAATGTAAGGACATCCAGCTCATTTTATCCAACAAACACACTACTTACATAGAATCACCAACCAGAAATGGTTCTTTAGAATTTCAAAGAGTTCTATAACTCGCATCATTTGGAACCGCTAGAAGTTTCCATATGCAGTCAAAATCTCAACCTTTTAAATCGGACAAAAGTACCTCATTTACATCACCATTTTATTTACTGTAGTTTCAACTGTGAGCAACACAAAGAAAAAAAATGAACAAATTAGTGCAAATCATGTTTTGTTGATTGAGTTTTAGATAAAGACTTCACTCCTTCCAAAACCTTCAGTCGTAGGTCCAACCGTAAGGGACGAATCCACACAGACCTCGCCTATTCGACTCATTTTATTCTTTCTCTCTTTCCATTTGCTCCCCCTCACTTTCTCTGCTCCCAGAATCACTCCTGCTATCACTGCCAAGCTGTCAATCAGCTTCCTCTGGGGGTGTCGCCACCCGCTCAGGAGCATCTGAGCATGCAGAAGATATCATTTAGAAACCTGAACACACACGCGCACACACACATATATACATGCAGAGAGGAAGGTACAGTTCTTTGGGTATTCTTACTCTTGCGATGCTTATGGGATGCAGCCTAGAGGTTGGGGGTAAATTTTTATTCCGGATATACAACAAACAAACAAACAAACAGACTGTTAGTCTGTTCATAAGAGCGTTCAGATGAATAACACTTTGTATGGCTGCGAACGGAGCGAGAAAACTTTCATTTGAGAGTAGACAAACACTCTCAGCAATTAGATGGGGAAGTGGAAAGTCTGTTCCACCCCATGGTTAGATCCTGTGAAGATTCCCAGCATGCTTTAGAAGTTTCTTTAGATCAACTTCAGCACACGATACAGTTGGAACAACTCTGTAGCGAGTGGTGGTCTTCTGAAATGTGGAGGCGCAGTTCCTTTGTTGTGTTTGGGAGTTTTAGTAAATTCACCTTCCTGTTAACAATTATGCAGTTTTCAACTCAAAAACTTATGGGACATCATTTACTTTACACAATTAGGAAGCAAACAATATTATAATAGACTATTTTGATCAGTATAATTCAATTTAAAGTTTTAAACTTTACTGGCATGATTGCGTTTACATAAAATATTGCCAGAAAAAAAAATGAGAGGAAAAAAGCACAATATAAAAGAATAACAAACAACAAAAATTAATATAAGGTGCTATATGTGACCCTGGACCACAAAACCAGTTATAAGCGTCTATTTTTGGAAACTGAGATATTACTATATTATTATAATTATACATTATCCAAAAGCTGATTAAATAAGCTTTCCATTGATGTATGGTTTGTTAGGATAGGACAATATTTGATCGAGATACATTTGAAAATCTGCAAACTGAGGTTGCAAAAAAACCTAAATATTGAGAAAATCACCTTTACAGTTATCCAAACTAGGTTTTTAGCAATGCACATAACTAATCAAAAAATAAGTTTTGATATATTTAAGGTAGGAAATTTACAAAATATATCTTTATGGAACATGATCTTTACTTAATATCCCAATGATTTTTGCATAAAAGCAAAATCGATAATTTTGACCAACACAAAATCTACAAAAAAATTAATTAATTTAAATAAATAAATAAATAAATATATAAATAAATATTAAGAATTTATTTGATACTTTTTTATTTATTTATTTTATTTATTGTTTGTCTCCTTATTTTTAGTTGTACATATGTATGTTTAATTTACCTGAGCTGTTTGTTCGCTGAAAATCTTTCACTTACAGTTTCCTAACGTGGGTCCAGCTTGTTTATTTCAGTTGTTTAGGATTATTATTTTTTCCATTTCCACCAGTTTGACCTTTTCTAATCTGTAGACTGATTGTGAAAATGATAAACAGCCATTATTGCATTGACAGGGCAATCAGCCAATTGCACGCCTTCTCTAATGTGACTTTTCATCTGAATTTTACCAACACATTCATGCAGCACTTTAGCATCGCGACGCAATGAGAACATTGTTTGTTTTCTACTGATTTGACTGCTTAAATCTATTACGCCATTCACCTACAACATCTATTTATTTATCTATTCATCCATACATTCAACAACTACTCATCCTTTCGTCCTGTAGAAAAAAACAGCATAATGGGGGTTCATCATCAACGTCTACTTCGATTGTCCCTCTCAGTAAGTTCGTGAGTGGATGAGAGGGGTGAGATTTGCAAGCAGACAGAACTGAAATTAAGGTCAGCATGTTTTACATTAATATTTATGAAGGCAAACCAGTAACAGAAACATTATCACAGACGCACACTCACCAGTGTGCGCACAAGCTCTCATTTAATGCACACAACTGCGTTAACACTGTATCTAATCTTCATTACACACACATCAGCACGTGTAATTATGTACATAGTTGGATGCAATTCAACGTGACTCAATTTGATGTGAAATATCGCTAATTTTCGGATTTGAGGCTGAGTGTCGCGCTCCTTCTGGAACCGGAATGCTTTCCTGGAACTCTGCGATAGCTACGGCGTATGGTGAGCCCAGAGAGCAGCCGAGAACAGGAAAGAATAAAACGTGGGGTGAGATTAGCATTTCATTTCAGCTGTGAGCAGTTCTGAATTCAAATGCTGTTTTCCACCTAAAAGGGAGGTATTTAGAACAACAGGAGGCACAAAGGTGTGCAGCTCATCTCCGCCGCCTCTACCCCATTTTGCAAGCCCATTAGCGGGCGCGCAAGAGGGATATAAAAAGAGAGAATGAAAAAGATAGAGAGAGAGAAAGAGGGGAGAGAGCAAAAGCGTTCTTTATCCGATCACCGTGAACTGCTCTCAGGCTAAACACAGTGGTCATTCCTAGCGGATGGAGGCATATTTATGTGTGTATTTGACTGAAGTTGGCTGTCGGCTGTGCGTTTGCATGCCGAGAGCTTAAATTCCAGGCAGCGGTTTTGAATCTCCTCACAAAAAATTGTCAGTTTGTGTTTATTTATGCGGCATAATCTTCTGCCTGTGGTGACAGACTCGGGAGTTTCTCCACACGTGAGTGGAGCTCTGCAGCGAGCGCCTGAATGCCCATCTCATCTATCTACCGCTAATCCTAATGTCCCAGAGACATGAGAACCGATAACGACAACATTATTTCAACAAACGCCCCCCAATCCCCAACCAGGATCACTATAAATATCAGTTACTCATACTGCACGGCTCTCCGCCATGGCTCACTGTTCAAATATCTTTCATAAATGGTCAGTGTGGGTGTCAATGTAAAAGCTCCTTCTGGTGCCGTGCAATTTTATCTCTCTAATCCACACAAACAGTCTCCCTGCTGGCAGTTCTTTCACTAGGGTCAAATACGCTAGACTGAGATGGGATTTGTTGATGCGATTGTCTGAGCCTGGTTGGAATTAATGATCCTGTTCTGACACACACACACAAACACACACGCACACTGTCTGACTGCTAACAGTATGATGATATCACCTCCTAGGACGCAACTGCACATTCACAGGATAAGCCGTTTTATCAGTGTTGTTACTATGGACTTGCCACAGGTGGCAGAGACACACTTGGACTCATGAGCCCCGCCCACATGGTGTCAAAAGCCACACCCACTAATCTGTGTGGAAGCCCTGCCCAGTTGTCAGTCAAATGCCCCACCCACAGTAATCTGTTAACAATCTAGGGTGTGGTTTCCAAAAGCATTGTTATTCCAACTATGCTTGCAATTCCATTGTTACTGAAAATTTTACGATTCTGCATTTCCCGAAACCATAGTTTTAAAGAATATTCGCAAACAGCATCGCAAATTTGTGTAGTTGGAACTAAAGCTCCCGACTTAGGGTGTGTTTACCAAAAGCATCGTTAGCCAACTATTCAGACGTTACTAACATATAGTTCAGTGTAGTTCAGTGTTTCCTGAAACCTTAGTTCCAACGAACATTTGCAGCACTACAAAGTTGTGCAGTTGTAACTACAGCTCTCGACTTACAGTGTGTTTCCCAAAATCATTGTTAGCCAACTACGGTCGTAATTTCAACCAATAGTAACTTAGTTCAATGATTCTTTCCTGTCCCAGTCTCCATTAGCAAAACTGTCTTGACTAGCAGTGTGTTTCCCAAAATCATTGTTAGCCAACAATGGTGGGAAGTTCCACCAATAGTAACTTAGTTCAACGATTCGTTTCCTGAAACCATAGTTACAAACAACATTCACAAACTTGTGTGTTTGGAACTACAGCTCTCGACTTGTGGTGTACTTCCCAAAAAGCAGTGTTAGCCAACTATTGTCACAAGTTCCGGCATTACTTAGTTCAACTATTCGCTTCCTGAAACCATAGTTGCAAAGAACATTCACAAACTTATGTGTTTGGAACTACAGCTCTCGACTTGGGGTGTGTTTCTCAAAAGCATCGTTAGTTGACTATAGTCGAAATTCAGAGGTTACTAACATAGTCAAACAAATCAGTGTTTCCTAAAACCATAATTGCAACAAACATTTGCAGCATTACAAAGTTGTGCAGTTGGAACTACAGCTCTCGACTAACAGTGTGTTTCCCAAAATCACTGTTAGCCAATTATGGTTGCAAGTTCCACCAATAGTAACTTTGTTCAACGAGTCGTTTCCTGAAACCATAGTTACAAAGAACATTCGCAAACTTGTGTGCTTGGAACTACAGCTCTCAGCTTGGGGTGTGTTTCCCAAAATCATTGTTAGCCAACTGATTTTTACTAACTTAGTTCAACTAGTCATTTCCTGAAACCCTAGTTACAAAGAACATTCGCAAACTTGTGCGTTTGGGACCTACAGCTCTCGACTTGGGGTGTTATTCCCAAAAGCATCGTTAGCCAACTGTGGTCGAAATGTAGCCGTTACTAACATAGTTCAACGAATCAGTGTTTTCTGAAACCATAGTTTCAATGAACATTTGCAGTGTTACAAAGTTGTGCAGTTGGAACTATGGAAAGATTTGTTTCCTGAAACCATAGTTACAAAGCACATTCGCAAACTTGTGTGATTGGAACTACAGCTCTCGACTTGGGGTGTTATTCCCACAAAGCATTGTTAGCATTGTTACTATGGTTGCAAGTTCCTTCATTACTAACTTAGTTCAATGAAATTTGAAGTACAAGTACATTCTTGCCTAATAAATTCCTACAACCACATTCTGTCACAAAAACAGTAATATTTATAAAATTATAGTGGATTTGGACGTTCACCATGACACTCACTGTGAGAAATAATGCAAGTGGAGTGATACAAACGGTGAAACGGTTGGAGTTCTGATATTACTAGAATATCACACTCCTCTCAGCCAATCAGATTCAAGGACCAGCAAAAACCCTTTCACACCAAACAAGAAGCACCTAGCTGAAGAAAATGTAAATTCACATCTGTACAGTAGAGGGCGGTGCTCAAACTACTGATTACATGTAGAATAGGAAACAGGAGATAAAAAAATTTGTAATCTGATTACATAACTTGTGTTACTTGTAATGCGTTACCTCCAACACTGTTAATGACATTCCTAGATTGTTAACGGATGACGAAGGTGGAAACATGTTATTACAGTTTTGGGGAAACAGTCTTCAGTGCATCACACTCTGCTGGTTAAACAACAAATTACACTGTCGTACAAAAAACACACCCCTGACAAGTAATGAAAACTCTGCCCAGAAATCAATCAAAAGCTCAACACAGTATTTTTAGAGCAGGACTGGCATCATCTTGGACTTTCTAATGAACCTAGTCCCAGTCTCTATTAGCAAAACTGTCTGACTGCCACATTTCAAACCATTTTCCAATCTGGTACATGTTTACAATCACTTCACAGTCACCCTGCGTCCTATCTTGAAGCGTCTGATGTAGGCCATGTCGTGTTGATCAAATACTTGTAACAAGACAGACTTTACCGTCTGAATGACCTCTCTTTCTTCACACGTTAGAGATTATCCAGCTCGTGCGCTGCTGTGAAGTTGGACTCTGATTCCCAGCCCCCGCAGCCAGGATGAAAGAGGAAGCTTAAACAGCAAGGAGCGCTGTGTGTTCAGACTCAGCGGCCGCCGTCGGTCTCCCTGCCTATCATAAGCAGCGCTAAGAACTTCTTTCTCTCTCTTGTTCGGCTTTGAGCTTTTATCTAGGCACCTGGGTGTTTGTTCTAACCAGCCAGGACTGAGCAGATGTTTTGTGTGTAACTTTGTCGTATAGGCACTGACCACTGTGAAACAAAAACAAAGAAAGCAGCCATTTTATTTACACATGAACAGCCGATATGGAAGTAGTTTCAGTTAGATTTTACATTTTCTGAAGGTCGTCTAAGTGGTTGTTCACGAGGGGGATTTTTGCATTTCCATCTGAACATTGGATAATGCAAGATTCAGCATTTTCATTATTCGTTTTGCTGATATAAGAAAATCAAGGGTAAAAATTAACTTTTCCAGTCTTTAGGAATAAAATGTTATAAAATCAGGTGAATGATAAATGAACAAAGACTTCCATGAAAACTTCATGAGATAAGTATAATTTGACCTAATATAGACTAAAATTGTAATGTTTGCTGTAAGTAAGTGAAGGTTTCTGGTTCAGTGCATGAGAAAACAAAAACTTATTTTAAGATAATGCCTTTAAAAATAGTTACCATAATTGAAATCTACAGATGCAAAAAAGATTTTATATAATAGATTTGTATTTTGAATGTTTACTTTCCACTAGTGTGAAACAACATATTAAAATCTCAAAATTGACCAGTGTATGAAAAAACATGTAATGCCTTAATAAATGGATATTAGTTCATTGTTTTGGAGCTGCTTGTGTGCTTTATTGTGTGTATATACGATTCAAGCATAAGAGAAATAATCATTACATGTTGCCTTACTCCGCCATTTTCTATTCGAACAGTGAGATGGAATGAAAGAAAGGTTTTTTAGCAGAACCCCCGGAGGAAAAAGAGGGAGACGATCACTCTCTCTTTCATCTGCTCTGGAGATTTTCCTGTCGGCTAATCTGTTACATGTTCTCATAGTTCTCCTCGGGGGAGTTATCCTCCCTCAAGGAGGTCTGGGGATGGATATGCACCCTTATCATCCTGGAGGAGAAAAAGAGAAACATTCCCATACTTCTATAGGAGCATATTGATATCATCTTACTGCAAAAATAATGGTATTAATCAGTCATTTTTTTTCTAGTAATAATATCTAAACATCCTTAAAACAAGATTACTTTAGAAGCAAAATTGCATTAGATAAGACGTTTATCTTCAGTTAATTTTTCCTACCCCATGGGCAAACTGGGTTTTACTCTTGTTTTAAGTACAAACATCACTAAAACCTCATTTAACTTTGTTAGATTTATGCTTAAAAGAAAAAAAAAAAAATCTTAATTCAAGATACATTTTTAAAAAAGTTTGCTTCTCAATTAAATTTATCTTATTTTTAAAAGATAAACAACACTGCAGAAAAAACTTTTTTTTGTGCACTGCATTTGCAAACTCAAACTAGACTTTGGGAAGAGGGTGCTGTCAGAGGTTTGGGATGAAGGGTTGATGGAAAATGTCGTTATGGTGCATGTTTTATTCATATTTCTGCCAAGACACAGGAGGCATTTTAGAATTCCATTTTTAATGACTATTGATTGATTGCACTCAACATGATGTAAGAAAAAGCTGTGGGAGTAAGAAAGCCGTCGCACACACACATTAAATACCTGTACATATTTACATTTCATATATATATATATATAAACAGTAATATTGCAAAATATTATTATAATATTACAAAACTGTTTCCGATTCTATTATAATTTCAGATGTAATTTATTACATTATCCTTCAGTATCACATTATCCTTCAGATATCATTTTAACATGATGATTTTGTGCTTATGAAAACATTTCTTATTGTTATCAGTGAAACTGAGACATTTTTTCCGAATTCTCTGATAAAAAGAAAGTTCAAAAGAAGAGCATTTATTTGAAATGCCTTGTAATAATATTAAAGTATTCACTGTCATTGATCAATGTAATGCATCCCTGCTAAATAGAAGTTAATAATAATAATAAAAAAAAACTCATACCAGTCTTTTCAATCGTAGTGCGTATATAAAATAAACAATCAGTGTTGCTATATTAAAAAAATCGCATTCCGGGGGGTAAAATACAAATTTTTTGGCAGGGTCCCCCTGGTAAAATTAGCATTCCAGGGGCTAAATATTATGTTATTGTGGTTGCTTACATGAAAAACAACCCGTGGCAATAGTGTTAAAGTAGCCCAATTCTGAGGGAAAACCGCAGACTTGGCAACACTGTAAACAATTTTAAATAAAACGAACAAGAGATATTTGAAATTTACCTTTCACTTTTCACTTGTTATGCTGATAATATAATTTGCAGTTTCAAATTTAGATTAGAAAAATGCAAAACAGATGGATATTTACTCAGACTTGTGAACCCACTGTATGTGCACAAGATGGAGTACGGAAGAGGTGACTGCCAAGATGCGGTCTATGTAATATTTGCAGGTTAGTTTAACATGCAATAAACAGATGCACAATTTTACTCCAATGATGAAAATAAGGAGCCGGAGATGGAAAGAGAGTGAGAGAGAGAGTGTGTGTGTGAGAGAGAGAGAGGGGCATGTGAGAATGTGAGAGGTGGTGATATTGGATTCCATTACAGCTGTCAATTTCACACACACACAAACGCAGAGCATCTTGGGCTCTGCATACTCGGGGGGGAGAAAGTGTGAGATGTCTTGCATCCTGGAGACCGGCACAAATTTAATACCAGGCTGAGCGTTGCTACAGTCCCAGAGATCCCACAATAATGCAACTGCTATTCCCAGTCCAGGCTTCCAAAATAAATGCGTTTATCGCAGTTCAGCCTCACACGGCGGTGGAGAAGTGCTGAAAACCGCGATGACAACAGCTGCCACGACTCACAAACACAGCGACAGGAAGGCCGCAAATACAAAAGCAGACAGAGAGAAACTCTACAGGAAAACAACAGGCCGATCAATTGGAGTGAGCAGCGCCGAAAAGTAATATCCTTTCGTTTACTTACACCTCTCTGCCATGAAACCAAGACAAAGAAACCAAGACAACCCGACAAAACAAATACAGCTAGCTAGAGAGACTCACACTGTTCCCTCACTGTTTTTTTTTTTGTCTTTAGTATTTTATTATATGTAGGGCTTTAATGTGTTGTCATTTTGTGAAATATTGGCCAGTGACAAATATTGGATGAAATAAAAAAAGGTACAAAAATAAAATGGCATCACAAAATCTAACATCAAAAAGTGTTTAAATCACTCGTTTTTCTAAAGAAGCACTGTCAGGGCTCTACAGTGTGACTATTTTCAGTCGCATTTACGTCATATGTGACGATGGTCCACAAAACCAGTCTTAAGTCGCTGGGGTTTATTTGTAGCAATAGCCAAAAATACACTGTATGGGTCAAAATTATTGATTTTTCTTTTATGGCAAAAATCATTAGGAAATTAAGTAAAGATCATGTTCCATGAAGATATTTTGTAAAATTCCTACTGTAAATGTATGAAAACTTAATTTTTGATTAGTCATATACATTGTTAAGAACATTATTTGAAGAACTTTAAAGGCAATTTTTTCAATATTTTGATTTTTTTGCACCCTCAGATTCCTGATATTTAAATAGTTGTATCTCGGCCAAATATTGTCCTATCCTAACAAACCATACATTAATGGAAAGCTTATCTATTTTGAAAAAGCTAATCTCAATTTTGAAAAAACCCTTATGACTGGTTTTGTGATCCAGGGTCACATATTTGTGTTTGCGCTGGGGGGAGCTTCAAAGGTTTCTGTGTGTTTTCGCAACATTTAGTAATGTATCACAGACATATCTCATGAATCCTTTCATTAACAAAGTGTAGAAAGAGTGTAAATAAGATTCATTGTGCAGTGTAGAGAGCTTCATTGATTACAATGGAACTTTGTGAGATCACGATAAACTGATGATGAAAGATGAGTGACAGCTTTTAATGATTTTTAAGGGAGTTTGCAAATGAGATATTGATTTAATACAACAGTTAAATAAACAAGAAGTTAATATTAAGTGACTTGCATTGTCTGACTGTAACACTATTGCCTGATGTTGCTCTATTTTGTCATCTAACATAGTTTGATCCAAATCACAACTGAGCCGCTGCGCATCTCTATTCAAACACAGTGGTGTTTCCTTTATAAATGAACGTGTGTTAAAAACGAATCTAGTGAGTCGACGATTCAATTTCCCATTTATAAAGACAGTCACTTGCTTTATTCCTGAATGAATCAGCTATTCGAACGAATCAAATGAATGAATGAATACTGATTTCATGTGATTGGTAACTTATTCTTATTCTACTTGTTCTTATTCTGTTGTTTTAATTAGAAATTTTAAAAAGCTAATAAATTTGACAAAAAATTGACATAAAAGATGACATACTTTTGATAAAGTTGGAAAAATGCCATAAAAGTAAAAACCAAATTCCCCTGTAAATCACTTTAAGAAGTCAAATATCACTTCATAATGGAGCACAAGTGCTTCTAAAAAGTAAGCGTACAGCCTTGACTGTCCAACAGCGACACCAGCAGGTAAAGTTAAAGCAGCAGTCCGCGTCTCTCTCGCCTCCCCTGAGCCCACTGAGTTTTAACAGACCCCCTAAAGCGTGTGGTGAGTTTTGTGGGGGGTAGCTGAGAATGAATGGGGGAAAGTCATGTGAGAGGAGGCAATGCCTCCATCGCGATATGATTGGATATGATTGTTATGATCGGCTGTGATTGGTTCATGCGATAAATCCTACATCTGGTGTTCGTGCGCGTTTCTCGCTCGCCAATCAGTCCGAATGAACAATATAATAGCATTAATTGGAAGACTAATTTAAAAAGTAAGTAAACAACTCACACGCTTAGATATAACCACTTTGTTATGTCAAAATAAAAAAATACAAAAAAATGTAAAAATACAAAAAAATGGCATGAAAACATGAAAAAACATGAAAGTATAAATTTAATTTAAAGTAAATTTCTGTGTCTACGACACATGATGACTGATGATCTGAAAAATTCAAAAATTGTTAAAAGTTACTTATTTAAAAGAATAGCTGAACTTATGTTCACAAATACAATATATTGTTTAAATTGTTACTGCCTTGAGGTATTATTTTGGAATTAATGCTTAAAATGCTTAAAAACACTAACTTGATGAAATTCATGTTTTAAATAGAATATTGATCACACTGTTAATGTAAAAATATAAAATAGATTTTTTTATTTTGTTTATATTAACAAAGAAAATGAGACTGGGACATAAATTTACACTTGATTAAAACTTTGATATAACTGATATAAATACTTAATTGATTGAAAGTTCTAATTATGTGATAAACATCCTTTGAGTGTATATATTTGCGTTTCATCTCTCAGGGGTATACTCTTTTTCATGCATCCTTGAAATGTGTTCTTGTTTTATTGGATCCATCCATCACAACACACATTCATGATGAAAATATCTAAGACTGACACTTTGCAATCCACTGAGAGCCCATAAACTTCATGCTTTATGGGACTGTGTACTGACACGAGTCAGAGAGACTTTAGCAAAGCCCTTTCTGAGTTCACACAACAAGCTTGCAGCATTATCTAAATATATTTACCACATGCAACTTTCTCGTTCAAACCACCTGCTCACAAAAATACACATTAGGTAATGCAGTTCTTGAATTTTTGATGGATGAAATATGTCTTTGCCACAGACTCGCATACAATAATTTGCACCTGCATTACAAAAAAAAAAGTCGTAGTCCTAGACGGAGTGAACATTTCTGTTTTAATCTCTGACCTCACGGCTGAAGAGAAAAATTCACAGTTAATTAAAAGAAAACAACAGAATTTTGAAGCAATGTATTTAACAAGCATTAAACATCTATCAAGGTTAAATGCACATTTTCTTGTATACAAATCTATTGTTTTCTTGCTTTAAATAATCACTGTTAATTAAAGAACACATCCATCCTAACCTAAACACCAAGATTGTTAATGAATACAAAGATTGTATCATTTATCTGCGACTACAGCGAGCCTGAGTCATACGTAAGCAGATCAGGTATCAGTTTCTTAAAGGAATCTCAAACAAAGCAGCTTACTTTTCTGCTGTTCTCATCTGAAACATCACTGATCCCTTAATGAAATGAAATAAGCTCTGAAAATCCTCCCCTGCTCACAAATTCTGTCTGTTTATCAAATGACCAGAGGGACTGACCGCAGACGTAATATCTGATAAGCAGCCTAATCAGGATCCCCGTTCGAAGTCAAAATTATAAGAACCCTTGACTAGACACTGATAAGAGGCTAAACTTTCTTGCTAAGGCTTTAGGTACTCCTCTTATTTCTTTCTTTCTTGGTTATAGATGAAAGGAATAATTCGCCCCAAAAATGAAAATTTCCTCATGTTGTGTGGAGCACAAACAGTGACTTCTTAAAAGAATATTCTGGCTAGAACTTGGACTATCAAGGCTTCAAAATAACTGAAAAACAGCCATGACGTATATACAAAGTACAACAGATATACTATATTCCAAGGCTTTTCTTGTTACAGTGCATTCTTGAGAGAAGTAGCGATGTCATGAACGATTCATGAATCTTTTGAGTCAGATTAATTGGCTGATCTGGTTCACAAAATTGGTCTTGATTCAGTCACAGAAGTTAACAGCTCACTGGAGGGGAAAATTATCAGTGAATATTTACTTAAATTTCAATCTGCCAATCACACAAATCTATCATATGACTTAGAATATAAATCATATGGATTTTACATACTTAAAAAGAAGCTTAAAAGCCTTGTAAAAGTGCAACAGTATTCAATGCAGTGAGTAAACAAAACAAAAATAGCTACACTGGGGAAAAAAATAAAAATAGTGCATATTTACATAGAATAAAGAATTAAAAATCTGGACAGTGCAATACAAAAATGTGTTCATTGTGAGTTGCTTCCCTGAGTTATTATTAACAGACATTAAATGTATGGTTAAATACAGTTTACAGCCGTGTAATACTAAACACAGCAATGTACAGATAAACAAGCTAATCCTTGCAAAACAAAGTCAATGGAAAGACATAAAAACCGTTGAGCAATACTTCATCCTCTGGGGTTTCACTGTAAAGGCCTCTCCCCAAGGTTCCATCCACCGGAGACACAATCATCAGTCAGCGTGGGAAACGTTGCCTCGTTGCTAATTAGAACCGCTGTATTTTTAGAAGAATGGCAAATGCACGACAAAGGCACTCAATGCCATCTGCACTGTATGCGTGGCAGAGCAAATTTCTACTTTCTACTTTCTTCACATGCTGTCATTGCATGTTATTATCCTCTCTATCGGACTAAGAGGGGACATTATTTAAATGCTGATGGACTTGTGATGATGATGCTACATGAGTACACTGTACAAAATAAAAAACACAATTTGTTGAGTCAGCTTAAAATAATTTGTTACCCTGCTGCCTTAAAATTTTAAGTTGATTCAACTCAAATATCTAAGTTGTCACTTTGTATAATTTAACATTTCAAGTCGAATTACCCCTTTTATGAGATGACTGAACTTAAAATTTTAAGGCAGCCAGGTTACAAATTATTTTAAGTTGACTCAACAAATTGTTTTTTTCAGTGTAGTTACTTGCGTATTTTACTGAACCTCATTTTCTTTCTTCCATACTGGGCTTAAAATATGAATTTCAAAATGTAGGTTCGGGAGGAGCCTAATCATTCAGTCCTGTCAATCATAATTACGAGCCTATATAAGCAGCACTCACTGCACCGTCCCAGCATCAATTCTTCCGGCATCCTTCCACTTCCCCATCTCCTCCTCTATTTCTGTTATTCTCCCTCTACCCTGATAGCATTCATACATCACAAAGACATCTATTTGACATCTGCATTTACATCTGGAAGACGTATTTTTAGAGTGTTTGCTCATCTGCAATACATCCATAGGACGTTTCCTATCAGATGTCAAATAGACATCTATTAGATGTCTTTAAGATGTTTATGATTTAGAATGTATGTAAAACTGACATCTTACAGACGTCTGTCGGATATACACTGCAGATGCTTTCCAGATCAAGTGATCTTTAACAGACATCTTGGAGACGTACGTCTGCTATTAGGGTAGGTAGTACCACATTAAGTGGTGGGGAGGAGCCGAAGTTTGAACTGCGCTCGGGTTTGAGCCTCCATTAAGGACAGCGAGCTGAGTTCGTTTACCATTAACCGTCAATACTGGATAGGCAGGTGAACTCGTGAAATGTACTTAAATGCAGGAAAACTTCATTGTAAGTGTTAATGTGAGTTCAGTCATATTACATCAGCTTTCCTCACCTTTGACCTCCTTCTCATTCTTGAACCATCGGACATCAGCCGCAGGTTTGCTGCCGGAGGTCACACAGGTCAGAGTGATCTGATCTCCCTCCAACACAGGCTTGGTGAGTCCATTGATCTCTGGTTTCTTAGGCACACCTAAATAATGAAGAAAAAAGTGAGAGAAAGAGAAAGAGAAAGAAAGAGAAAAAGAAAAAGAAAGAGAAAGACAGAGAGAAAGATGGCTTAGTAAGTTCAAAATATGAACAGTAGGTGAGCGTGAATTTAATGGAAAAAGATTAGAGATATTTTATTTATCATCTTCTCTGAACTACCCCAGTTCTTTTATTTTGCCTGGGGTTTTTTGTCATTCAATGAGGTTAATTTAAATTTAGACCCTTTATTCAGTGGGTATTTGATCATAGTATTACAGAGTTGAAAAACAGTAGAGTATCTTCAATAAAATAGAGCTAAAAACTAGGGCTGTCAATCAATTTTAGCTTTTAAATCGTATTAATTACATATGCTGATCAAATTAAATCAAATTAAAATGCAATTAATCACATATACACAACTAAAGTCTTTAGTGTCACTGTTTATTTAATTTAAAGGGACAGTTCACCCAAAAATGGAAATTCTGTCATTAATTACTCAACCTTGTGTCTTTCCAAACCTGCAAGACCTTTGTTCATCTTCAGAACACAAATTAAGATATTTTTTATTAAATTTGAGAGCTTTCTGACCCTGCATAGACAGCAACGAAACTACCACATTTGTGGTACTCTCATGAACATGTTTCGAAGACTGACATGGAGGACAAGAAATTGTTGAATAAAGTCATTATTTTTGTTTTCTTTGTGCACAAAAAGTATTCTTGTAGCTTCATAAAATTACGGTTGAACCATTGTTTCCACATGGACAATTTTAGCAACGTCCTTACTACCTTTCTGGGCCTTGAATGTGTCAGTTGCATTGCTGTCTATGAGAGTCAGAAAGCTCTCTGATTTCATCAAAAATATCTTAATTTTTGTTCCAAAGATGAACAAAGTACTTGCGGGTTTGGACGACATGAAGGTGAGTAATTAACGACAGAATTTTCATTTTTGGGTGAACCTAAACTATTATTATTATTTTAAATCTTACTGACCCCCAAACTTTTAAACTGAAAGGTATCATCATTTGCTTAAATAAAGATGAAAGATAATAATTAAATATCAGTCTGTCACTGGCCTACAATCCATAGCAATCCATTTGCAATTGAGCTGTCAATCTGTTATAAGACTCATACGATACTTCTTGTTACATTCCCTCTCCAGTCTATTTAATTAATATTTTATGTATACATGAAAACCCAAATTATAACATATGACAGATTCATTTGACTTGATTTAAAGTAGTGGTCATAACATATCCTACTAACATCAACAAGACAGTGAACCTCAGATGTTTCCAAAGCAATCAGCATTTCAATCTTATGAAATATTTTGAAGCACACAGGAAATTCTGTGGTCCACAAATACATTACTGTGTCAGGAGCTTCCTCTCTGAGGTTGCACGCTGAGACAAAGAAAAATCAATAGGGAACATTAGTCAGGAAAATTAGATATTGGGTTTGCTTTGATTGAAGATGAGATCAGACGTTTGGCATTCAGTTCACAGGCCTTATTGCTCCCCTGAGTAAGAGGCCTTAATCACATTCCTAAGAAATAAATCAGAGCAAAAACAGCCACAATGTACTATGCATTAAAAAGCAACAAAGTAAATACATCAGTCATTCCACAGCAGCGTGGCCTGTAACCTCCACTGGACGATGTGCCGTTTCTTAATATTGTCTCAAGATGACGAAAAACCTGATGCCTGGCTTCTGATTGATTTATTTTGTAGTATTTAATACGCAAGTGTTTTATACAAACCCACTCAGGGTCAAATTCACTCGCACCATTTTGGTGCGTCATATTTCAATGTTTGTGCACATTTTCAATTGATCGTGGCAGCTGTAATTCATCAAACGATGGAGAACAGTGTTGTAATTGATGTTTAGTCTAGTCCAGCACACTTTTGATGGTTAAAGAGTCGATTTGGGTGGAGCGGTGCTGTCCAATCACATGTAAAGTATGGCAGACTAGCACAGTCTAACAGTCTAAATCTGCAATTTAGAGCTTGATTGACATGTTACTGGATCAAGATTCAGCAAAGAATGTTGATTCAGAAAAATGTTGTACTTATCCATTATATACAGTTGAGTTCAAAAGTTTACATACACCTCGCAGAATCTACAAAATTTTAATTATTTTACCAAAATAAGAGGGATCATACAAAACGCATGTTAGTTTTTTATTTAGTACTGACCTGGATAAGATATTTCACATAAAAGACATTTATAGTCAAAAAGAGAAAATAATAGTTGAATTTATAAAAATGACCCTGTTCAAAAGTTTACATATGCTTGATTCTTAATACTGTGTTGTTACCTGAATGATACACAGCTGCTTTTTTTTTTAAGTGATAGTTGTTCATGAGTCCCTTGTTTGTCCTGAACAACTGCCTGCTGTTCTTCTTCTTCTTCAAAAAAAAAAACCCTTCAAGTTGCACAAATTCTTTGGTTTTTCAGCATTTTTGTGTATATAAACCCTTTTCAACAATGACTGTATGATTTTGAGATCGTCTTTTCACACTGAGGACAACTGAGGGACTCGTATACAACTTTTACAGAAGGTTCAAATGCTCACTGATGCTTCAGAAGGAAATACAATGCATTAAGAGCCGGGGGTGAAAACTTTTTGAATTTGGTAAATGTAATTTTTTTTTGTCTTCTGGTAAACATGTAATATCTTCTGTAGCTTCTGAAGGGCAGCAGTAAATGACAAAATATATATAGGCAAAATAAGAAAAATGTACACATCACAATCATTCTGTTCAAAAGTTTACATCCCCACCTCTTAATGCATAGTTTTTCCTTCTGGCGCATCAGTGAGCATTTGAACCTTCTGTAATAGTTACATCAGTAGTTACAATAGAGTCCCTCAGTTGTCCTCAGCGTGAAAAGATGGATCTCAAAATCATACAGTCATTGTTGGAAACGGTTCAAATACACAAAACTGCTGAAAAAACAAAGAATTTGTGGAACCTGAAAGATTTTTCTGAAGAACAGCGGACAGTTTAACTGCTCAGGACAAACAAGGGACTCATGAAAAACTATCACTAAAATAAAAAACACAGCTGTGTATCATTCAGGTAACAACACAGTATTAAGAATCAAGCGTATGTAAACTTTTGAACAGGGTCATTTTTATAAATTCAACTATTATTTTATCTTGTGGGCTATATGTAAACATTTGTGAAATATCTTATTCAGGTCAGTACTAAATAAAAACTAACATTCATTTTGTATGATCCCTCTTATTTTGGTAAAATAAATGACATTTTGCAGATTCTACAAGGTGTATGTAAACTTTTGACCTCAAATGTATGTGACAAACATATGCATAATATCTATAACAACATATGTAACAAAATGTTTAATTAGTTAATAAGCATTATGTACTGTATATTACTGCATATTATTTCAAGATAATAATTACAACCAGGAAATTAATTGTAACCATTCATGTATTCACAATGAGCAAAACATTATTGCAATGCAGGCTTGTTGACAGAATGTACAACTGTAATGATTTTAACGGTGCACGCCAACTAATTAAAATGAGACTAGCTAATTGGGCTCCTAATTAATGCAGAAATATGGCATTAAGCACTGTTTGTGGGCTGTCACAGCTGACATTAGCTCTGGTATGTTTGGGACTTGATAGAAAGTCTGTTTGACTTTTGATTGACAAAAGTAGTAAAAGTTGATAGAGGAAACTAATTAAACTTCTTTCTGTGTCATTTCTCAACACTGTTCTGTGATCATCTGTGTCTTTGTTGAAGGCGACCGGGTGAATCCATTTAATTAAATTCTGATCCAGGCCAAAGTTAGATTTGCAACGCCCCCACTGAGGTAAAATTCTAATTATCTATCTACTTTCTGGAATCGACAAATTTTGCAATTTTCTTTAGACTTGTTAATGGTTCAGTGTAGCTGCCTTCAAAAGGTCTCATTGTAACCCAGTTTAGACTGGTTGCACACATTTAGTAACAATATAGCAATATTTTTCTCCTTCAATAAATGGATCCTTCCATCCACACAATACTGTTCAAAAAGGGATTAAAAAATGGTTATGTTTTTGGAAAAAAAAAAGTTCTGAAATATAGTAAATAAGTATAAGTAGCACAGGTGTATTTATAGCGATAGGCAAAAATACATTGTATGGGGCTAAATGATCAAATTTTCTTTTATGACAAAACTCATTAGGATTTTAAGTAAAGATCTTGTTCCATGGAGATATTTTGTAAATTTCCTACTGTAAATATATCAAAAGTTAATTTTTGATTAGTAATATGCATTGCTAAGAACTTCATTTGGACATCTTTAATGCCAATTTTCTCAATATTTTGAATTTTTGCACCCTCAGATTCTTGATTTTCAAATAGTTGTATCTCGACCAAATATTGTCCTATCCTAACAAACCATACATCAGTGGAAAGCTTATTTATTCATTTTTCAAATGATGTATGAATCAATTAAAAAAACACTGACCCTTATGACTGGTTTTGTGGTCCAGGGTTACATATTATGAAATATTATCACAATTTAAGCTGAATTTTCAGCATCATTACTCCAGTCTTCAGTGTCACTAATCCTTCAGAAATTGTATAAACAAAAAGTGTTTCATAATATACACTGCCGTTCAAAAGTTTGGGCTCAGTAAGACTTGTAATGTTTTTTAAAGAAGTCTCTTTTGCTTATCAAGGCTGCATTTATTTGATCAAAAATACAGAAAAAAACATTAATATTGCAAAATGTTCTAACAAAACAAAATAATGGTTTCTATTTTAATATACTTTAAAATATAATTTATTCCTTTGATGCAAAGCTGAATTTTCATCAGCCATTACTCCAGTCTTAAGTTATCCTTCAGAAATCGTCGGCAACAGTTGTGTTGCCAAATATTTTTTGGGAATCTGGGATTCCTTTTTAAGGATTCTTTGATGATTAAATGTTAAATAAGAACAGCATTCTTTTCTAACACAATAAGTCTTTCCTATCGCTTTAGCAATTTAACACACCTTTGGTGAATAATAGATTTAATTTCTTTCAAAAAAAAAGAAAGAATAAAAATGTACTGACCCCAAACTTTCGAATGGGGGTGTGTATTGTTAGAGAAAAAATATTTATATTTTAAATAAATGCTCTGGTTTTTGACATTTTATTCATCAAAGAATCCCGAAGTAAATATATCAGGTTTCAAAAAAATATATATATATTAAGAACAATTGTTTCCAAAATTGATAATAAATGAGCATATTAGAATGATTTCTGAAGGATCACGTGACACTGAAGACTGGAGTAATGATGCTGAAAATTCAGCGTTGCATCACAGGAATAAATTACATTTTAAAGTGTGTTAATATATAAAACCACTATTTTAAATTGCAATAATATTTCACAGCATTACTGTTTCTTTCTGTATTTTTAACCAAACTTTGAAACTTCAAAAATATTTGGGAAAAAAAAAGTAACTTTTTTTTGGCTCTCAATAAATATCTTTCTTTAAATTCTGAAGATAACAAATTTAGGATTATTGTGACCAAAACTGTCTTTTTGGAAAGTGACAAGTCAAGGCTAAACAACTAAATGCTTCAGCTGGCTGATGTAGGATGTACACGCATCATGTGTTAAATGACGTCTTACCCAGGACGGTGAGGAAAGCCTTGGCTGTTTTGACAGGCATGGTAAAGAGGGAGCAGGTGTACATCCCCTCGTCTGCCAGCGTGACCTCGCTGATGCTGATCGTCAACTCCTGCGACGTGGCTCGGACCAGCTCAATCCGGTTATCTCTCAGCGCTGCCGGAAAACAAACAATCAAAAGAGGACCATTAATTATGACACCTTCATTAGCATGTGCCACACTCAAGAGCGGCGGTCCTAAAAAGTTTTAACGCATGAATGCTGACTAACAAACAAGACATGGCATCAAAATTTCAAGCAATTGTAACCTAAAAATTAATTTTAAAAAGAGAACATTTTTAGTGCATGATTATTGTGCTGAGCATGAAGATCCATTCTTTGCTACAGGGAAAAATTATTTTATGATAGCTTTCAGTCAGAGGGCAAATGGAATATGGATCAGTCAAGATTCAAATCTAACATCATTTCAGTCAATAGTGTACAGAATGAGCATTCATCGATTTGAAACATACATGCTTGAGCTCATTTACAAACTCGGTATTTATGACATTTGCAGGTTCTTTACCCAGTCGAGTATGAATAAAAGTAAAGTTCAAACTTATTATGATTGTGACCTCTGTGCAAAACAGGCCTAAGGATACGGTTTTAGTTATTACACCTTTTAGTGGCCATCATCACAGCGGGCTAATGGAAAGGTCGAAGTGCTAATGCAAAGCTCAAAGGCTAACGTCAAAGACGGGCCGCATCTTTAACACGCTTTGTTTAATGATAATGACTATACTAGGAAAAAGTCTGGCAGATCATAAGATATCCGCCATGTGGCGGCACAGTTTAATCAACGGAGACAAGGTCACTAGTTCTAACCTTCTGCTTTCCATAAAACTCACACAGACATTTTGAGCCTCATTGACGCTCCGTAACAACCGCGGATGAGCTTTATGGATCTTTGTTTCTCAGGAGAATAGAAAGAACACATCCTCATGGTCAGTCATCAGTGTGACCTTTCAAAGCTCTCTTAATAAAAAGTTGGTCAATGCCTTAGCTGTTAGCCTTGTCATACCACCTGAAAACTTTAAATTGAATACAGTAGCGTAGGTTGTGAAACTGTAGCTTATTTAAAGTTCTCTAAATTTAGTCAAGGTTCTCTTTTAAAGTAAAACTCGCTTTACGGAGATGAATTTCATTATGTTTTCACAGCAGGTTAAAGCTCTCAGCCACATCGAGCTCTATACACCAATTACTATGTTAAAGTTACTCTAAAGGAAGTGTAAAGTGGAACCACGCAGGCACACACTGGGTTTCCAAACAAACATCCCACAAACCCACCTACACACCTCAGCGAGGCCTCTCGTAGCTGTAATAAAACAGACTAACTGATGTTGTGTGTCGACCGTGTGTTTTCAGACGCGTCTCCCCAGAGGTCTGAGTGCAGCTCCCTCTGGACAGTAGCATCTCTGAGGTAATTGAACATAATGAGGTTCATTACAGGAAGAGAGGCAGGCCAACGCTGGAATGAAAAAAAGAACTTACGGTACAGGCTGTTTTTAATGCCTTCCGGTCCTCTTTTACAAATGAAGTGCATTTCAAATAATGTGACCTCCATGGTAGTGGTGTGTGGCAGATTATGCAAAAAAGTTCATTATAAATGAATTTTGATTCAGATGGGACTAATTCTGGGTTAAATAAATAAATAAATAAAATGCATCACAATCTTTATTTCTACTCAGTATTGGTTATTAAACTCCAAACTTTTATAGCTGTGCAGTTATTTTTAGTGTCGTCTGATTCCTGAACAAATGACTATAACGAACCATTATTTTTAAGTGTCTCAAACATACAACATTACCAGCAGAATCTGTTTTACAAACACTTGACTCTTATGAACTGTTTTCTTTGTATTAAAAAAACAACAAAAACACCAGTTTAGTTCAATCCTATGTATTTTATTTCCATATTCCAGTTTTTTAAAAGAAGTCTCTGATGCTCAACAGTGCTGAATTTATTAGATCAAAACTACAGTAAAAACAAAATAATATTTTGAAATATTATTTAAACTATTAAACTACTATTAAAATTTGTAGAAAATAGAAAAAAGTTTCTATTTTAATATATTTTGACATGTAATTTATTCCAATCCCTCATTCTATAAACAAATTACTCTTATGAATCAAAAAACAAAACATACAACAGTAAAATCTGTTTAAAAAACAAATGACTCTTAAGAACTGATTCATTTTAGTGAATCAGAAACAGACAATGTAAACAGTGTAGTTTGTTTTTTGCAAACACGTGACTTATGAACCTGTTTTTTTTTTAATGTAATTTATTTATGTATTCCAATTTCATTTTTAAAACAAGTCTCTGATGCTCAACAGTGCTGAATTTATTCAATCAAAACTACAGTAAAATTATGTAATTATGAATTATTATGAAATATTATTTAAACTATTAAACTTTTACTATGAAAAATTGTAAGGGAAAAAACACAATTTTAATATATTTTGAAATGTAATTTATTCCCATGCCTTTATTCCATTTTATGAACAAATGAATCTTATATACTGGTTCTTTTTAGTGAATCAAGAAGATACAACATGTCCAGTAAAATCTTTTTAAAAACAAATGACTCTTAAGAACTGATTATTTTTAGTGAATCAGAAACAGACAATGTGAACAGTGTATTCTGTTTCGCAAACACATGACTCTTATGAACCGGTTCTTTTTAGTGAATCATAAACGTACAACATGACCAGTGTAGTCCGATTCACAAATACATGACTCTCATAAATGACTCTTTTTGGTGAATCAAAAACATACCACATGACCAGTGTAATCCGATTCACAAACACATGATTCTTATAAACCGGTTCTTTTTAGTGAATCGAAAACAAACATATGACCACTGTTGTCCGATTCACAAACACATGACTCTTATAAACCGGATCTTTAGTGAATCAAAAACATACAACATGACCATTGTAGTCCAATTTACAAACACATGACTCTTAGAAACGGGTTCTTTTTAAAATCAAAAACATACAACATGACCAATGTTGTCTGATTCACAAACACATGACTCTTATAAACCGGATCTTTAGTGAATCAAAAACATACAATGACTGCTGTAGTCCGATTTACAAACCTATTGGGAAAAATGTCTCTGATGATTACCAATGCTACATTTATTTGAACAAAATGACAGTAAAACTGTGAAACATTATTTAAAATATTACTGTAAAAAAAGTAAACAGTAATCAGTAGTTTAAAAAGATCAGTTACTGGTTTCAGTCAGTCTAAATCACTGCCTTGAATCATTTACAGCATTAAACAAATCAAATTAGACTTGTATTCACTGATGTCAATGTTGAACATTGTTACTTTTGAAAAAAACTAGTTGTTTACATGCTATTAAATCTCATACTTCGGTACAGTTGTTTATTTTTTTTTATTATTGTACAGCCAAATGATTTTCTCATTCACTGTTATTTATGAGGAAGCACTGCTCGGAAATCGCCCCGGGAACAAGCCCACATGCACACAAACTCAAAGACACCCAAGCCGCACACACTCCTGCAGACAAACTCTCTTCAGAATTCAAACCGAAGCGTCTGTGATATTTGGCTCTACATGAGTTGAGGCGTAGATGCTCTCTCTACTGAATCTAATGCATCACAAGTATTCAGTGGAACGAAGGCTTTGCTGGGCATACACATACATATTGAACAGACTCTGAATTGTACACATGGTCAGATGACCATTGTTCACTCCACAAATATCTGGAAGCTTATGCTGCTTATTCTTGGGCCCTAAGCCCGATCCCGCAGCCTGAATCTGACTGCTGAACAGAACTAAGACGCTTCAGGGAAATGCCAGTAACTTCTGTCAGTTCTGAAAAATGCCAAATAAACATTCTGTCCACATTCTGTAGAGTGGAAACGGACTAAAGCTGCGATGAAGGATGTACTTTGAGACAGTTTTTCTGACTTTTAGATGCCCTGGACCCTGAAATATATAATATAATATAATATAATATCTATATATTTCGATATATAAAGACTAAATTTAAACACTGTAAAAAAAAAACAAAAAAACAACAACAACAAAAAACATGTACAACAAAATATTATTTCAGTCTTTCCACTTAAAAATGTAATGTTTAATTCAATTTGTTAGAAATTTAACAAGTAAAAATTGCTTTAAATCCCACATTATAATTTTGTGATATAAAAATATAATATAATATACATTTTTTATATTGTCATGTTTAATTCAATTTGTTATTTAAGTATTTTTAATAATTGTTTTTAAAATATTTTTTCAGTGTATTGAGAATAATTAAAATTCTAAAAAGGTTAAATATTATTTGACAAATATTTTGTTTCTACACTACATTATTCCATTTCCCCCTACTCACTATAGTACTCTGCCGTTACATGTATTGTTTATTTATTTTGATATTTTTGTTTTACTTATTTTATTCAAATAATTATTTATAATATTTTATTTAAAATGTATTAAATTACTTATTTAGTTAGTTACGTTTTTTTTGTTATTTATTAATTGTTACAATTTTTTTTTATAAAATAAATATATATTTATATTATAATACAATACTTATTTATATATTTTGGTTTTATTTATTTCCTTTAATCAAATATTTTTATTTATTTAAAATGTATTTAATTTCTTTTTTATTTATTATTTTTTGCATTTTTTTTCATACCTTTTTTAAGTCTCCAAAATGGTTTTATTAAAAAAATAGAATTCTTATCATTTTTATCTTAAATAATATTGTACAATATATTTACATACTGTAGTATACTATACTTGTTAATGTATTATTTATTTATTTTAATATTTTTTTGCTTTATTTATTTATTTTAATCAAATATTTCATTTTTTTTTACATTTTTTGTTATTTATTGTTACATTTTTCACACTTTTCATTTTTAGAAAACTATCTTATATAATATTTTAAAATATATTAACATAATATATTATAGTTTTTGTTTTCTTTATTTAAATGAAATATTTCACATTTATTTAATATTTTTTTATTCAGTTTTTTTTGATGTTTTTACATTTTTTGTTATTTATTAATTGTTACTTTTTTCACACATTCTTACACTTTCTTTTCACATCTTATAGAATATATTAACATACTACACTATACTATCTTATACTATACTATACTATGCTATACTATGCTATAATATAGTAATATTTGTAGTTTATCACTCCAAAGTAAATTTAATTCTAACTTTCTACTTTTTTACACTGGAGATTAATAGGTTCGAACAGGTTCGAACTCTGTATTAAATAAATTTTTAATAGATCACTCCTTGAGATCCAAGCTAATCAGCAAACATGGAAAGACGGCTCTGTACACTTCAGGAATTAGTGAACATCATCATCAAACTTCCTTCCAAACAACAAGGCAGAAGTTCACTGGCATTTTAACCTGCACTTGCATGCTGCAGCCCAGCTCAGCAAATCAATACATGAAAACAAGCTTGAATCAGCAATGATGCTTATTTATCAGAATATAATGAATGCATGTTTTGGCACATCCAGAATGACAGCATTAGACATGACATGTGTTTTCGCTCACAAGCGATGCCATATTGGCACAGCGGCCGATATACACACATCTATGATCTCTCAAGGGAGACATCTGTTTCATTTATTGACACTGTTGATCTTGTAATATTCATGAAGCACTTCTGATCTTCAAAAAGCCTCTTATACACACATGATCGCGCTAACATACAAAAGCTTTGACCAAAGATCCCGAAAAATTAGAGAAAACACGGATGCCCTTTGATTAAGACACAGATCTTCACATGCCGGCAGGGAAATGGTGTCAGATCGCTCTCCGGTGGATTTCACACTTTGATGAAGTTTCCTGTCGAATCTCTAAAGTGCTAATTTTGTTGCACCAAAGCCATTAATTAATGACGCGGCTCCTCAAATTGCTGGGGAAGGTCATTAGAGCCAGGGTAAAGTAAGACAAGTTGAAGAATGTCTCTTATAATTGATAATAAACTCTCATAGCGTAACGAAGACACCAAACAAGCCCGTTTCTCATCTGCACAACCTCTCGTCAAAGACTGCACAGTTCAAACACACAGAAGAGGAAGCTGAAAGGTCCTTCGTTCTTCCCTAGAACTGACGGGAAGCTAAGAAACACACTCTAAGAAACAAATAACAGTCACGTTGTTACTTGATTTCCATTTCCATTTCACTGGAGCTGGTAACTTAAAAACGATTGTTTAATGGTGCTTATGTCATTCCTTTTCAACTCAGACAAAAAAGAAAAAAAAAGAAAACCGGTGCTGATAACCGCATTATATTCCAGTTCGGATTCACGTGCCAGAAATGTGGAGGAATTTTGTCCGGGTGCGATAATGACAGAGAAAATGATTGGAGTCTATATGGAGTCTGACAAGCCGTTATCATAAAGTTACACCCATTCTTTCCCCTCATTAACAAATGATGTTCGTTAGAAAAATAGTGCCATCCATTCAGCAGTGATTGAACAACCATCTAATTATCATGTTCTATTATACCATAAATCAGAGCATGATTGATAAATAAGTACCACCCTCAGAATCGCTAATGAGCTCTTTCATTACATCTCACTGTATCAAGCTTCTTTCAGAGGAAATCCATCCTGTACCGCGCAAGATTTAACTACAGGAGGAAATGGGAAGTCAGATGGACGATGAAGCCTCTAACATTTTCTCAGTGACAAGTTCCTCATACGAAATCTCAGGCCTTCCACAGCAACAAGCTTAGCACAACCTGTACTGTCATTTTTTGTGAAATGTTTTTATGAGAAATAATCTGCTATAAACAGTATACATAACATATTATGCAGTAAATCCTTAATTTTATACTAAGGCTTTTGTGAGGGTCTTAAAAAACAATATTTTGTAGGGTTTTAAGAGTCTTAAGAAGCTCAAAGGAGAAGTCCACTTCCAAAACAAAGATTCACATATAATGTACTCACCCCCTTGTGATCCAAGATGTTCATGTCTTTCTTTCTTCAGTTGTAAGGAAATTGTTTTTTGAGGAAAACATTTCAGCATTTTTCTTTATATAATGGACTGATATGGTGCCCCGATTTTGAACTTGCAAAATGCAGTTTAAATGCGGCTTCAAATGACCGCAAATGCGGTTGTAAACGATCCCAGCTGAGCAAGAAGGGTCTTATCTAACAAAACGATTGGTTATTTTCATTTAAAAAATACAATTTAAATACTTTTTAATCTCAAATGCTCGTCTTGCCTTGCTCTCCCTGAACTCTGTGTATTCTGACTCAAGACCGTTAGGGTATGTCGAAAAACTCCAATCGTATTTTCTCCCTCAACTTCAAAAATCATTTCAAAATCATCCTACATCGCTGCAGAAGTACCGACCCAGTCTTTGCAAAGTGAACATGCAAAGAAGATCAAACACCCTTAACAAAAAAGTTAAAACAGCGATATAGGACAATTTTGAATTTGAGGGAGAACATGAGATGGGAGTTTTTCGACATCCCCTAACTGTCATGAACCGGAAAAAAACAGTTCAGGCAGAGTAAGACAAGACGTTTGACATTAAAAAGTATATAAATTGTATTATTTTTATGAAAATAACCGATCGTTATGCTAGACAAGACCCTTCTTTCTCGACTGGGATCGTTTACAACTGCATTTGGAATCGTTTGAAGCCGCATTTAAACTGCATTTTGGAAGTTCAAAATCGGGGCACCATATCAGTCCATTATATGAAGAAAAATGCTGAAATGTTTTCCTCAAAAAACATAATTTCTTTACGACTGAAGAAAGAAAGACATGAACATCTTGGATGACAAGGGGGTGAATACATTATATGTGAATCTTTGTTTTGGAAGCGGAATTCTTAATTGATTATTTGAGCTCCATATTGCAATTTTTATTATTACTATTATTATTATTATTATTATTATTATTTTAATAGATTACACTTAAACCACAGTGTTTATAAAACTTAATCCAACATACCAAATATATGTGTGATTAATTAAACTAATGAAAGTAATCACTGAACACTGAATAAAATGACAGAAATGTGGCACATCAGATGGATCAAAACTATATACATTTCTAAATATATTTATTTTTTCATTCCTTTTTTTCCCAAAATTTCACTTAGTTACTTAAGTAGCTTTTTAAGTACAATTATTAATTACTATGACACCATAATGTACAGTTGAGGTCAAAAATTTACATCTTGCAGAACACCTTGCAGAATCTAATGTTAATTATTTCACCAAAATAAGAGAAATCATACAATCCAATTTATTTAAATATTTATTACTGACCTGAATAAGATATTTCACATAAAATATGTTACATATAGTCCACAAGAGAAAATAATAGTTGACTTTATTAAAATTACCTCATTTAAAAGTTTACACTGATTCTTAATACTGTGTTGTTACCTGATTGATCCACAGTTGTTTTTTTTTTGTGATAGTTGTTCATGAGTTCCTTGTTTGTCCTGAACAATTAAACTTCCTGCTGTTCTTCAGAAAAATCCTTTAGGTCCCATAAATTCTTTGGCTCTTCAGCATTTTTGTGTATTTGAACCCTTTCAAACAATGACTGTGTGATTTTGAGATCCATCTTTTCACACTGAGGACAACTGAGAGACTCATATGCAACTATTACAGAAGGTCCAAACGCTCACTGATGTTTCCAAAGGAAACATCTTTATTCTGTTCAAAAGTTTACACCCCTGGTGTCATTCAAAGACCCGATACGTACCATTAAGTACATAACACTGCAGTTTCCAACAGAAATGTCCACTGAGTGGCACTAAAATAGCGTGTGAATGTATGTTTAATGTGACATTGGCTTTGTATGTGTCACCGCAGTTCTGACTTGAAATGTCCGTTCAGTGACGCTATAACTCTAACGTTCCATGACATTTTAAAATAATGTAAATTATTCTGCACTACACCTAAACTTACCTCATATTATGAACAAAAGACAATGTGAGGTAAAAACGCGATCGCAAGCATGCCGTTTTAACTTGTTTTTCGATCTCTCATCTTTCAGCTTTTCAACTTTTTGGTTTAAATAATAAGCGCTTTGGAGAAAGAAAAACACTGCATTTCAGCATAAGAACCTTATACCATCTGTGAAACATGGTGGTTGTAGTATCATGGTTTGGGCCTGTTTTGCTGCATCTGAGCCAAGATGGCTTGCCATCATTGATGGAAAAATGAATTCTGAATTATACCAGGGAAAACTAAAGGAAAATGTCAGGACATCTATCCAAGAACTGAACCTCAAAAGAAACTGGATCACAAAGCAAATCAACGACCCCAAACATACAAGTCATTTGACCAAAGAATGGTTAAAGAAGAACAACGTTAATGTTTTGTAATGGCTAAGTCAGAGTTAGAGCTTAGATCGGGCCCAAAAAATTAAACCCGATCCTACCCGAGCCCGTGCACCTTGTGTCCGAGCCCGACCCGGTCCGACACATTAACTGTAATTATGAGCCCGAGCCCAATTTAAACCCGACTATTTTTTAATACGTGAGCCGTTATAACAGACGTTCTCAACTACAATTCTAAGTTGTTTGAACTACAGAAATTAGTTTAGATTTATCTTAATGAAAAATGCAACAAGGACGAAGCATGTAAACTGCATTGTTTGTTTATTCAGAATGGATCGCAAATAGATCTGAATGAAAAAAAAAAATAGCCTAAAAAAACGTGAACAATGATAAACATAGAATATGAACAAGTAATTAACTTTGGATGGCATATGTAATAAATATAAGTTTTAGAATATTTTTAAATAAAATAAATATTTTAAAGCCTATTATAAAACGTAGTGCAAAACAGCTTCATGACCCTAAAAACTAGATTTTTAGCAATGATCTAAAACATGCAAAACGAACAAGAAAGAACTTGACCTAGTCTATAGGCATATAACAAAATCAATATAAATCGAATAATTTGAAAACACAACAAATAGGCCTATTTTGATATTTTCAAATGTAGGCATTATTGCAAAAACGCCAGTGGAGGAGACGCTGTCGCGGGAGCTAGAGCGTTGCTGCGCATAACACGCGTTGCAAATTGCGCAACTTTGTAGACTTACACGTGTTGCTCAGGCCGACTTTGCTAAAATATTCGTATAATATTTATAATTATGGCATAGCTCTCCACCCAATTAGGCTAATTAAGTAATGATTTAAAAAAAAACAAAAAAAAAAACACACACACACAAATGCTTGATCATGGCCTCATTGCCCGTCGCCCGCCCGGAAGATATGGCAGGAATCCGCCCACGGGTCGGGTCGGGTCAAGTCTGGGCTCGGCCTCGGGCAGAGAATCTAAACTCTAGTCAGAGTCCAGACCTTAAAATGTGAAAGGACCTGAAGCAAGCAGTTCACCTACATCAGAGCGCTAAAGCAGTTCTGTACGCAGGAATGGGCTATAAACTCCTATGTTGTTGTGCAGGATTGATCAGTAGTTACAAGAAACGTTGAAGCTGCAGTTGAGCTGCAAAGAGGGTCACAGCAGAAACTGAAAGCAAAGATTCACATACTTTTGCCACTTACAGATATGCAACATTGGATCATTTAACATTTTTCTCTACATATACATATGGACAGTATGATACAATGCACTATGCTTTAATTCATTAATATTATCAATGGGAGCAGAAGAAAAATAAGTATCTCGCCATCATTTCCATGTCTCCCATTGCCCCTTCTCAAAATAAATTCACTACACTAACCTTCCCAGCTCTTCCTGGTCAGCCCAGCTTCTAAATCTCATCTGACGGGACTCTTCCCAAGGCCGTCACATCTCAGTAACTCTAACTGACATCTCAGCAGCACCTCCACAGGGAGAAGCACCAGGCTTCAGAGCGACTCTGTTTTTATGAGGCTGCCAGTCCAAACAACAAAATACAACTATTGCCCCCTTCTTGCTTTTTTCCCTCTGTCTTTCTCTCTCTCATTCCTCTCTCTTGTGGTCTGTCATTCCACCTCCCCATCTTCTTCTCTTACCTTTTATGTCTGGATGACAGACTATACACGACAAGTTAGTGGACAACATTGTGTGGTTTGCTCAAAACAACAGGAAGATGATGAATTGATTTTGCTTCATAACGCCTCAGTCTTTTTGGAGAAGAAATCTATATTAACAATCGACACAACCAGTCAAAAGTTTGGACCCACCTAGTCAGTCAAATCAAAAGTCAAAACAAAAATAAGTAAAACTTAATTTTTACAATTGAGGTCCTAAGTTTTTATTTTTTTAAATTGTATATTTAAATAATATACAGACCATAAAAAATAATAATTGATGCCAGAATTGGAAGGCAAATAATTTTTACAGAATACTGTCATCAAAGACGCCATTTGAAGTTAAACGCAGATATTTAAATGGACAGACTATTGACGAAAACTGCTATGATTACTTTACTTTTAAAGCATAAATTAGATTTAAACAATATGTCTACATAATATTCACATATGCTGTATGTCACAATTCTGACTTTTTTACAATTCTGATCTAGCAAATGCAATGTTTATGTCTCCCAGTTTGGACTCTATTTAACTCAACAATAGTGAGTTTGTCAATTCTCAGGGGAAAAAGCCAGAGCCGAGGGGAAAAGAGAAAATGATGAGTTGATTATTCTTATCAGAACTGTGAGATTTAATCTTGGAATTGGTAGAATAAAGTCAGAATTTTGAAATCTAAACTCAAATTTACCTTTTTATTATTTTACTACATGGCTCCATAAACTGCTACTTGAAAACCGTCATTTTCTGCAACCAGATCAGCTCCGCCCACAAAAAAAAAGATAATCACTGTTCGCAAAGAAAAAACAAAAAATAGGATCCTTGAATGCTTCAATAAAAAATAAAATATATAAATAAATAAATATTATTTATGTTATATTTTACATTATTTATAATTATATGAATTGTTATTTTTTATTGTTTTAAGTAGAAATATATATATATATTTTTTTTTTTTACAGAATACTATATATATACATACATAAAATATCATTTATTATTAATAATATATATAATTAATAATATTAAACATTTATAAATTTAATATTAAACATGCATAATCTATTATGCTATTATGCTATTACACTAAAGATCTGGTGTAGAAACAATTTGCGCTCAGAAGTAGTAAAAAAAAGTGATTAATTTAGGGCTGTCAAACGATTAATTGCATACAAAATAAAAGTTTGGGTTCGCCTAATATATGTGTGTATACTGTGCGTAATTATTATGCATATATATAAATACAACGACATTCATGTATATATTTATTATAATATTTATCTAATTTGTATAATATATAAATACAAATATTTTGTACATAAATAACACATTTCTCTTAATTTGTGTGTAATTATATATACATAATAATTGCACACCGTACACACGCATATATTAGGCAAACTCAAACTTTTATTTTGTATGCGATTAATCACGATTAATCGTTTGGCAGCCCTAGATTAATTACAAGTAACACATTGAATTAAAAATCAGATTTTTAAGTAGAAAGACTTAAGCAGTATTTTCTTTATATACAAAAAAGCCTTGTTAGCTTGCTTAACGAGCTAGTATTTATTTATTTATTAATTTAAACTGGGGTCTCTGGTTTGACTGAGAGTCTGAGTGGTCTGTAAAGGTTTGAAACATCTGCTTTACATCAAAATGTTTTTGAACTTACAAAAAAACCATTGCGTTCATAAAAACACAAGAGCGGCCAATGAGCATCGCAGGCAGTATCATAAACGCTCGTGTCCGTTAGCAAGCTGCTCCTAAACGCCGACGGGTAATATCCTGTTACAAAGTGCGACCTTGCATTCTGAATCCGTGCCAACACATCTCTTTGGAAATGACCAGCTAATAGTTTATATTAAATCAATTTCCCCCGGGGCAATGGAGATTGCGGCTATTATTGTTGCGGTAAATTATGTTAGCATTGCTGAACTAGCACTTAGCATGGCTTAATGGTGATTTGTATTCCGTACGCATTAAGTGGCGGGATTCGCAGATTGCTCCGAAGCAGCCTGACGCTGCGAACATCTCCCCAGCCGAACACGCCTGCCAAACAACCGAGAGGTAATGTTGTTACACGCACTATCCATCAAAGAGCACATGCTCCATACGCACAGACGCCTGACCTCAAACACACGCGCCCGAGACGGCGGATCCAGCGGCCAGGGAAGACAGCAGGTGTTATGGCTGATACCTTGCTAGGTTGAGTCACGCTGGCAGGGGAATTTACTGCACCATTGGCTGTAGTGATGGGGTGTCACAGTGGGATTTGGGTGTCATTCAAAGAGCGGGCTTTGTTAGAGCCTTTCAGGATCGCCCTGGGAAGACAAGCACCGCGCTACGCTCCACACTGGCCTTGGGTCATAAAATCTGACAGTACATTGGCCCATTACGATCTGGAGATATTCCTCCTGTGTCTCGGTGGCTGTTTTGAGCTGTCGTTTCCCTAGAGACGGAGGATTGGGCGCGAAAGGGACCGGAATACGACATGCTCCGCAAGTTGTGAGACTTCAGAGAGTTTGCTTTTAAAATCACATTTCATATATGAGAGGAGCCCAAAGTGATACTCAGTTTTTCAGGCCGCTGCGCTTTTCTGTCTGAGTGAGGTTTAAATAACGTGTTTGATGTTTAGTTGCAGTGCCTCGGTGCTGTTGAAGTGTGATCCCGAATTAACTGCGCTCGTCTTTCCCCGCTGGGCATGCTTAGTTAACCACACAGACGGGCTAGCTGAAACTCCGCTCGCATGTAATGCATCCTGAACATGAGAACGAGGTGAAAAGTTGAACTCTTATTAATAGACTTCAGCCCGCCGGAGATCGCATGAATTACGCGGGACGATCTGTAAGTGTTATTTCCCGTCAGATCAGCCTCTCATTTTCCACACCTGAGAGTTAAGCTGTGGATTAAATCATATACTGGTGTGACAACAGTGTTGTTGTACTACCAGTCTTATTTGTGAAATTACAGATGAAAAAGTTTGTTGACAGGGTTTTTAGATACACATCATGAAAGGAATAGGAATAGTTCACCCACAAATGAAAATTCTGTTATTAATTCACCCTTATATCATTCCAAACTCATCCCTGATAGCACAGGTCTATTTGACATCTGCATTTACATCTTCAAGACGTATTTTTTACGTAGTTTGCTCATCTGCAATACATCTATTAGACGTTTCCAATCAGATGTCAAATAGACGTCTATTAGATGTCTTTAAGATGTTTATGATTTAGAATGTATGTAAAACTGATATCTTACAGACGTCTGCCAGACGTTTGTAGTACTAGGGATGCTCATTTTAACCGGTTAACCGTTAACCGACAGAAAGAATTTTGACCGATTAATACAATCAGTTAAACGGTTTAAAAGGTCTTTTTTTTAGTAATTCAGTAATCAAAATATTATAAAACGTTTTCTGGATGGTTAAAATAAAATGAAATTGCATTTTTGAGAGAAAAAAGATAAATCGCGTAGGCCTATAACGTTAAGTCGCATTTTATTATTACATTCAGAAAAACCGGGTGTCGACGCGAAATATTTACAATACACTATAAACATAGGCTAGGCTATTTTAGTTCCCCTCACTCCACAAAAAATCCTTTCAATTTAATAGTATTTAGAAAAGAACAAGAATGAAAAATACAAGAAGCTAGGCGACAAGCCAAAACGAAACCATTTAGGCTAAAGCAAAACTGAAATTAACATTGGGTCTCTCATACGACACAAATCCAACTGTCTCCGTATTCAAGATGTATTTGAATGCTAAAATATTATTTATTATGTAAACCTGGTTTTGTACTTCTCGCATTACAATATCCACATAAAAAAATGTTTGGCATAATATCACGGCAGTACGTTGATAACGATTAAGCAGTGTGATTTTTTTTTTTTTTCCATATGTTTGGCTGATTGTGTGTGCGCGTGCGGTGCAGGCGCAAACAATTGATTTTTTTCCTTCTAACAGGGGAAACGACTCTTTACAGATAATCGAAACTGTAAACGGTTTGCTGTTTGTAAAATAAAGAAAAATAGGATGCCGCTTTCAGCCGTCTTCCTTTCGCGCAGCACAAAAATGAACCAAAACTCTGCATACTAGCTACTTGTTACACTTTTTTGTTTGTTTGTTTTATTAAGTAAAAATATTTATCTTATAGGCCTATTCATTCATTATATATATATATATAGCCTAGCTTTATGATGTTTTTCTCCATTCGCAGAAGCGCTGAAGGTGATGGGACGTGTCCATGTGTGTCCTCATGTTCTGTTGTTTGCTGCTTTTTGCGCATGTAAAATTAATCCCGGAAAACAAATGTTGGTATTTTAACGGGTCACAGACACCTATCCTTTCTAAAATAATTAAATTCTAATTTAAAATAATCTTGTCGGTTAACGGTTAATAATCGGTTAACAAGCGTCGGCTGTCGGTTAGGAAAAATAACCGAAATGAACATCCCTAGGTTGTACACAGCAGATGCTTTCCAGATCAAGAGATCTTTAACAGACATCTTGCAGACATACGTGTGCTATCTGGGGTAAGACCTTCGTTCATCTTTGGAACATAAATTAAGATATTTTTGAAGAAACCCGAGAGCTTTCTGACCCTGCATAGACAGCAACGCAACCGACACGTTTAAGGTGCAAAAAGGTACTCAAGACATTGTTAAAATAGTCCATGTGAAATCAGTGGTTCAGTTGTAATTTTATAAAGCTACGACAGATACTTTTATGTGCAAAGAAAACAAAAATAACGATTTTATTTCACAATTTCTTCTCTTGCGTGTCAGTCTTCGATGCACGTTCACAAGCACTGTGACGCATAAGTAAGAAGAGATTTTTAAATAAAATCTTAATTAAATGAATGAAACTTTGATTATGAGCCACACATAACAGAGGTTTATGATATTTTTCTAGATATTAGTAATTTCTGTACATTATTTTTGTATATTTTGAAGATTTCTACTGTATCACATGACTTTAGTCAATTTCACATGTAGTATATACAGTCAAACCAAAAATTATTCAGACACCAGAAATAATTATTGATATTTTTTACTAGTGGGTGCAGGACAAGTGAGGATAGCAAAATAAAGTAAACTTTGACATATACGACCCTGGACCACAAAACCAGTCTTAAGTAGCATGGGTACATTTGTAGCAATAGCCAAAAATACATTGTATGGGTCAAAATTGTCGATTCTTTTATGCCAAAAATCATTAGGATATTAAGTAAAGATCATGTTCCATGAAGATATTTAGTATATAATTTATAATTTCAAACATGTATAACTGTCTTTCCTACAACGTTTTAGTGCCACAGTTAAAAAAACCTGAAGATTATGAGATTAAAGTTGTAATATGTTGAGAATAAAGTCGCTATATTTCGAGAATAAAGTTGAAATATTTAGAGAATAAAAAAAGTCAAAATATTTGGAGAAAAAAGTAAAAATTACGAGAATTAATTTGTAGCAATTACGAGATCAAAGTTATAATATTTTGAGAGTATATGCTAGCCTATTGCACATGCAAATGGCCCAGATTGGGAGCACATATTCTAAAGTCTCAGATTTCAAAATCGGTCAGTTTTATAGTGAAATACAAACAATATATCTGTTACAATAATGTGTTGTTCATGTTCTTTAATGTGGCGTGACGTATTTACCTCAGTTTAAGCGGCATGTGAATCAGTAATCTTTCTGACTGCAATGAGACATTCATTTCATTAAATTGGGCTATACTGTTTTTTGTTTTAATTCCATTTGATGTTCCTTCACATTTATATTGTGCTAAAAACACATTTATAATTTGTATTTTGTGATAAAACTGACAGAATTTGAAAGCTAAGCGCTGTTATATTAAACGCAACAAAGCACAAAATTATTGTGATTTCTAGGTGGCTGGCACGTTACAAATAATGAATGGAAGACGTTAAATATTATTTCCAATTATGTAGCCTATTCTATTATACCGTGGATAAAACAGCTTGTGAATAGTCACTTATATACCTCAGAAATGACAACAATATAACTTATGTTAATGATTTGGAGTCCACTTTAATTTTTAAAACATGTTATTGTTGTTTTTAAATAAATACATGTGAGGAATGAAAAGTTGGACGCCACAGACATTTTTGAGGAGAAGGTGGTGGAATTTTCACAAAGAAACAATATAATTTAATTAAACAAATGTCTCATTGTAATCGAAAAGACGACTGATTCATACAAATACAGCGATCTGTCCCGCCACATTAAAGAATGTGAAAAACAGATTATTGCAAGACATTTTGTTTTATAGCCTATTAAAAGTACAGAAAGCACAAAGCTTACTGCTATTATTGGGTGGCTGGCAAACTACAAATAGGTCTTAATGAATGCAATCGAAGATGTGAAATATTATTTCCAAGCATAATGTCCCTGTGAGTATAACACATGGCATGATTCTGCTAATGATCAAATAAGTTTCGGTGGCATGGCAACTTCTTAAGACTTTATTCTCATAATTTCGATTTTATTCTCAAAACATTTCTACTTTATTCTCGAAACATTACGACTTTATTCTCAGAACATTTCGACTTTAGTCTTGTAATTTTAGATTTTATTTTTTAACTTGACACTAAAAATGCTGTTGTACTTTCCTCTGTGGAACACAAAAAAACATATTTTGTCCGTACAGTGGAAGTCAATGGTAACCAAAACAGTACGCTTACAAACATTCTTAAAAATACCTTCTTTTAGGCTCCACTGAGGAAATGAAATTACTGTGAGTAAATGATAAGAGAATTTTCATTTACGGGTGAATATTTTAAATGCTATTTTGAGACTGCCATGCTTGTCAGATTGCTCTTTTGCAACCAGACAGAAAACAGACATTCTTTCTTTTGCAAAAATTTTTATAAAAAAAAAAAATAAAAAATAACGTCATGTAGACTTCAAGAGAAACACTGCACAATCACAGTTCTTAACTCCCATTCACAGACCCACTTAGAACACAAGTTGCATTTCTTATCCTGTAAAGTCACCACAAAATGGAGGCTGGGGAAAAACCTGAATTCAGGTCGGAGCTAGGGAAGTCATCCATGCAACTTTTCTCCAAGTCTAAAAATGTGCAAACTAACTTGCCAGGACTATATTTGCCTTGGGGAGTGAGAGAGAGATTTCCCAGCAGTATGCACCATCTATGTGGAGCCGAGGCCTCGCGTCGGAGCACTGCTCAGCCAGCGCTGAGAGCTAATGAGGCCCTGTCGGTAAGCGTGTCTATTGCACAGCCACACAACACTGTCAGAAAGTCAAGGAGAAAGGAAAGGAAGCTCTTACCGCTGTCACATTATGCTAATACAAATACTTATTACCCAAACCTGTGATACACTTAAAACTCTATAAGCCCGAGTTTGCTAGCGCACTAGCGTACTGTCCATTTAGCTGACGGTTACAAAAAATAAGTTTTCCTCCTTGTCCTTCGTCCTTCATACATTGATATCAGGTGAGGGTCGCCATAAAACGGCCTTTTAATTTTTTCATTTATCTTTCTTTTGCACTCCTTTCGCGACTGTTTTATAGTTCTCCCTGTGTGAGACGAGGGCTTATTACACATTCTGAGAGATTTATAACAAAACTAATGCTGAGGCTAAGACAGAGTCTATGGCTTTTTAAAACCACAGTAAAGAAAGTGGGAAAAATATACGACGGTCTTATCATACAGACAATAAACGGGTCCGGTATTTCCAAGCTTCCGAACTTTTTGGAAGGGATACTCTCCAACTCCAACTATTCAGGCAGAGCAAATTTTAAATGCATCAAAGGCCTGACTAATAGATTTCTGAGCAGGATTCAGAGCGCAGAGAGCTGGAGCACGGGGAGATTGATACAGTTGAATTATATATTAGCTTTCTGAAGAGTTTCATATTCAGAGGACTGCTTTGTGATTGCATTTGAGCAGTGGCTTGACCGCGCATCTCACTGGTCATCCATAACTCAAATTCCGATGGTCCGGTTGTAAGAAATATACCATGAAATATTTCAATAAATCTGCCATGACTCACAGAAGGGGAGAAGCGCAAGACGCCCGGGCTTCTATCTCCAAATGCATCTATGAATAAAACCTCCTCACCTGAGATTGAAGGAACGTAGAACCGCAATGCAGAGAGACTTTTATCGGAAACAACGTCGAAAAAAAAAAAAAGAGTGAAGTCGAGCTTATTGTGATGCTTCTCATAACAGTCAAATGCACAAGACTAGACAGAAAAGAGATTGGGTGATTTTGTGGAAAGTTCAGTTCAGGCAAATCATTCAAGACAGGCTTGAGTAGACTGACAGCTAGTAGTGTGATTGCTTCTGCCTGGATGCTGCTTAGACTTCAGGGATTGTAGGAGAAAGAATATACCGTGGATTCTTCCTGAAGCTGCTGGTCTTCTTTTAAAATCTTTATTTATCTGCACACAACTGGACACCAGCATTCCAGCACTTTTACCACACCAGCTACTACAGTTTGGATGTTGTCAGGTTTACTGTTTTTCTGAGCCTTTTTAGGAAGAGGATGATCTGTTGTGCCTTTTTCACAAAGCAGTAGGAGTTCAGAGCCCATGAAAGGTTGTCAGTGAAATGGACACCTTTAACTTGAAGATATATGTTGCTTCCTCCACTAGACCACTGATGCGCAGGAGGTGGTGAATAGCTTGTGTCTATCTCAAGTCAACAATCATCTCTTTTGTTTTGCTGACAAGTCAGGAAAGAAGCTGACAGCTGACATTTACAGTTTGGTAAATATCAAGGAGCTTCTTTGAAAAATAAGATTATATTAATATGTGGATATCTGTTAAAAATACATATTGATGCTGGCAAGTTCCAACTATGTATCAGTCAAACATAAAAGATTTTAATAAAATAGTTAATTACTTACTACAAAATTTCTGCATAACCTGGGAATGCAACTTCAGACAGTTTCATGATTTTTTTTTTTTAAAGAAATTTATACTTTTATACAGCTAGGAGCCTAGGAGACATTAAATTGATCAAAAGTTACATTTTAAAATACACTCAAATAGAAAACAGAAGGAAACGCTCAGAATGCATTATGAACCAGGGGGTGAAAACTTTTTGAATTTGAAGATCAGGGTAAATTTAACTTATTTTGTCTTCTGGGAAACATGTAAGCATCTTCTGTAGCTTCTGAAAGGCAGTAATAAATGAAAAAAATATGATATTTAGGCAAAATAAGAAAAATGTGCACATCCTCATTCTGTTCAAAAGTTTACACCCCTTGCTCTTAATGCATTGTGTTTCATTCTGAAGCTTTAGTGAGCGTTTGAACCTTTTGTAATAGTTGCATATGAGTCCCTCAGTTGTCCTCAGTGTGAAAAGACGGATCTTAATATCATACAATCATTGTTTGAAAGGGTTCAAATACACAAAAATACTGGAAAACCAAAGAATTTGTGGGACCTAAAGGAATTTTCTGAAGAACAGCGGGCAGCACTAAAAACAAACAAACAAAAAAAACAACAAAAAAACAAAAAAACAAAACACAGCTTTGGTTCATTCAGGTAATAACACAGTATTAAGAATCAAGTGTATGTAAACTTTTGAATGGGGTCATTTTTATAAAGTCAACTACTATTTTCTCTTGTGGACTATATGTAAACGTATTTTATGTGAAATAGCTTACTCAGGTGAGTACTAAATAAATAATTTTGAATGATCCCTGTTATTTCGGTCAAATAATTAACATTTTGCAGATTCTGCAAGGTGAATGTAAACTTTTGATTTCAGCTATAAGAGATAAAAGTGGCACTTGTTTTGTAGAATGACCCATTGAATGATATTGTGGATCCAGCAGCCTGAAAGTCTACAGGACGCAGCTGCAAAATGAGGTGCTTAGTCTAAGTGAAGATTATTTGTTAACAAGGGTCTGGGGTATGATTGTGTTGAATGAAGTCAATGAGCAGCATTATGACATACAAGTCCTTGTTGACCAAGTTACAGAGTATCAGGTGGACAACAGACACAAAGGCATCATCTGTGGACCACTTGTGATCTACCTCTTCAAGGCTAGTTAAAAACTAAAATTAAATCACTCTCATTTCATTTCAAAACTTTGTTCTGTGAAACACAAACATAGAGACATGACAATATCGAACTGCACAGATACAAAAGTCACACTTGACGTGTTGAATCGCTGTAATAAAATGAAGTTGCAAAAGCTTAATGATGTTTGACTGGAGCTGCAATCTATGTAGTGCTACAGCTACTGACCATTTAAATCAGTGCAGATACAGAGATCAAGCCTTTAAACTGCTGCTTGATTTTTAATTAGAAAGACATTAACAGGCCTGTAGCTAGTTTTGGGAACACTTGCCCTGGGCCTCTTGAGTTTGACCCCAATCCAGCCATTTACAGTACCTCTCTACAAGTTATGAATTATTTATCTATTTATAGTTAAATTAATTTTATACTGAATAATACATGAAACTGATTTGCATTAAAATGACAATAACATTTTTGTAATTTAATATTAATGCATCCGAATGCATAAATGCAGCTAAGCATCCGGTATCTAAAGAGAGACTGTATTCGGAGACCACAGCATCGGAGAGTGTCTATCGCTGCAAAACAGCCTGTTTCGGAAAACATTTTCATCTGCTCATGCATGTAGAAAACTGAGAAATTACATGCCACTCAGAGAGGCTACACTTACAGCAACCGAGCAATTGTTTCTCAATAAACAACGCCATGCGCATACAGAGGAAAAGAGAGAAAGAGAGAACGTTGCTCTCCCTGAATCACTCAGAATTCATGAATGCCGAACCTGCCTGTGAAGTGCTAGCGGGCATTTGTGTAAACAAATCGCATTGATAGCACATATCTCTCATACACACACAATAAGTATTAAACATGGACTATAATGGCTAATACCTCATGCAATTCCAATACATTATTCATACAAAAGGAAAAAAAATTATTCATAAGGACGCTGAACCTTTCAGATGGAAAGCTGGTATAAAAATGCATGGGCATAGAATGAATAGGACAAGCTCTTGAACATACACATCTAGCTATTTAAACCTTCCTGAGAGCACTTAAGACGGGGAAGATTTCAAGCTCAAATGGCATTTCTCTATAATCCACAGATTTAAAGGAGAATTCTGGGTTCAATACAAGTTAAACTAATCTAGCATTTGTAGAATAATGTTTTTTTTCTTTTTTTTTTTTTTGGATAGGACAGTGGAGATATGACAGGAAGCAGGTGGGAGAGAGAGATGGGGGCGGGATTGGGAAAGGTCCACGAGGCAGGAAGCAGATATGTCGGTGCACTGCCCACAAGGCTATCGACACCGACATTTGTAGAATAATGTTGACTCATCTCTTGTTTTGTTTAAAAAAAAAAAAAAAATAGGGAAATCAAAGCTGTGATGAGAAAACAATACAATAGAAGTGAATGGGACCAGCTTATAATTTTTACAAAAGCTTAAAACTTGCATATTATTGGTAACACTTTACAATAAGGTTGCATTTACATTAGTTATCATAAATTAATCATGCAAATAAACATTTTATTTACATCTTATGGCTATATTATATTTTAAAGGGGTCATCAGATGCCCATTTTTCACAAGTTGATATGATTCATAGGGTCTTAATGAAAAGTCTATAATATACTTTGGTTAAAAATTCTCAATGGTTGTATAAAACAACACCCTTTTTACCTTGCCAAAATCAGCTCTGCCAAAATCATCCTGTTCTGGTCGAGGTTGCTTTAAATGTTAATGAGCTCTGCTCGCCCCGCCCCTCTCTTCTCTCTGTGGAGTGACGAGTCTGTTTACTTTAGCTGCATTTAGCTGCGTTTAACCGCTGAACTTGCTAACTAGCACGTTATTAGGAAAGGCGATTGCAGAGATTCATAAAAAAAATGTATACTCACTTCTGCTGTAGGTGAAGCTGGATCACAAATGATTTGAGCGAACACAGACGCATTTATGTAGATCAAGGTGCATTTCCTTCACAAACAAACTTAATCCACTGCATCTTCAGCGGCTCAGATATCAGGAGTAAATGACGACCAATATGTTCGTTATTACATCCAGCAACACAACACCTCAATCGCTCAATTGGAGATATTCTTGTCTAACTTACATCCCTGCTCCAGCATCGAAACAATGGAGCTTGGACTGTAACAGCTGATCTGGGGTAAGACGCTCATGCCAATCAATTATCGTGGGAGCGGCCTCTGTCTGTGTTACGACACACAGACAGGCATCTAAGAATGGTTCGATTTTAAAAAAGGGGATATTATTTTTACAGGATTTTTGTCATTATAGGGTAGATTTGTACATACACTGCCAACACACATTAATGTTCAAACAACATGAAAAAGTGAACTTTGCATCCGATGACCCCAAATTGGCCCCATTTACTTTCAATGTGCCTCACCATAACCTTATAAAAGGAAATACAAGTGTAAATATGTTTTGTGGCAATCAACATTATTACGACAAGTGCTGTTGATTGAGACAAACATGTATTGAACCTGAAATATTGCTTTAAAGAAGTTAAAGAAGTCTAAATATGAGCTAAGAGTTGCTATTTCTGTCAGTAAAGTTTTGTCAGAATAAAGTGACAGTTATTAAGTGCTGGAAAAATCGAGTTTCATAAGCCTCCTAACGAAAGCAAGGTATACTAGAGAACAAAACAAAGAAAAAAAAAAGAGTAGGATGCAAGAAAAGAAAGAACAAAACCAAAACAAACAAAGAAGAAGCCAACAAGCACAAAAACAGGTTGTGCGAATCTCATGAGGAACGTGGCAAGTGTGCATATGCAATTATTTGGATAATTCATATTTCATGCGCTTAAGTCTTTGATAGAAAAACCTACACGCGTAGAACTGTCTTTGCATCATCCTAAAACAACTTCTCAGGCACAGTTGCCATGGTCACAGAAAGACATCACAGTCCTGAGCACAGGGCCTTATGGGTAATTAGTCAGATAGGTACAGAGGTTGTGAGGCAGGCTGCTCTGGGGGATTCAGGCCTTACTGATCTGCTGGCCCTGACACGGAAAGAGAGGAGCAAAGTAAACAGGGCTCTGCTCTTTCATTCTTTTTCTTCTTTTCTCTCTTTTTCACCTCTCCCATGCAGCTTTGAAGGTCAGTCATGCTTAGATGGGAGACAAAAACTGAGAAAGTGAACATGACCATTTTCCTGACCCAGAAAATAGTCTTTTCTTTAGGTCACTGTAACATGGACTAGGGTATGGCTGACTTATAAAAGGCCATAATTCGAGTCGGCTTTATTAAAAAGGTCACAGTGAAATATAAAAACATTTTTAAAGCTTAAAAACTTAAACAACATTGACTATAAGTAAATGGAAAATAGTGACCAGCGCATTTTCCAAAACATTTCTTTTTGTGTTGTACACTAGTGTTCAAAAGGTTGAGGTCAGCATTTTATATATATATATATATATATATATATATATATTTTCTCAGAATTGCAAGTTTATTTCTCACAATTCTGACTTTTTAACTCACAATTACGAGTTTATCTCACAATTCTGAGAAACAAAAAGTCAAAATAAACTCACTATTGCGAGTTTAGTCAGAATCGTGAGACAAACTGCAAGATATAAACTCACAATTCGGACTTTTTTTCTCAAAATTGTGAGTTTATATCTCAAAATCGTGATTTTTTTTTCAAAATTCAGACTTCATAACACGCAATTGCAAGTTAAGTCAGAGATTTTGAGATATAAACTTGCAGTTCTGAGAACATATTAGTCTTTTTTTCATCAAAATTAGACTTTATAACTCACATCTGCAAGTTTATATCACAATTCTGAGAAAAAAATCAGAATTATGAGAAAAAAGACAGAATCGCAAGATACAATGAGAAAAAAAAAAACAGTTTTTATCTCGCAATTGTGAGTTTATATTTCGCAATTCTGACTATTTCTTTTTGTAACTTACAGTTTATATCTCATAATTCTGACAAAAATTTGTATTACGCAATTGTAAGATAAAAAGTTACAATAAACTTTGTTTTTAAAATTACCCAGTGGCGGAAATGGGCTTCTATGGGCTTCTATGAACAGCCAGACTGTTTTCAACACTGATAAAAATAAATATTACTACCAAATCAACATATTACACTGATTTCTGGAGGATCATGTGAGACTGAAGACTGGAGTAATAATGCTGAAAATTCAGCTTTGTATCACAAGAATAAACTACATTTTAAAATATCTTAAGTTACAAAACAGGTATTTGATTTAATAGTAATATTTAAGAATGTTACTGTTTTATTGTATTTTTGACCAAATAAACTGTGGTGAACATAAGAGACTTTATATAAAGCCAGTAATTTATGACACACTATTCTCCTTGGACAATATATGAAGAGTTAATTTGCAAAAAACGATAAACGGCACTTTAAAAAAATGAGTGTCGTGCGTTCTCCACATATAGCACGATCTGAACTCTAAACATGTTTTGTCAAAAAAGCCAGTATTTTTCACTTTCAAGGCATCGCGAGTTCACATTTTACTGCAGAAGCCGACAAGCACTCTTGTTGTTTGTGAACAGAAGCCGATAAATCCATTTCAGCGAATCAGCGCACTGTATTCAGGTCAGGTGACAAGGCTGCAAGTCACTTTGAAAAGACGCGGTAGATGAGAGGAGTTTTGTCAAAACGGACTTGTCATCCTATATCGCTGTTTTACCTTTTTTGTTAAGGGTGTTTGATCTTCTTTGCATGTTTACTTTGCAAAGACTGGGTCAGTACTTCTGCAGTGATGTAGAATGATTATGAAATGATTTTTGAAGTTGAGGGAGACAAAAAAATACGATTGGAGTTTTATACCCTAACTGTCTTGAGCCAGAATACACAGATTTCAACGAGAGCAAGGCAAGACGAGGGTTTGAGAATAAAAATTATTTAAATTGTGCTTTTTTTAATGAAAATAACGTGAAAATATGAAAATAACGATCGTTTCGCTAGATAAGACCCTTCTTCCTCGGCTGTGATTGTTTACAACCGCATTTGGGATTGTTTGAAGCCACACTTAAACCGCATTTTGGAAGTTCAAAATCGGGGCACCATAGCAGTCCATTATATGAAGAAAAATGCTGAAATGTTTTCCTCAAAAAACATAGTTTCTTTAAGACTGACGAAACAAAGACATGAACATCTTGGATGACAAGGGGGTGAGTACATTTGTAAATCTTTGTTTTGGAAGTGGACTTCTCCTTTAAGTTATCATTACTTAATCAAAACAACCCAACTGCAGTTTGACTGATTTCTGAAAATAAATAAAATAGAGTATATATATATATATATGAAGAGTTTATTTGCAAAAATAGATAACATTTTTATTTATTTTCAGAAATCTTTTTTTTTTTTTTTATTGTGCATTGCAAGTACTATTAATCAAACTGCAATTTATACTTTTTTTTTGTATTTTTAGCTTGAAATCATTAGCATTAATGTTAATTTAGAGTTAAAAAATGTCTGTCTCATCCTGCCACATGCAATAAAGAAACACAAACAGACTAAGTGGCCCAGATCCCAATACACCCCTGATTTAATAAGGTAGAGCAGGACGCCACACGAGCTCCAACTTTTTCCGCAGGCCGCCTTGTTTACCCGCGTTTGTTTATGAGCGCGAGGCACACGCATTAAATCTAGATGGCTACGTTCCAAGAGAAAATACCGCAAATGATTCAACGCGGCTAACACCGTTGATAACAAATGCTCCCGCTAACCTTTGCAATTATTTTTTCAATATCGTGCTCTGTTGAGCATTTTTAATGAACGCATAACAGAAGCAATTAGGTGTGTGATGGCATTTTCCTTTTTAAGGAGCTAATTAAGGCCCGACCGTAGATGGTAACCTGCGCTATCGCAGGTGAATGGCAGATGCTAACACAGACAACAACGCATTAGAGTGATTACAAGAAAACAATCACAATGACAAAAAAAAAAACAGGAAATAAATACAATCCCCAAAATGGGAAAAGGGAGGGGGAAAAGCATCTTCTGTGGCGTTTATTATTTTACCTCTAAAATTACATGCGTGTGCTCTGCATAAAATAATCGTGAAATGTAATTTAGATGGAGTAATGGAGGGTAATGTGAGAAGAAATTGAGGATGGATGACTGTGAGGGAGCTAGTGGCTAAAAAGGAGCCAAAAGACCTGACTATTAAAAGGTAATTCAGCTCAGGGTATTTGATTTAGCCCGGCCGCATCGGCGCAGGTGGAAAAGTCCCAAAGATGGGAACCGGGTGCAGCATGTTTTCATGAATTTCATTAAATAATGAGTCTATCAAAATAAAATGACAGCAGGGAGACAGAAGAAACAAAACCTGTGGACATCTGTAAGGTTGGTTTTCGAAGAGCAATCGCACAAGCCCGCTGCTCATTAGCATTTAGCATGAACTCTGAATTCTCACATTTCTGATTGATGGAATAAGGACAGAATCATGTACTTTAGGGGTAGCTTCATTTGAAATTCAAATAACCTTTGTGCCGTTATAGGAGCGGTGCCGAGAAGAATGTCAAAAATAATTTTCCTCTGAGCAAGCGTTTCAAACGCAAACCTCGCTCCTGACATCAAATGTATGAAATGGAGGCAAATTTCTCAAATAACCTGTGATGAAACTATGTCACCGCAAATGTCTCTTTAGCTTGCTCATAAAAATGTATCTTTTAAAGCAAGCCCTATTAGTCACTCCAGCAGACTGTAGGCAGAGCTAAGCTTTAATCAATACTGTCTCCAGTGACAGAGTATAACAGAGTCTCATTCAATAACATTAGCACGTAAACGGCTGATGATGGCAAGCGGGATCATTTTTTATACTGAACGAAGAATCTTTGTTCTGCATTATCGATTATAGAGGTGAGACTTTCCTGCATAAGGATGTGTGTCCACTTGTTTGCAAAGGGAGCGTTTTTTTCTGGTTGAAAAATGTTTTTAAACAATGCAGTGCTTGCCACTGTTTACCCAGCCATCCAATCACAGTGGAGGGGCGTGACAAATACCACACCAGCCAATCAACCGGCACATCCTACTCGTACAACAAAGTTAATATTGCCGATTATATTCCTGGTCTACCACAGTTATATTAAAAATAATCTAAAATAAATTAGTTTATTTAGTTTAAAACTTGGCCATTAGATTTACACTACCAGTCAAAGGTTTTTGGATAGTAAGATTTTTAATGTTTTTTAAAGAAGTCTTTTCTGCTCACCAAGCCTGCGTTTATTTAATCCAAAGTACAGCAAAAATAGTACAATTTTGAAATATTTTTACTTTTTAAAATAACAGTTTTCTATTTGAATATATTTTTAAAGGTAATTTATTCCTGTGATTTCAAAGTTGATTTTTAGCATTATCGCTCCAGTCACATGATCCTTCAGAAATCATTCTAATATTCTGATTTGCTGCTCAAAAAACATTTATTATTATTATTATGTTGAAAACAGCTGAGTAATTTTTTTTAGGTATATTTGATGAATAGAAAGTTCAGAAGAACAACATTTATCTAAAATAGAAATATTTTGTAACATTATAAATGTCTTTATAATCACTTCTGATCAATTTAAAGCTGCTTTGCTGAATTTCTATTATTTATTTTATTATTTATTATCTAAAATTTCTATTATTATTATTATTATTATTATAGTTGATCACAGGAATAAATTATATTTTAAAATATATTCAAAAAGAACACAGTTATTTCAAATACTAAAAATATTTCACAATAGGACTGCTTTTGCTGTATTTTTGATCAAATAAATGCAGACTTGGTGAGCAGAAGATACTTTTTTGAAAAACTTAATGTCCAAAAACTTTTGACTGGTAGTGTAATTTTCATCATTTTACACCACAATTCCACAAAAAAACATTAAAAATAATAGCTTTACATCACTTATAATAATTTATATTATATGTTTTATTGAGAATTTTAATTTTAACACTAAAAATTTGCCTTAGATAAAGTACTACCACTCTCTAAAAACAAGTTAAAGTCACCATGAGATAAAAATGCAAGTTTTTTAGCATTAATATCTTAGCCTTCAGGTTATCTTAGGTTATATAGTGTGCTCCAAAACAATGACAAAATTTGCATTTACAATATATTAGCATTCAAAACTACACTATCTAACTTTTGCCAATATGATATTGATGACATCACCCTGCACTTCAGCATCTCATCAAACTTTCTGTCCAATCAAATGATCTTTATAAGGAACGATTCAGACAGTGTTAATATGTTTCAATTGGGGTGAAAGAAGTCTGGTTTCATGCTGTGGTGGTTCACGTGACACACAGTCTGCTCCGGTCTGGAAACATGTTAGCACAGAGCGGAGCAGATCATATACGTGACCCATACACAGAATGCTATATTTTATAGCGATATGGATGAAATTGGCTGTCATATGCTGTCAAATGCAGCTTTAATGACCTCAACGGCTCTAGCCCAGGCTGTGATATAAATGAAATGCTATTGGCTATTTAAAAAAGGGGGCAGGACTGCTTAATATGTCCTCCCCTGTCTTCCTGTTTCAGTTGAAATTACATCAACATATAGAATAACGCTACATATTTCAAAGCACTTCAGTGAACCTTTAAACACAGTGCAACAGTGATGATGCTTCTAATAAGTCTGGTGTCTTTCTGAAATTCCCGTCGGACTTTTTTTTTCACTGCTAGTTTTCATCTTCATAATAGCTTTGGTTAAAGATAATAACCTCGGCACAGACTTTGCTTTGGTTTCCTCAAGGCTAGTCGTATACTCTTCAGAGGAATCAGGCTCGTCTGTGACTGTCTGTGTTATTACTGAACATAATTGACAGGGTCTCGAACAGCCTCCACTCAGTTTGAGGGCTGGAGTCCACGACTGTCACTTCTCATGAATAGGGCTTTAATGTCAAATCTCTTCTGTTGTACCCTCTTCATCAACAGCATTCCCCAGCCGCTGCCGAATCCCAGACTGGGGCTTTTTAACTTAGCTGTCAGCCGTTAAATGCTGCAGTATTTCACTCTGTTCTTTCCGAATGTGACTCGGAGGGCAGAGGGATGTGATGACATTCGGGCCTCGGGGTGTCTTACAAGTGACCAGAGAGACTCCAACTTCAGAGCGCGGCTGAACAAAGCTGAAAGAGATTTTCATACCTCTGTTATCACAGAACATCATCTGCCACCTGAAATACTCTCTCTCTCATACACACACGCTCTCTGAAAAAACATTATGAATTCCATCACCTGGCTACAGACCCCATTTCACACACTATAACATTTGGATGTCACGAAAGTGCGTATCTCATTTTCCCCCTCTCTCTGCTGGGGTAATGGAAAAGACCGGAAAACTTTTCATTATCTCTGTCTGTGCGTCGGCCACAGCAAACACACAATCTCCTTCTGGTCTCTTCCATAGAGCTGGTATTCGACATTCAGGATATTACGCATGAAAAAAGATTCTTTTTGCAGTCTCTTCTCTTGAGACAATATGCCTGAAAAGATATGCCTGCGTCTCATTTTTTTTTTCGGTTTTGGGAACTCAATATTTGCAAGTGCACTGATCCCAGGAGACTTGAGATGAAGTAAAAAGACGAAGCAGCCTGAAGAGAGTCTTAACAACACATACACATACGGTTGTCATCAGTGTCGGTAATGCGTTAATAATAATATACGTTAAATTGACATCTAAATAGCCAAGATATTTTGAAAAATAAATTATGCATGTTACCATTCTATTTATTCATTTAATTTATTTATTAAAATAATTTATGTCTATTGTTTATTTACAGATATAATTGGAAAACTCTCTCATTCTCATGTTAGGAGAAATGGGAAGAGTTTTTTATGCACACCAAGGCTGGATTTTATTTGATCAAAAATACAGTAAAAATAATATTATTTTACAAAACTGTTTTCTATTTATATTTACATTTACATTATTCCTGTGATGGCAATGCTGAATTTTAGTGTCACACGATTCTTCAGAAATCAGTGTAATATGCTGATTTGGCACTCAAGTAACATTATTTTCAATGGTTTGGGATATTAAATAAATCAAACCACCCATCATTAATTAAAAACATGAAAACTATAGTAATTTTATATAAATCCATAGCAATTTTTAATGAGATAGGATTTTGTTTGTTTCTGTTTTGTCTGGACTAATTTTATGGCATAAAAATAATAAATTAAATAAAAAATATAATGCATTTTGTGTTCTACAATAAGTAAATAAATAAATAAATTGACCTTAAAACTGAACAGTAGTGTAAAAAAAAACACTTCCAATGCAAATAATAAACAAACAAACAAACAATCAAGCAAATACAACTGATCTTAAAACTTTGAACAATGTACATTCAATTTGTAAAAAAAAAACACTTCTAATGTAAAAAAAAAGAAAGAAAACAAAAATGCAATAGAATAATACAAAATAACTGACCTTAAACCTCTGAAAAGAAGTGTGTAATAAATAAACAAATAAAAAAATACATACATACATAAATAAATAAATAAATAAATAAAAAATAACTGACCTTAAAACTTTAAACAGCAGTATATATTCAGTGTGTAAAAGAAAAAAATCACTTCCAATGTAAATAATAAACAAACAAACAAACAAACAAATAAATACAACTGACCTTAAAACTTTGAACAGTGGTGTATATTCAATGTGTAAAAAAAAATCACTTAAATGTAAAATAATAATAAATAAATAAAATAAAAATTACATAAAATAATTCAAAAAATAACTGGCCTTAAAACGGTGAACAGTAGTGTACATTCAATGTATAAAAGAAAAAATCTCTTCTAATGTAATAAATAAATAAATAAATAAATAAATAAATTCATTAAGTCATTAATTAAATAAAAATGACATAAAATAATAATAATTAAAAAAACTGACCGTAAAACTTTAAACAGTAGTGTATATTCAATTAAAAATGAGCATTAACAAAACACAGCCTATGACTGTGTCAAAAGCTGTTTAAAATCCCCAGATAATAATATGTATCTGGCTGCTATTACTTCAAAAAGAGCTGAAATGGATTCGGGTTGAATATCTGGCATCCATGTGGCTTGTTAACAGTCGTGTTAATTTAATGGCTTTACCCCTGCATTCAGACGTGTCTGTTGCTTCCAAATCTCTGCAGTGAGCACCTGGCTTAAGGGCATTATAAGTTATTGGGAGAAATAAAGAAAAGCCTGACAGCTTTTATTCCAGAGACGTGTGCCAGATGCTGTGACAACAGATGTGATACCCCACTGTCACATCTTTGAAGCTTTTCAGCATCTCATGACTTTCTAAAGAAGATCACACTGCGGTGGAGAATACGCCTGACTCCGGCTCCATGTGCTGGAACGACAACCACAACAATCAATCCTGCTCTAAACGGTGATGACCATGATTCAATTAAACTAAAACGACCATGATAAGACTGAGCTGTAGCTCATTTTAAACACAGACACACCACCATAATAAAACCAACTTGCATAAATTCCCACAGCAGTTTACTCAGACAGTTATGGGGCGCAATGATTCATAAGCGCACACATTAAAATAATACAACGCATGTGGCTTATTATCTGATACATTTGGAGCACAGAAATGGCTCTTTATCTTCTGGGTAAACAGACAGGGCTGGATAAGAACGGGTGGGCGAAGAGGTTGACAATCTAAAAATAAAATACCAGATAACTATACTAAATAACTTTATCCAACATTATCCACCAATCACTCACTACCTGACATTCTACAGGCCACTATCTCGAGTGAGGAGAAATCATTTCTGCTGACCAATAAAATGATAAAGCAGCATAAATAAGCGTAAATATACTCCACATAGTCGGCACAACACTGTCGCAATGCAATGACTGGGGACTAGACTGATAAAAAACTATTTAACAGCATCGAAACAGGTTTGTTTCAGGATAAGGTGCACCTAAGAGCTGCTTTCTGCAAGCTTCAGCTCTTTTGCCAGTCTTGCCAAAGCCTGTCGTCTTTAGGTGCTGAATTAGATGCGGGAAGGGGCTAATTATGAATTGTAAGCAGCGACATCAGTCTCGGCATATGTTGACACTGATATAGGCTTACTTGCATGTCAGCAAAGAGCGTTTTCCCTCCTCTTTCCATTTCTGTTTATAAAAGAAGACAAAAAAACACTATGTTTGAGACACAGAGCCCTGGTGAACCGCCTTCCGCTGTTTGTGGGCGAGATAAGAAATGCCACTAGAACACAGCCGAAAATACTCGTCAGAAATCTAATAGAACAGGAAGGCAATCATAATGCACTGACATGTCAGCTCAATGGAGCGATACAGAGAAAGAGCGAGCGGGCAGGGGAAGAGAAATGTTTTGACAAGAATCTGGAGAAATGAGCCATTCAACTGGTTTAGGATTGTTTTAAATAAGAGCTGAAAATCGCAATGTCACAGCAAAACCACTTTCGTTGAAGCCCGTCTTAGCCTGTCCATCCAGTGTGGACTTGCTGTGCATGATGGTCTAAATATATACAGTGCTTTAATTAGCATGCTAATAGCATTAGCTGATGAGTCGTGAACACTTAAAATGGAAACCTGATCGAATGACAAAAACATACCTGTGGGAACTTTTTCGCAAGACATGGAATACGTACCGCCATGTGCGTTTCGCGACATACTCGATGTGAAATGTTCACTGAGTGGCGCTAAAAAAGTGATTGTTTTTTCATTCCTGACTTGAAATGTCCATTGAGTGGCGCTATAACGCTAATGCTCTGTGACGTTTTAAAATAACATACCATCTGCAACACCTAAACCTACCCGATAGTATAAACAAAAGCGAATGTGACTTAAAAACAAGCAGGCCGCTTTAGGTTATTTTTTTCCGATCTCTCATCTTTCAGCTCTTTCGTCATGAGTCATGTTTTTCACAGGATTCATACCCAAGGATTCCACATCCAAAGTCCAATTTCATGCCAGCTGAGCTACAGAGCAAAACTGTTATGTCCAGAAAGCGAAACATATGGAGCCGTAATCATAATTGTGTATGAAAACGATTACAAGTGTTTGCAGTTTTACCACCTAGTGGACATTTCTGTTGGAAACTGCAGTGATATGTACTTATTGGTACATATTTCGTGTCTTGCGAAAAAGTTTCCACAGGTACGTTTTTGTCATGAGATCAGGTAGTAAAATGCTATTTCCTTGTGACATGATGGTCTAAATATTTTTTGTTTTTGTTTGGCTTCAATATATTTATCTGCATGGTTTCAATTAGCATGCTAATAGCATTAGCTGTTTGATGCTTTGCACAGTAAAATGCTCAAGACAAAACACTGATGATCTCGTGACGAAACCGTACCTGTGCACTGTAAAAAGTTTTTACCAGTTTCAACTTACCTTAAGTTTAGCAGCTGCCTTAAAATTTGAAGCTAAATCACCTTAAAAGTACAAGTCATTTAAACACATTTTATTGTAGTGATTTGAAATGACTTGATTTGAGTTGATTTAACTTAAAATTTTAAGTCAGCTGCTGAACTAAAGTTTTTAAGTTGAAACTGGAGAAAGTCTTTTTACAGTGTGGGAACTTTTTTTCGCAATACACAAAGCTCCATGTACGTTTCATGACATATTCTATGCAAAATGTCCACTGAGTGGCGCTAAAAGAGTGTTTGTTTTTTTTCCCCGCAACAGATCATTCATTTTGGTTAAATTCATTTGGTTAAATCTAACGGGCAGTCTTTGGTCACATTAATCTATTATTTGTTTCAGAACAAATAGTTTTAGCTGAGGGCAAAATCTCATCACTTCATATTTATATGTAAATTTAATATAGTAAAACAATAAGCTTTTAATAAACTCAACGTTCCTTCATTACTAGTTATAAAGTGACGTTTTTAGTAAAGGAGGCTTGGGCTCAGCTGTTCAACTGTCAATTTGACATTTGAATCAGTGGCTGAAGGAAGTAGTTTGGAAAAAAGAGGGTTTTTAAAGACACTCCATTGTTGTTTCTTATATATTTACACACTCGTGCTGTCGAACTGTTGTCTAAACGCAATATCACACCAGTATATGGCTGTATATCAGCACACTGTTATTACCTACAGCCATATTGCACCGCTACTTGTGTGATATTGCTCATATATATATTTTAAATACATGATGTACAAGTTTAAACAAAAATGCTTTTGTTATGTTAATAATTATTATTTAGGCATATTTAGTACTGAGTTAATTTTTTTTATTTTTATATTTTATACGTTTTCATTTTAATTTTTGTTCATTGTAATAATTTTGTTAGCATGTTATTTAAACGTTTTTCAATTTTAGTTTAGGTTTAGTTCAGTGTCCTTTTTTCATATGGTTTCAGTTTCAAGTAAAATATGTGTTTTTTTAATGGTCTTTATAAGTTAACTTCTTGTCAGTATATTCTGCATATTTCAAAGACAATAGAAGTAATTACATATAAATTACATATAATGATGTAATTAAGTTCTACTTAATTTGATCAAAAAGCTGCCTCAGTTCCACTATTTTCATATAACTGTAAATAACATGCAAGTGTTAAGTGTCTGAAAACATTAATTTAAGTTCACATGAATTATATTCTTTTAAACTATTTTATTTTCACAATAAGTACTCTTTTAAAAAGTCTGCTAAAATGTACTAGGGTTTAAATGGTGTTAAAAGGTTAAATATAAGGGTTGATCTATTATCGGCACCGACATTAAGCATTTTTATAGTTATCCGTATCAGTTAGAATTTTCAAAACCGATTTGCCAAAAGCATTTAAAGACAGAGAAAGAGCCCTGGTTATTCTTAAGGGTCGATCAATTATCAGTGGTGATATTAAGCATTTTTATGGTTAACAGTATCGGCCATTTTCAAAACTGACTTTCCGATAAAATCATTTAAAAGCATATAAAGTTTTTGTCATAGCCCTTGTTATTTTTAATTTTGACATTAATTTTCATTTTTACACTAGACATATGTATTGGTTCAAAATATTGGTTATCGGCCGGCTTGATCTGTCATAATCGGTATAGGCATCAGCCCTGAAAAACATTGGTCGACCCCTAGTTAAAAAGTTCACAATTTAAACCTTAGGGCCATAATTACTTATACAAATTGCTAGTTGATTTGTCAGTTTTAAAAAAAAACAGTGGTCTTGCACATCCCTACTCTACACATCTCAAAAATGTCAGTTTAATGTGACAGGAAGCACAATTCATACAGCAACTTTTGTTAGGCTGGTTAAAAACAAGCAGGCTGCAAACTCTTCCAAACACTCCCCTCTTCCCTTTTTTACTTCATAACTGACAACACCAATGAGGTGTACAGAATGATGATGACTTAATAAGCGGACAAGAAGTGTGAATGTTGTCTGAGTGTGCAGAGAGTATTTTTTAAGCGAGCCGCATGCTAGTTTAGGCCCGTGCTCCTGAGGAACAGGTTGTGACAGTTTGGCACACACTGTAAGAAAATAATGAATTCCAAATATTTCTCTCTCTGTTTGCCTCAGTGATACTGTGAACTGACGGGTCAGTTCTCTAATAAGATACCTGTGACTCAGGCCCGTATAACAAGACGTTCCCCTCAATCATTTTCAAGTGCCTTGGCTTCCTGGAAGAGAAGACGTAAGGGTACCTTGTTGGAGGATTAACTTTCCCCAAACTTACACTTTGGGGCCATACTGTGTACTAACAACATGGAACATTCATACACCACAATGAAGTGATTTTAACTTTTATAAAGGGACCATATCCTGTAAAGTTTGGGGTCTGTAGGATTCTTCTTTGTTTGTCTGTTTGGCTAGTTTAAACATGGTTAGTGTACCCAAAAATGTATTTACTTACAAACTTGTATGCCTTTCTTTTTCTACAGAACACAAAATATATTGGACAATTTTAACATGTTTAATATATATATATATATATATATATATATATATATATATATATATTTTTTTTTAATTTTTGAGGCTAAGCAAATGATGTTTTCTTTTTTGTGAACTACTATTAAAAGGATAGTTCACCCAATAATGAAAATTTGGTCATTAATTTCTCACTCTGATGTTGTTAAAAACTTATAAGACCTTCGTTTATCTTCGGAAGACAACTTAAAATATTTTTGATGAAATTCGAGAGCATTTTGGCCCTGCATAGACAGCAATGCAACTGACATGTTCAAGGCCCAAAAAGGTAGTAATGACATCATTAAAATAGTCCATGTGACATCAGTGGTTCAACCTTAACGTCATAAAGCTATGAGAGTTTTTGTGCGCAAAGAAAACAAAAATAACAACATCAATTTCTCCTCTTCCATGTCAGTCTTCGATGTGTGTCTAATGGATCTGGAATGATACGAGGGTGAGTAATGACTGACTTTTCATTTTGGGGTGAACTATCGATTTAAGTAAATGAATACAGTATGTTGATTTAAGTTCATCTTAACGCAAGCACAAAGTCTTTCAAATTCTACATACGCTGAAAAAATCAAAACAATATTACTTTACCCTTTCAACGAACCACAAGTTGGCGATGCTAAATGCTTGTGGCGATCAACGTGTTGCGGTTGCTATTACTGTGAACCAGTTCATCCCAGCGTGAACTCGGGGAGCCACTTTTCTCCCATCGATCTTGTGTGTCCAACTGTGAAGAATAACTGCAACAAACACCTCGAACGCACCAACAAGAAGAGAAGTTGCTCCTCCACCGGCGTGCCAATCAAATTCACCCACTCAAACCGCCTGATAGGTCAGGAGAGGTGAGTCATCAGTGTAAAATATGACTTCTATACACCATTGTGCACTTTCATATCGAAAAAGACGAGGCGAGATAAGGTCGACATTTAAATCAGCGCACGGAGACATACTCGCGCATGGTTAATGGGTATTCTGTGCATTATTTCTGTGTAATATGCCATAACACTTATTCCAAATGAGCTAATTTGTTGGTCCGGTGAGCACACAAATCCCGTTAAGGTGTAATTCAAGAGTGGTCAGACTGTGCGAGCTCAAAGGTGAGGAGAGCGGGAGGAATTGTGGGTATTGACGTGCTTTCAGCGAGCAGAAATATTGAGCAGCGGAAAACTGCTGGAGCCCTTGAGAGAACTATAGAGATAGCCCGACTCTCCGCGAGCTGCTAAATGTCGAATTAAACAGTCAATCAATTTCAGGGTGAATAAGAGAAGGGAGAGAAAGAGTAAGAATGGGCCGACGCATCGACACGAGTCAGACTGGAAATAAATGAGGTCTCGGCTCATAATAAACCCATATTTGTAATAAACAGATGCTGTAGAGCCATAAAATTGTCTTTTTAAATGGAGAGGGATTTGGCTGATGACGCACCATTACACACAGTGTTAACGCCCGACAAGGCCAGGAAGGGCCAGATAGATAGATGAAGAGAAAGATGGCACGCTTGTTCTCCATCACACTTCCCTGCTCCCGCTCTTTTCAGGTCTCTCGCTGTGGAATGAACACTGAAGATATTCTGTAGCGAGAGAAGCTAATTTTATTCATAGGACCGAAAGATGGATAAAAGAGAACCGAATAGAGAGGGAGAGGGAGAGGGAGAAAAGAAAAGACGGGAGAAAAAGACCGACAGCCAGAGAAAAGCAATGGATAAAATATGTATTGAGATTCAGCTGTGTAATGTTACACGCCACAGAAACAGAACGGCAACAGCCTGAAGCCAATAATTCTACGCTAGTTAGACTAATGCTAACAACAAATGACACCGTTTGAAGTTTTCACTTGGAGAAATTCATTGTCTAACCATACTTGTTGAAGGGGAGGCCCTTTGTCTCTCAGGTGTGAATCGCTAAATATTCATGGTCATTGTCACTCCTTCACATACGTCCTTTCTAACACAAAACACGTTTTATATTAAATATTGTTTTTGAATGTTTTTGAAAGAGTCAGCAGGATGATTTTTTTTCGCAAAACCACAAATATGCAGTGTTGGGGGTTAACGCAAAGTAACGTGAGTTAGGTAATAATATTACTATTATAATAATATTAATATTAATTATAATAATATAAATTTTTTCAAGTAACTAGTAAAGTAACACACTACTTTTGAATTTCTAAGAAAATATCTGAGTTACTTTTTCAAATAAGTAACGGCAGTTACTTTTTTTCCCCATTTATTTGTTTGAAAAGTCTCCTGTCAGGAAATTGGGAGTAAACATGATGTTACTGTATTCTAGACTAAATGTGAACATGCATTAATTCATCTCACTCACAAAAAACAGATTCAGTATTCCTCAAAATGAAATGCAAACTCAGAATATGATGCAACCCTGCAATAATTAAATATGTTAAATAAAACAAATATCCTTTATGTATTTAATCCCATTTTATTAACCAGTGTCTTTGCTGCTGACCTCCGATGATGCAATTCAACCATACTAATACGCAAAAATTACTTTAGATAAACTAACATTTGTGCTTTATTTTTTTTTTATAGCTGAAGAGTGATCTCCTGCATAAATGCACTTTTTCTTTCAGCCGAGGTAAATTAATTTCATTTTTGGTGTAAAAGGGATTTTACATTAGAATTGTTTGTATAAAAAACAAAAAAAGCAAGCCCACATTTAAAAAGTAACGCAAAAGTAATGTAACACATTACTTTCCATAAAAAGTAATTAGTTACTTTTTTAGGGAGTAGCGCAAAATTGTAATGCATTACTTTTAAAAGTAAGTTTCCCCAACACTGCAAATATGTACATGGGTAGTTGACAAATAGGCAGTAAAAATATGGTTATTTTTTGTAAAAGAACATTTTTAAAAAAGAATGTATGTATGTAGTGTGAAGTCTGCTCTTTGAGAAAATATAAAGTGTCCCTAAATTCGTCAATTGTTTGATTTATTTATTTATTTTATTTTATTTTTTACATTTTTACGGTATCTGTACCATACATTTGTCCTATGGTGTGACATAGCAAAAATAAAGATAATAATAATAATACTAATAATAAACTCTTAATAATATACAAATAGCTTAAGAGAGATTTGTCCTTGTTGTTAGACACATATTTTCATACAGTGCTATTTATTTAATATGAAATTATAATTAACATCACTTTTTTCCCCATCACTTTTTGGGACAATTTTAAGACAAACTTTGACAACAAGACAAACTTTGCTGTCATCCGTTCAAAACTGCTGAAAATTATAATATTTTAAGAAGAGTGATATTTATATCTCCCCTATGGCAATACTCAACTGTTATTTTAAGATATTTTGAGATAAAAACAAATCTGTGGTTCTGTTATGTGTGTCACACCATAGGACATTATGTCACACTAAAGGACAGAAATGGTATTTATAAAAGTATTTCTATTTAATCTTGGACATATCAAAGTAGAAAGATAATTCAATTTTGATAAAAACAATATCAACGTGTTTTTTTTTTAAACAAAACAAAATAAAATAATTTTCATATCTCAAATTCAGATGAAACTAATCTAACTAACTCTCTTTTCCACTAATTTTTCTCACTCAAATGTTTCTGTTTTAAAAACAAAGTATCACATTTTATATTTATATTTTTATGATACTTTATAACAGTACACGTTTTCTGCAATCAGAAAATAGTTTAATGTAATTACTGAATTTAAGAACACTGAAAATGATCAAAAAATAATAAAAAGGAGTTAAACAAATCTTATTTAATTATTTAAAATGCTTCTTAAAGAGACCTTGTCCTCTGGTGTGACATATTTGTCCTGTGGTCTGACAGTACAGGCGTCACCACCGGAGGACATTTTCTGTCACACCATAGTACGTTTCAGCTTTTTGTGTCAATTAATGACCTTGCTATTCCGAATTAACCTGTCATTAGCGAGACTCATTTGAATAATTTTCCAGTTTAACATAGTTTAACATACAGTTTTTAATTAAAAATATAATTTAGGGGTGTCACGCCAAAGGACAACAAAAAGTAACTCTTTTGTAGTGGTTCCATATTTGAACAATTCTGAGACAAAAATTGATCATGTGCTCATATCATGGGCTTGACAGGGGGCTTCAGTACTGGTAAACTAATTTAAATTTTTTGGAATTGGTCGATTTAAAATCAGAATATGGTGTCACACCAGAGGACATGGTTTTCGGAGACAAAATGTATCAAGTTCCTATGCTTTCAGAAATATGTGGATAAAAAATATGATTGCCCTTTACAAAAATAGACACTTGTACAATTATGCCAGAGGTATTTATTAAAAATGTTTTGCTTTTCTTTTTAATTTATAAAAGTTGTAATTTATTGAACAATTCTTGAGACAGTCACACCACAGGACAATTTTGACTGCATTTTAAAAAACTACAATATTAATTATATTCATTTTTCTCTTGTGGGACAGTGAAAATGTCATGTCACGTCAACAACCCACAACCCTGCTCACATATTATTATTACCCCCTCAGAACTCAGAAGGTTAAAAAAAAGAAAGAGAAGAAATTGTTGAATAAAGTCATTATTTTTATTTTCTATGCACATAAAAGGTATTCTCATAGCTTTATAACATTATGGTTGAACCACTGCTGTCACATGGACTACTTTATCAATGTCCTTACTACCTTTCTGGGCCTTGAACATGTCAGTTATGCTGCTGTCTATGCAGGGTCAGAAAACTCTTGGATTCCATCAAAAATATCTCAATTTGTGTTCCAAAGATTAACAAAGGCCTTACAGTTTTGGAACGACATGAGGGTGAGTAATTAATGACAGCATTTTCATTTTTGTGTGAATTATCCAAGGCTTTTTCCAGCAAGGCTAGCAGTTCTGTACCAAATAACTAGTTTGTAGGTGTCTCATATCACATCTACGCATTCAGTTACAAACAAGATTTGCAACCGAGAGCTGCAGACACATGCAAAGCAATTAAAAATGGAGCAGAAACACAAAGAAGAGATGGAAGGAATAATAATGTGAACTGGCAGTGGGAGAATAACGGAGCACCTGTAGATGCCGAGAGGAATTATCCTACTCATTTACTCTCTGTTGTGTTTGTTTGAGAATGTGGCAAAAATCAGCGCTACGGGATTGAAGGCCTGTGGTCTACCACCACACACTCTTTACTCTAGTAATTACATCTCTTTCTCAAGGGCACCTTGTCCTCCAAAATCACTTTTGAGTCCGAGAGCAGTGTGGGACGGCGCGGAACCTCACATGTGCAGAACAAACGCGTAATTGAGGGACCGCAGTGATTAGCCCGAGCGCCATTTATTGAGGACGCACATCTGCACCTGTGCATGGACTCTGTGGGCCTTCACTGGCAGATGATAAAAAAAATAGCAGCTGTAAATATTTCCCACAAACCCCCTTTGGCCAAGCACAAAATGTCTGAAATCTCCCTATCTCCCTTCCCTCATTTTCACTTTCCTTAAGGCTGCAAAACTATCCAAAACCTGTAAAGAGCAGCACAACTGAGCACTTTACCCACACACACTTCACACACCAGCTTCGGGTGGCATGAAAGAGGGACAAAACTACTGGGACACCAACAGAACAACTTTAAAAAAGGGCTACAGGCTGACAGACATTTTGTGACTCCAATTATTTATTTATATTATTTATAGTACAAAAACATTACTTTAGGTAAAGGCTTAAAGGAGAAGTCCTTCCAAAACAAAGATTTACACATAATGTACTTACCCCCTTGTCTTTCAAGATGTTCATGTCTTTCTTTCTTCAGTCGTAAAGAAATTATGTTTTTTGAGGAAAACATTTCTGCATTTTTGTCCATATAATGGACTGCTGTGGTGCCCCCGATTTTGAACTTCCAAAATGCAGTTTTAATGCAGCTTCAAACGATCCCAAATGCAGCTGTAAACGATCCCAGCCGAGAAAGAAGGGTCTTATCTAGCGAACCGATCTAGCGGTTATTTTCATTAAAAAAATACAATTTAAATACTTCTTAATCTCAAACGCTCGTCTTGCCTTTCTCTCCATGAACTCTGTGTATTCTGATTCAAGACAGTTAGGGTATGTCGAAAAACTCCAATCGTATTTTCTCTGTTTACAACCGCATTTGGGATTGTTTGAAGCCGCATTTAAACTGCATTTTGCCAGGTCAAAATCGGGGCACCATACCAGTCCATTATATGGACAAAAATGCTGAAATGTTTTCCTCAAAATACATAATTTCTTTACAACTGAAGAAAGAAAGACATGAACATCTTGGATGACAAGGGGGTGAGTACATTATTTGTAAATTGTTGTTCTGGATGTGGACTTCTCCTTTAAAAGACATTGTGTGCTGCCTTGACTAGAAAGAACTCTATGCAAATTGCTCAGTTTGTTTACACCAGTGTGTTTCAGTCATGTTTACTATAAAAACCCACGTGGAGATAAAAACCGGTTGTTTTTAACAACACTGCATCGCATAAACACTCATGAGTCAAAAACACTTCAAACACTCAAATCACCATACAAACCTCAAAACTTGGTATACAAAATATGACAAGTACAGCAATCAACTAACTGCTCATTTGAGTAGAGGAACAAACTCATCCTGACTTCACACTTAAAAAACATTTTTTTCTCAGCTTGTTCAGTTAAAAAACAATATACTTAAAATTGTTATACACAGTAGATGTTAACTTAATCCATTTGTGTTGGGAGTACTTGCCAGTATAATAATATTTAACATTTTTAAAATACTTTTTATTACTTTATCTACCAGGGGTGGGCGATATACCGGTAGACACAATTAACCAATAATATCCAACTGCAGACCCGCAGCAGCACCAGTTTCAGAACCCCAGTTTCAGAACCCCAGCCACAGAACCGGAAGTGAGGGGTGGAGCTTACGTTCTTATCAGAGCAGCGCCACCCACGGTTATGGAGCGTAATTTGCTTTTATTTCACAAGAAACATTATACTTTATTTGTGCATCTTACGATACATTTAAAAAATATTTTGTTTAATATTATTGTATAAAGGTGTTCTTTCATTGCATTACACAAGTTATTTTCTGTTCATGATATTAAAAATAATGCTTGAAACTTAAGGCATTTTATATTAAATATGCTTTAATCACAACATGACAAATAAACATTTACTCCAAAGCAAAGAACATGCATCATGCATTTCTCTACAAGAAAATTAAAACATTTCAATAAAACTTTACACACTCACACAAACAGCAGCATAATTTTAAAAGAAACAAACTAAAACTATACAACAATTACAGTTTACCCAATTAACAATTCACTATTATGCCCAATTAGTCATGACAATCATGTATAAATTAAAATCAAAAATTACAAAATGAACAATTCACACAATTCGCACATTTTGTCATGACAATCTTGCATTAATTCAAATTAAAATGTATCAACTGAACAGTTCACTCTTAGGCCCATTTTGTCAGGACATTCTTGCAGAAATAACTCCATGTCATCCCTGAAAACAAAATTAAATTATTAAATATAAACTATTTGTTTATATTTATGAATAATTAGCATCTTTAAAACTTCACCGCAATGCCCATTTGCAACACGCGATCCACAAATTAATCAAAACATCCGCAGAAAAAGTTCTACACCTTAAAAATGACAACAAATTGAAGATTCCATAGGATAATAAAGCCAATCACAAAATAAGTATAAACACTTAACCTAATAAATACGATAATTATTCACCATATGACAGCAAAAACATTAGCGACTGCTCACCATCATCTCCGCCATGCTTATCTCGTTAATAGCTCCGCCCCTTACATCCGGTTCTGTGGCTGGGGTTCTGTGGCTGGGGTTCTGAAACTGGTGCTGCTGCGGGTCTGCAGTTGGATATACCTCCAATTAACTGGTAGGAATTTGTCAACCATCAGAGATTTGCGGATACATGCTTACGTGATGTTGATGTGCTACATGGTGACAAAAAGTTATTTTGGCCACTTTATAGGCCTTGAACTGTTAAATACACTCACTTGTATGTGTTAAAATGCCTGTCTTTGCATGTAAACATAGTAATTTAGGTCTTAAGTGATCCGGGCAGCTCTTAAAGTGACAGTAGTCTAATATTCCTGCTGTCTGTCATTCATGTTAATCAAACAACAAAAGAGAAAAAATCTCTCACTGCTCTTGACCAAATCACTTTTGTAACTTTAATATGATGAAATATAATATTTAATGTACACATTGAAGACTATGCAGTGAGCTGGATAAAATGAGAGGTTTTTTTTTTTTTAAGCTAGTATTAGTTTTTTATTAGACACTGTGATATTGGTATCAAAAATTTTGATATTATAAAGACCTTATTTAAAGCAAAAATACCTATGTATTGTGATATATATTGTTACCGTGATATAAAATTACTCATATTGTAATATAAGATTTTGGTCATAATGCCCACCCACTCACTGACGCTCCAGAAGGAAAAAATATGCATTAAGAGCCAGGGGTGAAAACTTTTGACCGGAATGATATGTACATTTTTCTTATTTTGCCTAAATATCATATTTTTTTTTTCATTTAGTACTGCCCCTCAGAAGCTACAGAAGATATTTACATGTTCCCCAGAAAACAAAATAATTTACATTTACCTTGATCTTTAAATTCCAAAAGTTTTCACCCCCAGCTCCTAATGCATTGTTTTTCCTTCTAAAGCATCAGTGAGTGTTTGAATCTTCTGTAATAGTTGCATATGAGTCCCTCAGTTATCCTCAGTTTGAAAAGATGGATCGCAAAATCATACAGTCAGTGCTGGAAAGGGTTCAAATAAACAAAAATGCTGAAAAACCAAAGAATTTGTTGGACCTGAAGGATTTTTCTGAAGAACAGTAGGCAGTTTAATTGTTCAGGACAAACAAGGGACTCATGAACAACTAAACAAAAAACACAGCTGTGGATCATTCAGGTAACAACACAGTATTAAGAATCAAGTGTATGTAAACTTTTGAACATTTTTATAAATTCAACTACTATTTTCTCTTGTGGACTATATGTAAACACCTTTAATGTGGAATATCTCATTCAGGATAGTACTCAGTAAAAAAAAATAACATGCATTTTGTATGATCCCTTTTATTTTAGTAAAAACATTTTGCAGATTCTGCAAGGTGTATGTAAACTTTTGACTTCAGCTGTATATATTGTAAATGATCATTGAAAATGATTTTACTAAGTTTTAAATAAAACAAGGATTATTAGGGTTTTACAAGAAAATACCATTTCAGTTTTTGCATTTCAAAATTTCATGTTTTTGTAACTGTGAAATTTTGACACATTAACTGTCATTCATTCAAATTAAAGTTTATCGCACTGATTTTCGCACTGAACATTTATCTTGGTACGAACAGGCATTTAGTTTCTAGAACTTAGCATTTTTTACTGAGAAGAGCTAAAACTGAAACACAATAGACCGGTAGTTTGATCTGTATGGCGTAGGCAATTAAATTTGTGAGTAACTGCATGATTGATGTTTTCAGTCAGGACTGAGATCAGATAGACTGACAGCTTGCAAGGATAAACTATTCAACCAGCTCCTGGCAAAAACTAGAGACATTTCCTCCTGGTTCAGCTAGATTGCACCAAGCTCTAAATCAAATCAGACGCCATCCCTAGCAGGCGGATTTCAAAACCCCCCCGGTATCTCTTCCTCTTCTCTGCTCCTGATGTGTTTCTTATTACACTGTTTCCCAAATGTGAAACTTTTTGGTCAGATCCGAGGCTCGTAGTGTTAATAATTAAGCCATCGCTCTGCTCGGTCGACTACGTCTACACACTTCATTGCAGTCAACACGGCATATCCAAACAACCCTCCTCTCCTGCATGGATAAAAACACACACGGACGTCCTCGCAGGTGCTGCTCGGCCAATCAAAGTTTCTCCTACAGAACCAGCTTCAGGAGGATGTAATTGTGGGAAACACTGTGCTGGCACAGCATGAGAGCATATCTGTGCAAATTAACCATAGATTGATGCAGAAAAACAGGCAGGTGTGGATGGGCGCTGGGCCTAGGTGAGGAGTTAAATTACAGAGCTGACGAATACACTGTCATCATCTGCGACACAAAATATTCAGGCGTTAATAATGAGTGTGGTATTATAACAGCTAATGAAAGCATGCGGAAGGGTAGAAGAACAGACAATTTTACAGCTCAAATAATAAACAGTAATAATTCATGTGAGTGTTTTAACAAAAATACGAGCTTCTAATGTCTGGTTTTGAACCTTGTTTACTTCCACTGTGTTACTATATCCATGTGATAATTATATATTTATATTATATCTAAAATATATATTATATGCTTGTATGTGGGACAATTTGGATAAAAATGTGTGATTATAAAATAATAATAATAATAATAATAATAATAATAATAATAATATTAATAATAATAATAATAATAATAATAATAATAATTATTATTATTATTATTATAATTTAAAATGTTAAATATTTGATAAAATATATTAAATGACTATTTTAATATTTGACTATAAAAAATAATTATTTAAAATATAAAATTTTATATTACTACTATGACTTTACTACTACTTCTACTACTACTACTAAAAACAAAAACTAAAATATTATATATCAATATAATAATAAAAAATAATAATAATATTTAATAATAAAGTATTATTATTATTATTAAAAGCATTAAATATTTAATAAAATATATCAAATATGACTATATATTAAATATGTAACATTTGAGTGAAAATAAAAAATCCAGTTTTAATTAATAATAATAATAATAATAATATATTAAATATTTAATAAAATATATTAAATGACTACTATAATATTTGACTGTAAAATAAAAAAAATATAATAATTCAAAATATTATCTTATATTACTACTACTACTTCTGCTAAACCAAAATATATTATATCATAAAATATTCTATTTAATAATAATAATAATAATAATAATAAATTATTCAGTATTATAATGATTAATTTACAACAACAAACAAAACAACAACAACAATAATAATAATAATAATAATAATAATTAATAAATAACTATTAAAATAAGTACAACTATTAAATATTTAATAAAATATATTGGATATGACTGTTACTGGACTGGACTGAAAATACAAAATCCGGTGTTTAATAATAATAATAATAATAATAATAATAATAATAATAATAATAATTATTATTATTATTATTATTATTGTTATTATTAAAACATTAAATATTTAATTAAATATATTAAATATCACAATTTTAATATTTGACTGTAGAATAAAAAAATTCAGTGTTTAATAATAATAAAAAGGAAAATAACAATAATTTATAAAAAACATTATATATTATAATATTATAATATAGTATAATATAATATAATATAATATAATATTATTATTATATTATATTATATTATATTATTATAACTTTACAATACAAACATAACATTAGAATATTTTATGGCTGACTAAATTTTTATAAAAAATGAAAGAATATATGAGACACTGAAAAAAGATCTTGATGTAAAGGAACACAGAGCCAAATTAAACTGCAATAAGCCATATTGCGATTCCAGTTTTGATTAAGCTCACAGCCCTAGTTGTGATTATTGCGATTATGCCAAGTTGCACAGAATTCGCACTTTCGTTGCTGATGTAAAACGACTTGTCACCAGAAACTTCTGAACACGTCAAACAAATCAGTTTGCGCTCCACAGAAAAACGACAGACAAGAGACAGAGTAAATGATGACAGAATTTTCATCTCTGAGTGATAAAATTGTTCAAGACAAAGAACTAACAAGCCAAAAATAAATGTTCCTAAACTGGAGAGAACATTCTCAATCACTCATAGGGATTCATGTTTCTGACTGTTTGTGAGCCGGCAGCATAAAGCAGCTCTATGTAAGGATTGAAGTCAGCTGCCTCTGAACACAAAGTCATCACCTGAACGCATAAATCAGCCACTCAAAGCTAATTGTTATTCTGCTTCCATGTATTCTTTGATCGCGCCATTCACGTCTGAGTCTGTGTGGGCCAGGAAACACTAAGCTATCTTTGACACATGGATCTTTTATAAATCAAAGGACATTTATTATCTCCGTACAAACGACCTGGGGAATTCTCAGATATGGAGAGCCACAATATCATTATAAAATCCAATCCGCCGGGTGTATCGAATACGTCCCATGATTACTTCCACGCGAAAAGCTCTGCTGACATAATGAACGGGGCATTTGCCGAGCCTGTGATAACGCTCCTGCTCCGTATCGATCTGATCTGGGAACAGTGGATATCTTTAACGCTGCAGTGGAGAGTCCTTTAAATGGCTCACCTCCCATACCTCATTTATCAAATGTAATCTGTTAGTATTCCACAACATTAATCAACCCGCTGTCCCACTTTCTCGTGTCCGCGCGTTCACGCGCTCTCGTGATGTGTGTGTGTGGGAGTCCAGGAGACTGTCTAGTTGTTGATTTTGCGTCTGCTCTTGATTAAGGGTGTTTACGGGTAAAAGTGTGTCTTATAAAGCTTTGCCCGGACTGATATTGATTCTCTACAGAAATTTATAGCCAACCAATCATACAACAGGTGAACACAAAGCCATTTTACAACATCCAGCTCGGCGTGAAAGAAAAACCAGATGATGTATTCCACCCTTTATCTCAGACAATGAGCTACAGCTGTAAATCTTTGCACATAAAAATGTGATTCTGAAACTTTCTTCTAAAGCCTAAAGGCAACACCCTCCCAGCTAACAAATGTTCTGAAAACATTGTCGGAAAAGTGATTTGCAATATTTCTAAAATGTTAAAATGTCCAGTTTTCTTCTCATGGTGAGAACATTATTTAAAAGTTAGTATAACTTTCTCCTAACCTTTTAAGTATAACATTCTTTGAATGTATATTTGAAGAGTTTATTTGCAAAAACCGATAAACACCACTTTAAAAAAATGAACTGAGTGACGTGCATTATTCTCCACACATAGCGCAATCTGAACCCTAAACACATTGTATTGTCCACTTTCAAGGCATCGTGAGTTCACATTTTACTGCAGAAGCCGACAAGCGCCGTCGTTGTTTGTGAACAGAGGCCGATAAGTCCATTTTAGCGAATCAGCATGCTGTATTTAGGTCAGGTGACAAGGCTGCCAGTCACTTTGAAAAGACGCGCTATAGCTGAGAGGAGTTTTGTCAAAGCTGACTAAAAGTGATCAATCATTTCGACAAACTTGATGAACCTGTGATATCTTCTTTAGGCCGTAAAAGGAAAATAAAAGTTGAAACTTTTTCACAGAACCTTGTTATCTGTTTTTGCAAATAAACTCTTCATTTGTAATATTCTAAGAACGTTAACATTCAGCAAATATCAATAACATCAAAAGGAAGTTCCGAGAATGCTCTTCTAAGAATGTTTTCTCTGAACAATAAGATGAAAATGCATATTAAATTGAAATATTATAAGAATGTTTTATAATACTTGAAAAATGTTCTGTCTGGACATTTATATAACCTTTAGAAAACAGTGTAATTGTGAACGTTCCTTATTATACCTTTCGACATTGAATGAATTCCAGCTTATATAATTTTTCTTACTTTGTTTGCCATATTTAGTTCAATTTTTACTAAGTATTTCCATCATCATGGATTTATTTATTTATTTTTTGCCACTGAACTTATCCACCATGTTGCATTTACAGTGCCCTCCAGTAATATTGGCACCCTTGGTAAATATGAACAAATGTGCAATTGAAAGTGGGAGGAAAATCTCATCATGAAATAAGTGTTTTTCTCCAACGCATTTTGGCCAAAATTATTGGCACCCCTAGAAATTCTTACGAGTAAAATATCTCTAAAATATATTCCCATTCATATTTACATTTTAATTTTTAGCACACCAGGGAGACTAGGAGCATGAAATTGTCTGGTCAAGACTTTCTGTTTCACAGAAATATAAATCTGAGGAAAGACAAAGGCCAAGTTCCCTTAATCATCCATCACAAAGAGTAAAAGCAAAGAGTTCTGAAGAAACTGTAAGAAATGAGCTAAAGCATTGAAAATCCCCATTTCCACCATCAGGGCAATAATTAAGAAGTTCCAATCAACTAAAGATGTTACAAATCTGCCTGGAAGATCATCCTAATACATGGTTAGGAGGAGAATTTCAGTGGGCAGAGACTCTCTCGACATGTTGTTTGGGATGGTTTCAAGAAAAATCCTCCTCGCTTATCCAAAAACAAACTGCAATTAGCTCACCGCCATATTAGATTAGCTTTTCTGCCATCTTAGATTCATTTTATTATTTATTTACATTTTTACTGAGCTTATCCGCCATTTTAGATTTACATTTTTTACTGAGGTTTTCCGCCATTTTGGGTTTATTTATTTATTTAGTCACTGAGCTTAACCGCTATATTGGATTTATATTTTTACTGAGCTTGTCAACCATATTGAATTTATTTTTTCACTCAGTTTACCTTAGATTTAGTTTTTCACTGACCTTGTCCATGTCTTAAATTTATTTGCCTTAAAATAATATAATTAGGCTGAAAAAAGGCATCTTAGTAGGTAGCATTAAGTTAAATACATAATTTTAAAGCATTATAGGTGTGTTCCTGATATGAAGGCTCTTTCAAAACTATGTTTGGAACAGACTTTGTGCACCTATGATGATTTAAAATGCTTTAAACTTATATACTAACTGTCAGCAATCTGTCATCACAACCCATGTAAGCAGTAAAAAAGCACAATGCCTTAAAGTTCCTCTATTAAAATCTCATTCAGCTGAGGTCCATTGTCCAATAACACACGACAAAGATATGAGTTTAGAGGCGATCACTCACCTTTCTTGTCCCCAAAGAAGAGCGTCTGTTGTGCAGGGTTTGACCACTGGAGGGAGGTGTTGTCATTATGTTCCACACGGCAGGTCAAGTTGGCTATTCCTCCTTCTGTCACAGTCATGTTCTGGACAATAGGGAACTGGCCTTGGGCTCCTGGAAGAGACAGACAGAAAGTGGGTAAAAGACAAGCACAGCAACATATGGAGCTTTCAACCTTTAGCATGAGCGTAGCTATGAACAGAAAGAATCAAGAAGACGACAAAAAAAGCTAAAAATCCGTATCATTTGGAAAGAGTAAAACAGCTCTTTCAGAGAAGTTCTTGTAATATTAATGCCACATAAAAAACACCAAGCATTACAATGTTTTACAGGCAGTTAAAAATAGAGCATGATGGAAAATATTCAACCTAGTCAGTCAAAGTGACAGATAATGACTATTTGCAGCGCAACCTCTGGCTATAATGCATTTTGCTGAAGCCCAGATCATGTGGTTTGGTTTGTGGTAGAGCTGTTCCAGAAAGGCAAAGTGGAAGAGAGTTATTTGCATCTAAACGTGGGTGAAAAGTACAGAAGGCGATGAAAGTTACTTGCAGCATTCAACACTAAATCATAATTGAGTCAGAAACACACGAAGAGAGCAGGCAACCGCTAAACTCATGCCTTCGTAAACGCAAGATCTGTGAAGAAAGATTCAGGTCTGTTTTCAAAGGCAGCCAAATGACAATAAGCAGCTTTTGTGGCAGAAGTTCAACCCGGAGGTGTTGAAGGAATTTAGGACTCATCAGAAATCAGAATAAAACTGAAGCCTTTGTTTTAGCCCGCAAAGTCAGCAACATGATGTTAAGGTATTGTGGAGGCCAAATGTTTTTGAACTGCAAACCTGAGTCAGTTTCCCACATTGAATTTTCATTTTTCATTCTCACCTAAAGGTCAAGGTGATTTTTTATTTTTTTTTTTAATATTATGCAACTATTACAGAAGGTTCAAATGCTCACTGATGCTTCAGAAGAAAACACAATGCATTAAAAGCCGGGGGTGAAAACTTTTGGAATTTGAAGATAAGGGTAAATTTAACTTATTTTTTCTTCTGTGAAACATGTAAGTATCTTCTGTAGCTTCTGAAGGGCAATACTAAATGAAAGAAATATGATATTTAGGCAAAATAAGAAAAAATTACACATTTTAATTTTGTTCAAAAGTTTTCAACCCCCAGCTCTTAATACATTGTAGTTTCCTTCTGTAATAGTTGCAATAGTTAATGGTTTTTATACTGTACAAACCCTATTTTCTATCGCCCTACACCTACCCTACACCTAAACCTAGCCCTCACAGGAGACTGTGCACACTTTTACTTTTTTTAAAAAACTCATTCTGCATGATTTATAAGCCTGTTTCCTCATGGGGACCTCACAAATGTCCCCACAAGGTCAAAATTTACTGGTATTACTATCCTTGTGGGGACATTTGGTCCCCATAACGTGATAAATACCAGGTGCACACACACACACACACACAAACTGAAATACTGAAAAGAGGGGTGGGGTGAGCAGAGCTCATTATCATTTAAAGCAACATGCACTGAAACAGCTCGCTGTGAACAGAGCCGTTATTGATGAGGTAAAAAGGGTGTTGTTTTACACGACCTTTGAGAAATTTTAACCAAAGTATGTTGCGGACATTTCATGAAGACCCTAAAGAATTACCAACTTGGAAAATGAGTATCTGATGTCCTCTTTAAAGGTAAACAAACAATAAAATGGCAAATGAATGAAACTCATTAATCTTTAAACAACAGGAAAATGACTTCTGTGTGAATAACAACAGAAACAAAATAGGATGTTCCCTAAGCACCTAAATCCACAGATGAGGGTCACTCTAGAGCCCTTGCTTACTATGATCTGAGCCAAAGACTGAATATAGGTTTAGCTCAGTGAGAAATAATTCACAAACTGACATCCATCACGGTACCCCAGGGTTAGACAGGCAATAACAGATCACCTTGTGCAGGGAGGGGAGCTAATGAAAAACCATACACTCACTCGCACACACACACACACATATATAAAGACAACCCTGGAGAGGACATGATAGATGAATAATCTGTATTTATTTAAAGTGAAGAAGTGATGACTCTCACAGACCAGAGGTCAACATCTCCAGCGCCACCGCTGCCAGACAATGGGACGTCAGGAGAGATGAAAAATGTTCGAATGTGATGTAATAGATAAAGGAGAAGGGCGATGGCGCGATGGAAGAAAAACTCAGTGTCCTAACCAAGCAAGTTTTGAGAACTAAGTCCTAACTGAAAGAGAAAAATAGCAACCACACACCCAGAGAAGTCATGGATTAAAATGCGAAAGATGTGATTTAGCGCATGATTAGGACACGGTGGGCACAGATTGGTGGCTGATGAGAGAAATAGAGATCGACGGGTATCTAGTTCAATTCAACTCTGCAAATTTAACATCTTTTTCAGTCCGCTGTTAATTGCAGCATGTCACAATTAGCCTGATTTGAGAGCCCGTCCAGATATGGTGTAGCTTTCATAAGAGAACCAGGAGGACAAGAAGAAGTGAGCGAGTGAGAGAGACGGAGAGGGAGAGCTGCTAAGGGCCTCTCCACAGGCTTCCTGACAGAAGAGCACGTCGGCCAGCTGTGGTGCTTATTTCTTTTCCGTGCCTCTGGCGGTCATATTACATACACACAAACACTGAGGAGGCGTCCGTTTGGGATTTATTTAATTTCTTCGCTTGTTTTAGTGAGAAGGAAACAGTTGCGTATTCCACAGTCTTGATTAGTATGAGCTGAAAATACTATTACACTGTAATGCTAATGAGATTTATTTACAACAAACTTGCAGATAATGTATGATGAGAAAAAAACATGAGATAAGGGTCATTTTGCTACAATTTGTTTTGTCACGTTCATGCAGGAGCAGAGTTCAGTTCTGCTTTTAGTTGTGTATTCTGTTATTGAACCTTAAATTCACAGAAATTCAAACGGCTGAATTTTGAGAGTTTAGTAAAAAAAGAACCTGCAATATTTGAACTGGTGGTGGACCAGTATGGATTTTTTGATGGCTGATGCCGATATCAAGCCAAAATCTTAAGGTTACAAAAGGGTTTTGAAGTGATACAATAGCCTAAATAACCTTTCTGTGAACAGTTCTTAAAAGAATCATATTTTTCTTAGCATGGAAAATATTTTAATAATCTAAAGAACATTTTTACACTATAAAGAATCTTTTGCAGAATGGAAAGGGACCATCGATGCCAATAAATAACTTTACTTTTGAGAGTGTAGTAAATAATGTGCACAGTGGTTTCAGCAATTAAATTTATAATTAATTTACACATTTACATATTTATTAAAAAAAAAAAAAAAAAACTCCATTCACACTTAGTGTTGTCAAAATAAGTCTTATCGTCAATACTAATTGGCCGAACAGAAAAACGTAAAAATGAATAAATAAATAAATGGCTATCGTCCACTTACCCACATTCTGCAAAATATCCTCTTTTGTGTTCAAAAGAAGAAAGAAACTTGTATTTTGCATATTTCCAGCTAAGAGTGCTTTGAATAACAAATAACTGCTGAGAAACACCTAAAACTACCCACAATGCTGAAAACATAATTCTGTAAAACATACAGTGAGAAAAAGAAGGAAATATGCGTAAATAATGACAGAATTTTCATTTTGGGGTGAACTGTCCCTTTAAATTCAAAAGGAATTTTAAGAGTTTAGTAAATGAAATATGAATATTAGCAATATACAGTCAAACCAAACAATTTTCAGATACCAGATTTAATTTCTTTCTTTTTTTTTTTTTTTTAACTAGTGGGTGCAGGACACTGTAGTTCATTTATGTAAGTGAGGACAACAAAATAAAGTAAACTGTGACATATTACACCCAAAAATTCTTCATAAAGTGGACTACCAGTAAAAGTGATAAAAATTTGGGACCAAAAATTATTCAGACACTTTGACCTGACCATGTTTTGCTTAAGTGTTTTTTTTTTAAATTGCTTTTTTTAAAATGATGAAATCTGAGAGCTTTCAGACCAATCATAGACAGCAACTGATACGTTCAAGGCCCAGAAAGGTAGTAAGGACGTTGTTAAAGGAGTAGTTCACTTCCAGAACAAACATTTACAGATAATGAACTGACCCCGTTGTCATCCATATAGTGGATATCTATGGTGCCCACGAATTTGAACTTCCAAAAGGAAGTTTCAATACAGCTTCAAAATTGCTTTTTACACCACAGACTGAACAAAATTAAGCATTGCTTGGTAATTGGTTAACAAAAGTATTGATAGTTGTGTAAATATTGTCATAGTAAAGTTTTGTCCGAATTTATGGTTGATAGTAATCCATTACATACCTTTCTATCAAAGTTATCTGACATTATCAAGATGAATTTATGACAATTTATTGTTCTTGTTATATTTTACTACAGTTTTCTAAACTATAGTGAATAAACTTTGACAATGTGAGAAATTTTGAAGGGGTCTGAATACATTTTGATTTGACTGTATGTGTGTTATATTCCGTCAGGTCATAATGCACATTAGTTCTGAATGGCTAACTATGCTATATTACATATATAACAATATGAACCTTTTCTGGGTTCAGATTGTATAGTTATAGCATGCTAACCAGCCAAAAACATGACCTTATCTGGCTCAGGGGTCATATGAGACAGTAGAATAGGTCATTTACTACCTGATTAAGGTCTCCTACAGACCACAGCATTACAGGCGGAGGAAGAAAGAGACAGAGAAATGGATCTGTATTACTCTAGGTAGGCAGGATACATTATTCATCTGTGTTTTGCATGAAGCATGGCCTGCCAGCCCCTGTCTCTAGTTCTCTCTCTCTCTCTGCTTCCTTGATCTTCTCCTGCCTCATTTTCTCATCCCCATCCCTCATCACTCTTCTCTCTATAATCAGGAGAAAGGGTCAAGATCCATGGGAAATCAGTCATGGGAAACTGCACCAAAACTGTAGGTGCAAATCTGGTTCTATTTTTACACACGTGCTTGATAACAAACAATTAAGACAAACGAAATCTGTCAACTTAAGAAATCCCAGGAGGGCCCAAAACTGTGCGAATGCAAAAGACGATCACTGAGGTGTCACCATTCAGGAAGAAGAAGAAGAAAAAACTAATTAGGAGTCTAGAAATGATCACTATAAAATAAGGACGTACAGTACGTCAGCAGCATCTCTGTAAAGTCTGAACAGAAAATAATGTTAAAAATAAATAAATTAAATAACATTACTAAACAATATAGTATAAATATAGTATACAATAAACTGTAATACAATAAACTGTGTTCAGCAGTTGCAGGAGGAACTAAAATTGAAGGCCTTAGACAGGCTCTTCAAAGTCCTCCACGGACAATTCATGCTGTTGTTCAAACGAGTCTGTTCTACTTGCTCTGCGCTGGAAATATGTTAAGTTCCGGACAGGTTTTTACCATTAATGCAAAGCGTATTTTCGAGATGTGCTTCCAGCTATTCAGAGATGCCTGTTATTTTGCATATTTCCAGCTAAGAGTGCTTTTGAATAACAAATAACTGCTGAGAGACACCTGAAACTACCCACAATGCTGAAAACACAATTCTTTAAAACATACAGTTAGAAAAAGAAGGAAATATGCGTAGCTGAAGAGTTAAAACAGTTCAAAAGTTCAACACTGAGGTATCTCACAACACAAAACTTGAAATAAAAATCAATAAATAAATGAAAAATAAAGCTGTTTCTAGCATAATGTGCAATGCTACATAGAAATGTTACAGTAAGTATTTGAAAGGTCAAACCAAAAAAGTAAGCAAAAATCTAAAAATGAAACCAAGAATGAACATTTTGTCATTAACTTCACCCTCATGTCGTTCCAAACCCGTAAGACCTTCATCTTCAGAACACAAATGATGAAATCCGAGAGCTTTCAGACCATTCATAGACAGCAACTGATACGTTCAAGGCCCAGAAAGGTAGTAAGGACATTGTTAAAAGAGTAGTTCACTTCCAGAACAAACATTTACAGATAATGAACTCACCCCGTTGTCATCCATATAGTGGACATCTATGGTGCCCACGAGTTTGAACTTCCAAAAGGCAGTTTCAATACAGCTTCAAAGGGCTCTAAATGATTCCAGCCAAGGAAGAAGGGTTTTATCTAGTGAGACAATCAGAAATTTTCTAAAAATAATGAAAATTGATACACTTTTTAACTTCAAATGCTTGTCTTGTCTAGCTCTGCATGTACTCTGTGCATTCTGGTTCAATACAGTTAGGGTAGATCCACAAACTTCCATCTCATTTTTTTCTCCAACTTCAAAATTGTCCTACATTGCGGCAAAACTGCCGACCCTGTGCTTACAAAGTGAACGTGCAAAGAAGATTAAAAAAAGGTAAAACAGCGATGTAGGACAATTTGAAGTTGGAGGAGAAAATGAGATGGGAGTTTTTACATACCCTAACTGTCTTGAACGGGACTGCACAAAGTACGTATATGTAAAAGTATATAAATGTAATTTTGACCGATCGTTTTGCTAGATAAGACTTTATTTCTCGCTTGGGATCATTTAAAGCTGCATTGAAACTGCATTTTGGAAGTTCAAACTCACAGGCACCATAGAAGTCCACTATATGGAGAGAAAAGAAAGACATGAACATCTTGGATGACAACGGGGTGAGTTGTTTTGGAAGCGAACTACTCCTTTAAAATAGTCCATGTGACATCATGTGGGTCTCTATATTAATTTCTCTGTGGGAGAAGTAAAATGTTATTCAAAGAGCAGTTTTGCATCTACTGTATCTTGTTCTTTCTGTTCAGTGATCCTGCTCTTGGGACCCTTTGTGTGTTGCGATGATTTGATCAACACCAACACGCTCATGTGTCGACTTAATAGAGCAGTGAGGTAAGCCCTTCTCTCTGGTCAGAGGCGTTTGATTGAAACAAATCTCTCCTGGGATCAGGCCTGTCTAATGCTGCTTGAGCTCTCTCTCTCTCTCTCCCTGTATATATGCCTCATGTTCTCCTCTTCCCCTCTGTTTCTCCTTCCTGTGTGTATGACCCTCCCTCTCAACGAGCAAAATATAAAATTAGCTCCTGCCTCTCCTAAACGTCCTCAATAACTCTCCCTCTGAGAGGTAGAAAACAAAGAGAAAAAGTCTCATGTGACGTAAAGGAACTGACATCCGACATATTTCCAAGATTTTAATATCAATTAACATACTAATTGTGTGAAATCTTAAAGGAATAGTAGGCATAGTCATTTTTACATACCCCTTTACACTTAAAAACTTCACAAGTACATTCTAAATCTATCCAAACAATAGACACCTCACTTCTTTTTTTGTGCTAGCAGACATATTCTAAAATGTAATTCAAACACCATAACTGACATTTCACAACTGTTTCTTTGCTGTTTCTCACCCTCAATCTGCTAATGTTTCGAGGCTCTCACAACATTTGAGATGATGCAAAACATGAATCAGCTGCATGAATGATCTGTCTTGCCTCTTCAAGCCCACGTATCTCCGTAACCTTTCAGTGGAGAACAGTAACAAGATGACCTTTAGCAAGTATGCCTTAGCTCGCTGAGACACTGAGGCCAGCCTGGAGGTAGTCATGCCCTTGACTTTTAGCCTTGACCACGCTGACAGAAGACGAGCGGTCCATATTTTCAGCACAAATCAGCCATCATGACACTTTTTGCTCAGATTTAAATGAATCACGCTGTAGCGCTCTGTAGCGCTCACATACTTTGGTCTGGAATGCCACAAACACAAAAAAACAGAAAACTCTTGGTACTTGACCAATCAGATTCAAAGGGCGGGACTACCTAGTCAGATTCTTGGTCAATTACTTTTAGTAAGCGAAATCTAGTCATTCAATGGGAATCCATGCAATCGGGAGTTTTGCATGAGGGTGAAACGGTTTCCCATTAAGATTTTGTTTTGTTTGACTAATAGAAAGCTGCTTGGTTTGAAAGTGATTTATGTGCAGTTTAAATGCAGCTTCAAAGGGCTCTAAATTAGCTTAGCCAAGGAAGAAGGGTCGTATCTATTGAAACGATTGGTTATTTTCTAAAAAAGAAAAAAAACTACAATTTATATACTTTTTAACCTCAAACGCTCAACTTATCTAGCTCTGCGTGAACTCTGTGTATTCCGGTTCACGACAGTTAGGTCGAAAACGTCCCATTTTATTTTCTTCTCCAACTTCAAAATCGTCCTACATTTGATCTTTTTTGCATGTTCAATTTGTAAACACTGGCTCGGTACTTCTGCAGTGATGTAGGATGATTTTGAAGTTGAAGAAGAAAATGAGATGGGAGTTTTTCGACATACCCTCATGAACCGAAATACATAGAGTTCACACAGAGCTAGGCAAGATGAGCATTTAAGGTAAAAAGTATAGAAATTGTCAGTTTTTTAGAAAAAAAACAGATCATTTCGCTAGATAAGACCATTCTTCCTCGGCTGGGATTCTATAGAGCCCTTTGAAGCTGCATTTAAACTGCATTTTGGAAGTTCAAACTCGCGGCCACCATAGAAGTCCACTATATGGAGAAAAATCTTCAAATCTTTTCCTCAAAAAACATAATTTCTTTACGACTGCAGAAAGAAAGACATGAACATCTTGGATGACAAGGGGGTAAGTAAATTATATGTAAATTTTTGTTCTGGAAGTGAGCTTCTCCTTTAAGGTTGAACCACTGATATCATCCTTTCTATCTTTCTGCCACTTGAACAAGGTAGTTACGTTGCTGTTTATGTAGAGTTTTGTGTCTTACAGGTTTGGAACGACATGAAAGTGAGTAATTAATGACAGAATTTTCATTTTTGGGTCAACTATCGCTTTAAGATGTGACTCTAGGTAGACGGAATCAGTCCAGACTGTTGTTGATGAAGAAAGAACAAATTAGGGCGAATTACTCTGGCATGTAACTTCTTGTTTGATATGACACAAATAGAGCGCTACAAATCCTGGCATATGTGTGGACCAGCTCCGTCAAGACAGATGCCTGAAAGTTTGGTTTAATCTACCGTCTCAACTAGATATCTCTCTTGGATTCGCCAGGATTTCAGACCAAATCAAACAGACTAATTCAGGTCTGAGGTTTTCCAAACAGAGCCATTCCAAAAAAAGCACAACGGGTACATTGCCAAGTGTATGTTCCCAGGATGCTGTGTGCCAGACATGAAGTGCATAAACAGGTGCCAATTTGGCGAGCCTTGCCAGGTGCTGACAACGCAGTCCCAGTCTACCTTACCACAACACAAATTTCAACCTCTGCTCATTTTTAGGATGCACTAAATGTGACAAAACAGCAAGAATTTGATGCTTTGGTGTTTGGAAATGTCTGAAACGCACTTCTGTGGTTACAGCTACACTCTTGTGAGTCAAGGTAAGATTAATACGAAGACTTCTCATCGCCGCGGGTGGGCGCCCCAGTGGGAATCAGTAGGGGCACTAGTGAAAATGGAGGTGCTAATCTTTGATATTCTTTTCGTTCAGCACTCTGAATTTTCCCTAGGGCCAAGAATAATGTTTGAGGAGTTAATTAGAGCTTTGGGACACTCTGGTACTAAGCAGAAGAGGATGAAAGACACCGATTAGAAGCGAATAGTACATCCCAACTGATTTCACCACACCCTGAGAATTTTAAACTAGATTACTGCTCATAAAAATGCCCTCTTGTCTGTTTGTTTTGTCATTTTGGGATATGTTGTGAATGTCCTTGTCATAATTATGGCCTTCTGTTTACTCTAGAATAACACTGCACGAATGTCACCGTCGAAGATAAATTTCGGGGATTGTAAAAGACGTTTCATTGCAGCGGGGCAGTCTTGGACTGCTTAGTGTGTCATGCTCACCTACGGACCATTAATTGCCTCCATCTAATCTTGGACTCCTACGGATTTCTGGGAAAATTGTAGGTCAAAGTCCTGCGGTGCGACTGGTCCTGCGGCTGCTGTCTAATGAAGAACCAATCAACAACCAGAAGCACAGCAATACATGAAGGCTCATATCACACTGCCTGCCTGGGGTCACATTTATGTGACAAGCAACATTTGCAAAGGACAGAAAATATCCTATCTATTCATAATCCTACCTAAAAAATTTAAAAGATACCAAGAACATGTATTAACAAGGTGAAGTGTGTACTTCTCATGAAAAACTCATGAAAAAATGAGTTTTCAGTCAGTTTTCCTAATTCTACACTCATCTGCAATGGGTCAGGATAAAAAAAAAAGAATTACCAGAGAAAGTGTTCACTATTTTGGGTAAATCATCCTATAAATAGCTTTGTTATAGTTGTTTCTGGATATTAAGCTGGGAACAGAGAAAGCGTTTAACTTATTAAATTACACACATCACCTTTAACCAGTCATAGCACTAATTGCAAAGAGTCTAATGAGCTAGCTGTGCACATCGTGCGAATCAAAGCGATTAAAAACACGGACAACCCCCCCCCAGACACAGCGGATGAAAAGTTTTGAAGACGCGCTGCAATTTCTGATTTAGAGAAATCTAATCAATTAGCAAACAACAAATGAACTGGCCTCAGCGGTTCCACTTCCATTTACACAATTAGACCAGTGTGCAGCTGCTCCTGCCATTGTAAACAAACATCCCAATCACAGTTTCTTAATTGTAGCAAGTCGTTTTTCCCCTCTCTTTTTAATGCTGTAATTTACTGCGACAAAAGGGAACAGTGCCTATGAAAGTGCACACGACAAAAACAGCTCTGTTACTCGCCGAGTGCGAACACACACACACGTACCACGAGACCATGCCGTGCCGCTGCAGGCAGACGGTACACAGGTAAAATTGCCATCTGAGGTGAGTGTGTGTATAGTATGTAGTCTTGTGCATTATTCATGAGGAGAGCAGGTGGTTTAGAGGAGTCAGTCGCTGATAGCGTCTCACTCATTCTGTACACACAGGCCTCATTTCATCTACCTGACTCCAAATATTTGCAGTGATAGTTTTTCTTCCTCAAAAAAATGAGGCGAACCTTTGGGAGAGCTAACAAATGTCACATTCAGATCTATTGCACGGGCAAGATTTTCATTTTTGCACAGTGTTGGGCAAGCAAGTAACTAAACATAGCAAAGCTGTTCTCAAACAGGGTGACCATACATCCTCTATTTTTCCCAGACGGGTTCTGGCTGGGATTTCTAAATTGCCTAAAATGTCCTGGATTTTTTTTTATAGACCCTAGTCAGGTTAGATGCTAACACGGATGAAAATAAGACTGTAAGGGATAGACTTAGCACTGTATAAAGTCCTACATCATGTAATTTTCAAAACGATGTGGAATTTTGTCTACTGTAATTTTCAACCTGATCTCATGACAAAACGTACCTGTGGGAACTTTTTTGCACGATGCGAAATATGTATGTTTCGTGACATATTTGATGTGAAATGTCCACTGAGTGTTTTTTTTTTTTCCCTAGAACAAATTAATGTACATATGGTACGTTTTATATGACGTTGGTTTTGACTTGAAATGTCTGTTGAATAGCGCTTAACTCTAATGCGCCTTGGCGGTTTCAAATAACGTACTATCTGTACTACATCTAAACCTACCTGATAGTATGAACAAAAGCAAATGTGATGTAAAAACACAATCGCAAGCATGCTGTTTTATCTTGATTTTCTGTCTCTCATCTTTCAGCTCTTTCATCGTGAGTCATGATTTTCACGGGATTCGCACCCAAGGATTCCGCATCCTAAGTCCAATTCCAAGCAAGCTAGGTACGTCCAGAAAGTGAAAAATAAAGAGCTGTAATCATATCTGTGTACGAAAACGATTACAAGTTTTACCTCTCATTGTTCATTTCTGTTTGAAACTGCAGTGATATAGTTGGTACGTATTTTGTGTCTTGCGAAAAAGTTCCCACAGGTACGTTTTCGTCATGAGATCAGGTAGGTTTTTTTTTTTTTAACCACAGTAAAATCCTTTGAACGCTCTGCGCTTATATAAAAGTAGTTTGACCAATAGCATGCAGGCATTGTATGTAATTAGCCAATCCTGTGTGTGAGAAGGTGGGATCTACAGAATGAGAACTGTGGAGAGCATGGTAGTGCGACAACCTATCCAAAACCTTTAGATTTAGGCAATTTAGAAATCTCATGTCCAGAAAAAAAAAGGACGTTGGCCAATTTCAAAACAGTAGCAGTTTGGATTTCAATATAATACACTGATGTAATTATGCCACTTTTTTATTGTGCCCACAGCTTTTTCACTGTTAAATGCTGTTTTAACTAGAACAAATACTACAAATGCATCAGCTGGCTATAGTGAAATTGAATGTATTTGTTTAAACTGATGGACTGTTTGTGTGCAAGTATTTGTTTGTGGGAAATCTCACTTCCCTATGGCACACCAAGTCATGCATAACCTCTGTGAACTTCCCCTTGTAAATATTTCACTGCTTCTCTCTGAACCACTTAAGTGGAAGTATCTTTTAAATTTAACGTCTAACTACGTGGCAAACAGCAACCGTGAAATTATACAGCCGCGGCCTGAAGGACACACTGTCACAATAAAGCCGAACGAATACAGCCGTAAAACACAGGGTCAGTTTAATGCACCGCATACAGTAAACGGCTAAGATAAAAATGTCTTGTACTTTGACACAATGCAAGCACAGGCTTGAAGGTGCATCCTTAAAATTGCCAAATTGTTGTTGGTTTCTTCACTAAAGAATTATTCTAGGCTTAAGCCGTGTTAACTTTTTTATTTAACACCAGCTAATTGTATACTATGTAACTACTATAAAATACACTGTGCTTTTACATGTAAAATGTAATATACTTGATTAAATATTAAAAATACGAGAAAGATAGACAATTTTAAAATAATAAATACAACCTTAAAGGGAACCCCAGGTATTAAGACTTGTAAGGCTTGGAGGGGTCCTATTATGATCTTTTTCAAAGTCTTGATTTTGTTTTGGGGGTGTACTAGAACATGCTCTCACGCTCGGTGGTTCGAAAAACGCATTATTTTTCACATAATTTACATTATTACAATACCTTTCTTCCCAGCCTGGTACAAAATTTCTCGATTCGTTTAATGAAGGCCCGCCTTCCGAAAATGAAAGGTGTTGTGATTGGTTAGCATCGATTATTGCTTTGTTTTGGACTGGTGAAGAGAAACACCCGTCTATGCCGTTCTAAAGTTTGGGAGTGCCAGGATAATTTTTTAATATAACTCTGACTGCATTCGTCTGAAAGAAGGAAGTCATATACATCTAGGATGCATGGATGGTGAGTAAATAATAAGAAGACAAGAAACGCTAGATGCCATCCCGACGTTTGTCATGACGGCACAGCCACTGAAGAACCCTGCTGAAAAAAACACCCTAAACCAGTCTAGGCTGTTTGGCTGGTCTTAGCTGGTTCAAGCTGGAAGTAATTGGTTTTAGCTGGTCTCCCAGCCTGACCAGCTAAAAGCAGCCTGGCCAGCCAAGGAAGTGGCCAAAACCCCCCTAAAACCAGCCTGCTGACTAGCTAAGACTAGCCTGGATTACCAGACTGGTTTTAGCAGTTTTTTTCAGCAGGGAAGTTTCTCAGTATGGATGTTACTTGATATCCAGGGGCGTTTAGACTCCGTTTGAGGAAAAAAGATAGTACGGCAATTGGTTTAAACCTATACGCTTATATCCATCGTCACCTGTAGGCTCTTTCAGTAGCTTTGGTCATCGTAGCAGTATTTTATTTTCCAAGTTGTTTTATTCCAAATTGTGTTGTGGTAAAAAAACAAAAAAAAAACAGAAAGAAACAGGTAGCGCCAGTAGCTCACAGAGTGCAACCATTTCACATCTTCGTAAAAAATGGTGCCCCCCATAGTCCAACATGTGACCCTGGACGTCATATGGGTAAATTTTTTGAAATTGAGATTTAGACATCAACTGAAAGCTGAATAAATAATCTTTCCATTGATGTGGTTTATTAGGACAGGACAATATTTGGCTGAGATACAACTATTTGACAATCTGGAATCTAAGGGTACAAAAAAAAAAATCGAAATATTGAGAAAATCGCCTTAAAAGTTGTCCAAATGAAGTTCTTAGCAATGCATATTACTAATCAAAAATGACGTCTTGATATATTAACAGCAGTAAATTTACAAAATATCTTCATGGAATATGATCTTTACTTAATATCGTAATGATATTTGGCAAAAAAAAAAAATTATTTTGACCCATACAATGTATTTTTGCTACAAATATACCTGTGCTACTTAAGAGTTTTGTGGTCCAGGGTCAAATATGTATAAAACACTGTGGATTTTTAAAAATACATACATCTTTCATGGGGTTTCTACTACATATTTCAGTAAGAGACATCATTTATGTTATATCAAGCCATACAAGTCTTCCTTCCGTCGTTTGTTTGATTTTACCTCACCGACATTTCCAAAGAAAGTCACAACAGAACTGCAACTCAGAGGAACACACAGCAATAGTGTTGATGTGAGTGATTCAATGACTTACATGAAAGAATGGAAAATGATTCAATGTTTTTGAATGAATTGGTTAAATTAATTATTCAATGACTCGTTCGTATGAATGAATGATTCAGTGATTCACTTCACAGGTCACTTATCACCGTCCACTAGTGAAATGTGCAACCTGCAGAGGGAGTGACTGAAAAATATGCAGACTGACAGTCGCGGAGTGATATAAACAAATGGTCATTATGTTTAGAGCTATTTGACACTAAGGTTAGCCATGCTCCAAGTCACTACATGCGGCTAAGCTCTGTGCAGCGCTGAAGTTCAGAAGCTTTCCTGTTAGTTGGAAAAGATGACAGAGAAGAAAGGATGGCATAGGAGGTAAAGCAGAGGGGCAGTAAAGAGAGGGGCAGTAAATAGCAAAAATAATGGCCGCGTGGAAAGGAACAGGACGGTGGTACTGCCTGCCTGGCTCATAGCAGTGATAAGGCAGCTATCTCAGCTCAGCTTATTGGGAACGGTGTCTCCCCATTTATCAAGCAGCAGGGAAGATGGAGGATCCAACTCACCTCTCACTTTGTTTTTCGTTGCCGCCACTGGAATCGAATAGCGTGATAGGGAGGGGAAGGATGGAGAGGATGGAGGGAAGGAAGGAAGGAAGGAAGAAAGGAAGACAGGGGAGGACAGACAGGTTCAGAGGGAGAGAAAGAGAAGGACAGGAGGAGAAAACATTCGATTAGAACAGGCCAGTTTCAAGAGGGTGTAAACTGTGTCAAACTAGCATACTAATCCTCCTGCTGTGGAAATCTCATTCGCATTTGTCTGATTCACAACAATGAGCCACTTTAAATGGAAACCCATTCAAGAGCGCTTGTCATTTGCAAACACCATCCACTATTGACTATAGAGATTTGCAGTACTTTGGCGATAATATTCAACCGCACAAGTAGACAGGCCAGTGCCTCTATATCAGCATACACCGCTCACCTATACCACATAAAATGTTGCTGCATAAGAGCATGTTTACAAATTCCTGTTACACTCATTATGTGACACTCTCTGCCAGCATCTATATACAGTACAGCACTTTCCACCAGTAAGGCACAAAATAGGGTTCAGAACTCCTTTTGATTTGCTAAAGGTTCACATCATAATGATCATGCATCTCAGGAGATCAGACTACATGCATTAACAAACAAACAAACGTAGAAGTTTTGGTAACACTTTACAGTAAGGTAAATTCATTGTCTATTCATGTTAGTTAATACATGAACTAATAGAACGTTATTGTAAATTGTTACCAGATTTTTCTTTTTTTAATTAAAACCTTGATTTTATTAAACTTAAAATTAACAATAAAATAAATGGAACAAATCTATAAAATGAACGAAATAAATAAACAAATAAAAATTTAACAGAATGGTCTTAATAGTGCGTAAAGAATTTTGTTTTACAGTTATAGGTTAACACACACACACACACACACATACATATATATTATTAATTATGTGTCTAAAAAGGTGAGAAAATGGGAAAAAATACATTTGACTTGTGTTCTAAACATACAAAAATAATTAAAATATAAGATATAAATATAAAATAATTTTTCCACAAATAACAATAACACAGAAATAATCTACAAAATTACATTACATAATGTATATAATCCTCAAATCACTAAAATTATTTTTTTCAAATGAAAATAAATAAATAAATAAATAAACATAATAATGATAATAATAATATAGCATTTTTAGGACAGCATTAATTTGATTACTTTTAAAAAACCTTGATTTCATTAAACTTAAAATGAACAATAAAATAAATGGAACAAATCTATAACATGAACAAAATGAATAAACAAATAAAAATGTAACAGAATGGTCTTAATAGTGTGTAAGGAATTTTTATAACCAACAGTTATTGGTTAACATATTAATAATAAAAAAAAAGAGTGTGATTATATTTTCCTTGCAGTAGCTTGACAAAACTAAGTGTCTAAATTGAGAAAATGGAAAAAAATATGTGTTACTTGTCTTCTAAACATAAAAAAAAATAAAATAAAATTACATAATGTATATAATCCTCAGATCACTAAATTTTTTTCCCAGTAGTTTTTCAAAATATAAAAAATACAAATAAAATAAAATAAAATAAAAATAAATTAAATTAAATTAATAATATACTACTACTACTAATAAAAACAAATAACTTTTAGTAATAATTTTTAGTTTTTCAAATAAAATTAATATTACTCATAATAACACAAATAACTTGTAATAACTTGTAATAATATATATATATATATATATATATATTGTATATATATATTACTGTGCAATTACTGCAATTAAGCTAAGTGTTTTTTAAACATATAACATGTAACTTAAACTTTTTTAACACAATTAATTGAAAACCAGCTCAACGGCTTATAACACTTCTGTATGATTTTCATTGCTACAGTCTTGAATGCCAAGAATGTCACACAAAATAGGATTTGTGCATCTAAGGTTTTTTTACAGTATGTGTGAAAAACCTGCTTTTGTAAAACTAAGATTGACAGCGCTATGAGCACAAGAAAAGAGCTGGATTGTTTTGAGGAATCCGCGTCAGTCCGTCTCAGACGAGTAGAGCCAGAATCCTCTGTTATGTTATTGCTTGGTGAATGGCTATTGATCAGACCAAAGAGCTCTCTGCTACAGACTCCCAATTAGCCAGACACAACAAGCTGTCCGTGCCCGCTGAATGACTGAACAAACAAACCGTCCTAATTCTGCCCATCTTCTGACATGTTTGTGCACCAGAAGCATCCACTCAAACAAAGCTATCCATTTATATACCATTAAAGCTGAGTGCTTATAATGCTCAATTATTGTATACAACACAATAACAAGACACAATACTATAGACTGAAACTGAAAATGCCTCCTAAATGTTTCAAATAACACTTTCCACTGAAAACTAGAGCCCGATGACAAAGCAACAGGCAGCAAGGTGCATTTCTATACATTTGAGGCGAGTTTTTACAGAAAGGTGGGGTCAGGGGTCTTTCTGATAATTGTTGCAATCAGGAGGGAAGTGCTCACTCTTTGAAATTCGATTGGCTTAGTTCAAAGACGGGCGAACGATGAGATGTGAACCCAAGTGTGTGTTAAAATTCTAAGAGGAAAGAAATCAAAAGGAAAGGAAACTTCACAAAATTTCAGCTTCGCCCTCTGAGCAGAATCCAAAAATGCTATCATCAAACTACCTCACAGTGAACTATGAATCATTTGTTAGTGCTCTGAAGGCATAAATACACCCATTGGTTCTATTTGCCTACCAAAAACTAGAAAAAAAGACAAGACAGCTGGAGAAATAAAGTAATTTCCGCCAAAACTCTGCTCACAGAATCAAATTTATCTAAAAGTCTGATCTGCCTTCTGGTGTCAACAAACTGTTTTACTCATCCAGTGTGATCTGAACCACTATGTAACTGTCTTGTATGCATTCACAAGGGTACAAAATGAAGATTTGGTTTATTTTCTGGTCTAAAGTTGGAAAATAAAACCCAAATTGCCCTCAAAATGAAAAGAAGTGGCTAGGAAGTCAAGGAGTGCTGAGGGCCTTCCACTTGAAACCCATCGTTGGTTGAATGTCTGAGCCTTTTCAGGCCTTGGTTGAAATCATGGCAAATTTTTGAGTGACAGCCCATAAGCATCCTTCTCCAGGGATGCATTACGCTGTAAAAAAAAAAAAAAATGTTGAGTCAACTTAAAACAATTTGTTACCATGTTTCCTTAAAATTTTAAGTCCAGTCAACTCAAATAGGTTGTCTAAACTAAAAAATTGTTTTGTTAAACTTAAAAGCCGGGCTCGTTACCTAGCTGCCTTAAAAATTTAAGTTCAGTCAACTCAAATAAGTTTAGTCAACTTGAAATGTTAAGTTGTACTAAGTGAAAACTTAGATATTTGAGTTGTCTTAACTAAAAATTTGTTTTGTTAAACTTAAAAGCTGGGTTTGTTACATAGTTGCCTTAAAAATTTAAGTTCAGTCAACTCAAATAAGTTTAGTCAACTTGAAATTTTAAGTTGTACTAAGTGACACCTTAGATATTTGAGTTGACTAAACTAAAAATTTGGTTTGTTAAACTTTAAAGCTGGGTTTGTTACCTAGCTGCCTTAAAATGTTAAGTTGAATCAACTCAAATATCTAAGTTGGTTTCCTAAAAAATGTAAGTTCAGTCAACTCAAATAAGTTCAGTCAACTTGAAATGTTTAGTTGTACTAAGTGAAAACTTAGATATTTGAGTTGTCTAAACTAAAAATTTGTTTGGTTAAACTTAAAAGCTGGGTTTGTTACCTAGCTGCCTTAAAAATTTAAGTTCAGTCAACTCAAATAAGTTTAGCCAACTTGAAATGTTAAGTTGTACTAAGTGACAACTTAGATATTTGAGTTATCTAAACTAAAAATTTGTTTTATTAAACTTAAAAGCTGGGTTTGTTACCTAGCTGCCTTAAAAATGTAAGTTGAATCCACTTAAATGTCTAAGTTGGTTTCCTTAAAATGTTAGGTTCAGTCAACTCAAATAAGTTTAGTCAACTTGAAATGTTAAGTTGTGCTAAGTGACAACTTAGATATTTGAGTTGACTAAACTAAAATTTGGTTTGTTAAACTTAAAAGCTGAGTAACAAATTATTTTAAGTTGACTCAACAGTTTTTTTTTACCGCATACATGAGTCTGGATGTGTGAAGGAGAAATAGGAAGAACAAAAAACAACAACAACAACAAAAAAGGGTGACAAAAAAGCCAAAAAGGAGACAAAATCCCAATAAGTTCTGGCCATCAGTGAATAATTCAACACACTTGCATTATTTATGCTGGGAAATGCTCAGATCAAGAGGCCGAGATCTTTAGTACCATGCTTGACAAACTCGCAACAGCATCCACACAAACCGAACACACAACGGCTTCCACAAACATGCACTAAAAAACAGTGAAGGATGTCCCGGTTGGGCTAGTTTGTGCGCGGATGATTTATTGACTCGGTTGTGAGTCCTAAACTTTTGTTTCAGTGGGAAAGACCTCCCGCTGAATCCGAGCAGTAAATTCTGCTGTCTGTAATACCATTACGATGATTGAACAACCTAAACAAGAGAAGAAACAAATGGACTTGATTTCAGCCATGTTGAAGAAATCACTCACTATTGGTGGACTATGGAACGAAACCCATTCCTCAGACAGCGTTCCAGAACATGTTCCTCAGAGGAAGTTCAATATGATACTATTTGTGGGGGAATTACAGGCATCTGTCTTGGCCTCCTGATCAGTTCACTCAGTGCGGACTACAATTTGCAGCATTTTGGAGATGTGAGATCAGTTTTGAGGTTTAAATGAACAGTTTTGAGGTGACTTTGAGGTTTAAGGAAAAGCAAACTGAAAAAATGGAAGTGAAAAAGGTTGATTAGTTGATTATATGTGGGAAATATAAGATGTGTTCCAAAACCTAATGAGCTGCCTAAAAAGATAGCATTATAAAGAATCACAAGGAGACTCCAGATGTGACTGCTGCATTTTGGCCAAATTATATATCAGTATAACATGTATGGTTCTCAAAAACACAATTCCTCAATGCGCATTGCAACTAAGTATACTTTTTTTTAATCTTAGATGCATAAAACATAATCTTAGAGACATAATATCTGTGTCCTATATATTCTGTATGCTTATTAGAGTATCAGTGTAGTTGCTATTGCTAAAACTTAAAATATTAAAAAAGCTTAAAAAATAAAACAATATAAATTAGATGAAAAATGTAAATGACTGAATGAATGATAATTAAAAAAAAAGTCAAAGTACCAAATTAGTAAACCTGGAAATAAAATAAAATAAAATAAAATAAAATAAATAATAATAAGTCAAAGTACCAAAATTAGTAAAATTGTGAATACAATAAAACAAACAAACAAACAAACAAATAAATAAATAAATAAAATGTAATTTAATTTAATTAGAAATAATACTAAAATAAAAAAAAAAATGATGATAATTAAGAAAAAAGTCAAAGTAACAAAATTAGGGGGAAAAAATAAAATAAAATAAAATAAAATAAAATAATAATAAAAAAAAAATTAAGAGATGTGAGATGTGAGATGATAAAGAGAACAGAATGAGGACTAAAGCTTCCGTTACATGGAAGATTAAGTGCAATGTATCCTACATACTAAGAATAGTTAGCCAATGTAAACAAATAATAAGTGTTCACAATCTTATGTACCCATGTTTGTTCTCAGGAGTTTTTTATTTTTGGGTCATACTACTGTCTGACGTAATCTCTCTTTCTCTTTATTGTGACTATAGATGCATTTATTCAAGTTCTTTTTCTCCTTCAGGCCTTTTAAATATTTAAACCAATGTCAGGCCGCATGCAGTGCAAATCACGAGCAGAAGTCAGCACTCTGCACCTTTCAGGCGCTCGAGTGGTGGCAGCGTGGCAATAGCTCCTGATTGCTAATACCCTGTTTGTGCTGTTTCAGAATGGTAATTTGGCAATTTAGCGTAGCCGCAAGCACTCGCCGCGCTATAGCGCCCCGGTGAGAGGGAGAAATAAATAGCATAAAATCAAATGAAATAACATGAAATAAAATCAGGAAGAGCCAGTGTTTAGGGCTCATTACTTCTCCACTCCTGCAGAGGGTTCTGGTGAACCTAAATGAGGCAAAATAAAATCAGCATCTCTCACAAATTCTGTCTCTCACTCTCGCTTTAAAGGTCCTCTGTTCTTACTAGAGTGATAATATGAGTTCATATTGCAGTCACATGACAGAGAAACATATGGAAGCCTGTTTTTGCCACAGAATAAAAAATAAAAAAAAGGTAATTGCAACTTTTTATCTCACAATTTTGACTTTTGCGAGTTACAGTATAAAGTCAGAATTGTGAGAAATAAAGTCGCAATTCTGACAAACTCAGAATTACGTGTTATAAAGTCAGAATTACAAGATATAAACTCGCAAATCTGACTTTTTCTCAGAATTGCATGATACAAACTCGGAATTGCAAGTTATGAAGTCAGAATTGTCAGACATAAACTCACAATTCTAACAAACTTGGAATTGCGAGTTATGAAGTCAGAATTGTGAGTTATAAACTTGCAAATCCGACTTTTTTTCTTAGAACTGCATAATACAAACTCGGCATTGCGAGACATAAACTTGCAAAAATTTTGAGAAATAAAGTCACAATTCTAAGAAATAAAATTGCAATTCTGACATATTCGGAATTACATGCTATAAAGTCAGAATTACAAGTCATAAACTGTCAAAATCTGAATTTTGTTTCTCAGAATTGCGTAATACAAACTCAGAATTGCGAAATACGAAGTCAGAATTGCGAGACATAAACTCGCAATATTCGGAAATAATGTCGCAATTCTGAGAAATAAACTCGCAATTCTGACAAACTCAGAATTGCAAATTATGAAGTCAGAGTTGCGAGATATAACTGCAAAACTGCATGATACAAACTTGGCATTATGAGACATAAACTCGCAATTCTGAAAAATAAAGTCGCAATTCTGAGAAATATAGCTGCAATTCTGACAAACTCGGAATTGTGCGTTACAAACTCCAGAAATAAACTCACAAATAACTTTTTTCTCAAAATTTCATGATACAAACTCAGAATTGCGTGTTATAAAGTCAGAATTGCAAGACGTAAACTTCCAATTCTGAGAAATAAAATTACAATTCTGACAAACTCAATATAAATTCACAATTCTGACTTTGTTCTCAGAACTATAAGCTTATATCTCGCAATTGTGACTTTTTTTCCCTCAGAATTGCAAGTTAAGTCAGAATTGTGAGATATAAACCCAATTCTGAGAACATATCAGTCTTTTTTCCCCCTCAAAATTAGACCTTATAGCTTGCGATCCAAATTTTGAGAAAAAAATAAAAAATCTGAAATTCTGAGAAAAAATGTCAGAATTGCAAGTGTATATCACACAATTCTGAGAAAAAAGTCAGAACTGTGAGATAAATTGTTGCTTTTTTATTTTTAATTCAGTGGTGGAAACAGAAACAGAATTTGCATGAAAACAGATGGAAATTATTATTTTTTTAATTATTATTATTTTAAAAAAGTGTATAAGTGTATTAATCAGAGGCCTTTATACCCCAAATATTACATCGCTCTCCCTAGAATTACCTTGAAAGAAAATTAAATAAATGTGTATTTACATTTACATACACTTCTAATACTAAATATACAAATTCTATAATTCTAAAAGTATTTAATATAAAATAATACTTTTAAAAAAGTAATATGCCGTTTTTGTTTTAGGAGGGAAAAATCCAAAGAGTTTTTTGCCACCCTGCTTTATCACCGTACAGTACAGTAAGACAGAAAGAGAGAGAGAGAAGAAACAATGTATATTCTTTATATTCCAAATATTGATATGCTACAGTGATAAGAAAGCATTTGATCTGACGGATTCTCTTTCATTCACTCTGTCTCACACACAAATCTGATTTCCCTTTGGTTACATTCTGTTTGTAGTTGCATCTTCAGTACCATTCTCATTCTTTTATCCCTCTGTCTCTCGCACACACACTCCCTCTTTCCATATTTCATGCTCATAATCAAAAGAGAGCAGTGCCTGACACATACAGAGTGTGATTTGAATCCAGGTTAATCCAAGTCACTCACTTCAGATATTATAAATGTCACACGAGGGCTTCTCAAGAATTGCAGGGCTTTCAAGCAACCCTGCGTTTAAACAGAGTACAAATGACACGCTGACCTAAATATGATCTGAATTTTCCACCATACATATGAAAAAAAAAAAAAAAACGGGGAAAAAAGTGGAAAAAACACAAACCAGTTAGCTAAACACACTGAAAATACAGCTAAAAATTGCACTCTATTTAAGGGCTGTCACAATTTCTTGATTAAGTTCAAGTACTAGATAAAAAAAAAATCCTAGATTGCATTTTTACCTGTGTTGAATAACTGGCCAAAAAGGAGCTGGCGCTTTCCATGGATGAGAATCCATGAAACACATAATTAGACCGTTTTCCAAGGCTGCATGATATATTAAACCCATTTAAAATCATAATAAGGCATAATGCTGTTGTGAATTTAACAACGCTACAAACCATATGCAATGTAGGTTTAATATTTCCGCTTAATTATTTGCATGTGTAGGTTACGTACGTGCGCCTCAGAGTGGCTCCATTCATAGTTAATACCGCTCCATGCAAACTGTTATCGTTTACAGTGTGTATGGAAGGCCGTTAGGGCCAAAACGTGTGGTACTATGGAAGGCCGTTAGGGCCAAAACATGCTAACGCGTAATTTCATATTTCACGCATCATTTTGTGTGGAGTGTCTCAAACTCCATCTCTGCATACTGCTGTGGGTTTGGGTTCATTATAACATTTATCTGGGAATGCAACGCACGCCATTTCGTCAGATTTGTAAGTTCAACCATTTATAAACTTACGCAAACACAGGATAATACATCAGTATCTTTTTCAATATGCTAACTGTTCATCGAAATGTCAAAATAAAAGTCCACATGATGTCCACATATTCAAGAAATTACAGTGGCTGTAACATTTTTGTCATAAAGAAATGGCCAAATGTTAAAGATTATGTGGACATTTGAATTAAATGTCGTTTAGACAATATTAAACAAGGATTAGATCACGCAGTAAAGTGTAAAAACTGTCGTCAGGCCATTGGCGCCCTCTGCAGTCATTTGTTATAATGCATACATTAGCTCTACTGTTTATAATACATTTTGTTCAATGAAACCATATGATTACTTGCTTTTGATACTTTATTTGAACAAATTATTGTTACCTTATTGCTATTATACACTGCCCTCCAAAAGTTTGGAAACACCCCTGGCAAAGTGTGGTTTTGGACGAAATCAGCATAAATCCTTATCATTTTTTTGGTGCAAATACATTAAAGTAACTTGACACTATCATTGAAGATCATTTCATTTTGATTACGTAATAATGGCAATATATACATGTCAAAGTCAGACATGCCCCTTTGCCAGCTGTGATGTCTGGTTACTGGTTTAAACTTGGCCCAGGTTTTTAAAAGATTTTTGGGTAAGCACACCTTAATAGCTTCAACAATAGATTGCCAATTAAGTTTAGAATACAATGAATTTAGGCCCAGATCATGCAGAGCTGTATTAGCTGCTAATGGTGGATATTTTGATGAATCGAAAATTTAAGTTTTTTCTATGTATAAACTGTTTATGTAATAAAATATGTTTTCGTAGTTCGTGTTGTCCCTTATCAGTGCAAAATTATCACAAATTAAAAAATGATTCATGCCAATATTGTCCAAAACCCCACTTTTCAGGACATTTCCAAACTTTTGGAGGGCAGTGTATATGTATTTTAAATAATTTTAAAGCTATTTGTTCGCTTAGGTCTATTTTTATTACAAAAGAAATTATTATAATTATCCGATTACTCGATTAATGGTCAGAATAATCAACAGATTACTCGATATCTCCAGAAAACACTGCAATTTACAGCCAGCAACCGTTTTAATTTTCCATTTCTGCTCATTAAAAAGAGTTTAACCACTGTATAAATAAACGAATGAATGAATAAATGAATGAAAGCAGGTTACATGGTCAAATGAATGATATGATGACAAATAAATGAGAACAGAATTTTCATTTTGAGGTGAACTAAATCTGTAATGGCCTTTAATATCATTTTCAGAGTGACTGTTTGTAAAAGCAAACCTAGCAAGGGGTATTGAATGACATTATTAATACAATAGGCCAGCTAAATTATGAATGATTTCCTGTAAAATGCTTCTGGCACTTTGATTCCGTTTTATTGCAATATCTTTGCAGTAGGTGCCATTGGTTAAACAATGGATGTGTTATGCATAATTCCATTCAAAAGCAACATTTTTTTTTTCCACATGGAGCAGCAATTAACATAATTGGACATAAATAAAACTAATTGGTTGTGAACAGACTGATTCTGTAACAAACACCCCCCACAGCTAGCCCATATTCTGGCATCATCCCTGTTTCCCTCCAACGTGGAACGCCTAATATACAGCATTCCTCAAATATTCATTGAAACTTAATCAAGATGCATCAAATTTCACATTCATACATTTCGATTCAGTACGTCTGATCTCTGTTGGAATTTATAAACCTGTACAAGCAATGATTTCGAAGAATATACGATCACTACAAGCTGGGGTTTCGTGTACATTTTGCTCATGAGCTGCTGGAAAAAAAACACTTTATAAAAGCAGAATCTAATGGAACCTTAATGCACAGTTTACCATCTGTATACAAAACAAAAATCATCCTGTCAGCATCTTTTGAAGCTCAAAAAGAAAGTCTAGGTCACAAATCCACCTCAAATCAAAACTCAGATCATGTTTTCATCAGTATGTTAGCATGCTAGCGCAGGCCTAAATGATAAGGTAAACACTCCAAAGAAGCTGAAGAAAACAAATTAGATCAAGCGCAATCACATAAATTGGACTGGAAATTATTTCATCTGGGTATTTTCGTGTTCCCCGCTATGAACCCGTGAGTCATCGCTTGATAGGCAAACGGTGACCATCTTCATGCAAATGGGCTAATAAATCTAATCACGCCTACATAAACGAGCTTTTTCAGAGTCATCTTTATTACATCTCGTCGCATCCACCTTGTTGTCTCACATTACGAAGAGGCACTGTTGTGTTTGTTTTTCATTTAATCTGGAATATTTGATTTATCCTGCTTAAAGTGATTATGCTGGTATTTCTCGGCACAAACCTGCACATCAGTTAAATAAACAAAAAGGCCCAGCTGAGCCGTAAATGCAATCACCTTCGCACACAATACGTGACTGCGGCCACTTGGATGCAAATAGTTTTCCTGGATGAACATGGAAAGTTTTCTTTGACCGTACAAATAGATGATATTCAAATCCGGAGACTTGATTTAGGTTAGATCACATTCCAATCAGATCTCGCTAACTTTAAAAAGGTCAACTAGACGTGACTGTGGCTTAATGGTTGCCCTTTTTTTTTTTTAGAGCCTCTACTCTCGCTGATTTACCTGAAAGGTCATGTATGCGAAGTATGGCTGTTAAAACCTTTGTCCATTTCCTCAAATTAGTCTAAATCAAGAAGGTAGAAAATTGGATAATGTTAGCATTCAACCATCACAGCAATGGTTCTATTTACTTCAACTTTGAGGATCTAAAAACACCTCAGACGTTTTTTTTTCATAATAGAGGAAGAAGTATTTCAAGTTCTTTTTTATTTTCAATGATTTTATGATCAGAAAAAAAATCCATGACAGAGTAAGTCAGGAAGGAAATACTCTTTCAATTGTATTATTATAAGAAATGAGAAGTGAAAAAGGTCTGGTTCTCATAAAACCAAATTATCTCACCAGTAACTGTATCCCTTCTTTTTGGGATACAGTTAATAAAAAAGTCCTACTAAGTCATATATATATATATATATATATTTAGTGCTGTCAAATTGATTAATCGTGATTAATTGCAATCCAAACTTTTATTTTAGATGCAATTAATCATGATTAACTGATTTAATAGCACTAAATTTGATACATTTTTATTTATTTATTTACTGCATTTACTTAATCAAAAATATAGTGAAAACCTTAAGATTGTGAAGGATTATTACAAGTTTTCGGTTTTACTATATTTCAAAATGTAATTTAGTTTCGTGATGGTAAAGCTGAATTTTCAGCATCATTACTCCAGTCTTAAGTGGCACATGAGTCTTCAAACAATCATTCTAATATGCTGATTTGATGCTTATTTCTTAATATTATCAATGTTGAAAACACTTGCTTAACATTTTTGTGGAAACCATGATACATATTTTTCTGAATTTTTTGATGTTTTGAAAGTTTTAACATTTATCTAAAAAATTAAAGCATTGACCTGAAATGGAATATTCTGGTAACTATGTGCAAGTGTCACTTTTAAATAATTTAATACATTCTTGCTGAAAAAAGTACACATATTTCTTCAATCAATCAAATAATCAATCAATAAATAAATAATAATAAATAAAATAAAATAAAATAAATGAATAAAAAAAGTAAAAAAAACTAAAAAATAAAGCGAAAAATAAATAATAAATAAAAATAAATAAAAAGTGTAATTTTTTATTAATTTAATACATTTTTGCTGAAAAAGGTACATAAATGTATCTGAAAAGTTAAAGCATTGATCTGAAATTGATTTTTTTGGGTAACAATGCACAAGTCCAAGTGTCACTTTTAATTAATTTAATACATTCTTGCTGTAAAAAGTACACATATTTCCTCCAAAAAATAAAAAAAATAAAATAACATAAAATAAAATATAAATGAATGAATGAATGAATGAATGAGTGAATAAATAATAAATAAATAAATAAAAAAACATAAGATAAAAAATAACATAAAATGAAAAAAATAAAAAAATACACAAAAAAAAATTAAGAGAAAAATAAAATTACAAAAAACATTAAATCTGATTCATTTAATACATTCATACATTTAATACATCCATGCTGAAAAAAATACACATATTTCCTCAAAAAAAAAAAGAAACAAAAGAAGCATATCCTAAAAATGATTTTTTAAATGTTATGTTGATCATTAAATGTTATGTTTTAAACATTTTATTACATTTTTTATTCTGTAACTTAAAGGTGTCATTTGTTAACATTAGTTAAAATATTAACACAAACGCACAATGAACAACACATTTATTACACTATTAATTTTTGTTAATGTCAATTAATACAAATACATTGTTCGTTCACAGTACATTAACTAATGTTAACACAACTTGTGATTTTAATAACGCATTAGTAAATACTGAAATTAACATTAACTGAGGTTAAGAAATGCTGTAAAAGTATTGTTTATTCTTAGTTCACGGTAACTAATGTAGTTAGCTAATGTGAACTAATGAACCTTGTTGTAAAGTGTTACCATTTGTCTTTTCAAAAAACATTTTTCTCAAAAATTCTGACGTTCAGAAATACTGCACATAGTCAAATACATAGAAATTATTTCATGAGTACATTCAAATGATGAAGCTAAAATGTAAATAGAGAGATTTCTGAACCTTTCTACACATGAAAAATGACAAGTAATATTTCTGACTCGACAAATGGCCAATAAAATTCACACCTGCACCATTTTACCAAGCATTCTAGTCAATACGCACCAATTCAGCCCGAAGTCACCACATACAAATGCCTCCATCATTCACACATTCTGCCACGTTTCTCTTAAAAGGCTCTGTGAAAAGTCAGAACTTTGATCTTTAAATATTCCCTCCGTCTCCCCAGGCCTTGTTGCACACAACGGTTCAGTAAAACCCCGGACCCCCTACAGCGACGGGTGCAGCCGGCAGCTCTATAAAACACTGACACTTTGGACATTAAAAAAAATCCCTTATGTGCTGCTGTTACATTTTCCAATTTCCAGTAAGCTGAAGGATATAGAAATCATGAATCTTTCAAACGAGCAGAGTCAAACAGGTACTTCTAAGAATGACAGACAGCTCAGGCATGCCCATTACTCAAACACACATATATTTTTTTCCCAAGCATTTCGCTCTGTTTCTTCAAATGAATAGTTTAGAGCGAGCTTGTATCTTGTGATTGATGGATGGAGGGGGGAAAAACTGTTTCCACAGACATGAGCGAAAACGCAGCACATGCAGAGGCCCGCTTATAAAATATAATTTTTCTGCACATCAAGGAGGAGATATCGTCAGACAAAGTCAAAGTAATAAAATAAGAAGAAGTGAAAAGAAATGGTTTAAAATAGATGCCCCAAAAATGGACCGAATCAGAATAAATCAGTTCAAAAAGGAGATATTTACAGTAGCTTTATTGTATTACACTATATTCTATTGCTTTGAATAATCAAAAATAAATTATAGTATATAGATAAACAATCATAAGCACCAAACATGAAATAATTATATATAATCTGAATATATAAATTCATATAAATTTATTTATTCAGATTTATAAAAATATATTCAGATTTACTTCTACATATTTACAATTTACATTTATATAATTAGATTTACTTCATGTATTTACATTTTTAAAAATGTACTCTGATTTAGTTACATTTATTTAGTTAATATTTAGTTTATAATTACATTATATTAAAACATTTTTGTTTTCATTTTTTAAGGAACTAATTTTAAGAGTTTTATTATTTTTTTATTTATATAGTATATTTTATTTTTTATTCAATATAATGTAATGTATTATAATATAATAATACATATATATGTTCAGATTAAAATTTTTTGTATTTAGATTTCTAAAATACTCTTATTTACTTCTCTATGTTCACTATATGTTTTTAATGAACTATTCATTTAAGAGATTTATTATATATATATATATATATATATATATATATAAATTTTATTTTCTAGTATATATAATATTATATATTTTATATATTATTTTATTACATATTGCTATTATATATTATATATTATATTATATTATATATTTCTATGATATATTAAGAGATTTATTATTTTTAATTTATATAGTATATATTTTATATTCAGTATAATATAATACATATTTTTGTATTTAGATTTATAAAAAAAAATTCTCATTCTACATATTCTTTATATAGTTTTTAAGATGTATTATTTTAAAAGATGTATTTTATATATATATATATATATATATAATCTTGATAATAAAAACACTACATGAATTCCATAAATAAACTAAAATATCTTAAAAAAATATTTTACCCAAAAAATATATATATATTTCATTAAAGATATATATTCTGATTTACATTTTTGAATTTAGATTTATAAAAACATATTCTTATTTACTTCTGTATATTCACTATATAGTTTTTTGAATGAACTATTCATTTAAGACATTTATTATTAGATTATATGCTATTATATAATAATAGATATATTATAGATATATAGTTATATATAGTTACATGTACATATAAATAATAATCAAATAATCAATAATAGAAACACCACACAAATACATAAATAAATAAACAAAAATATCTTAAAATAATATTTTATCCAAAAATATAATACATATTTCAAAATAGAAATACTATTCATTTAAGAGATTTATTTATTATTTTTTATTTATTTAGTATTTTTTTATTATTCAGTATAATATAATATAATATAATATAGCTACAGTAAATATCTCCTTTTGAACAGGTTATGAAAGACATGAGGGTGAATAAATGATGACAGAATTTTCACTTTCTGGGTGAACTGTGCCTTCAAGACTCAGAATAGTTTCTATAAATATTAAAAGAAATATAAGATAGTCCATACTGAATGCGAGCAATAGAAAAGAGGAAGTGTGGCGTTTAGATCTTTCCTAGATCTAAAGAGGAACGGCAGACTGAATGAAAACACAGACCATACAGAGCAAATGTCAGACTGTCAATATTTCATAACAAGACCTGGCCTCTCATTTTCAGGCTACTTTTATTTCTTTTTTTTACTCTGTCACTTTGTGGAAACTTGCTAACAAAGACTTCTGAGCGCAGTTTTGAAGTTTGACGACTCCTGAGGGAAGGCTCTTCATCAATGACCGGTGAAATCGATGCCGATAGAGCAGCCGCGCGACGCCGTGTCGGCTTTTCTGTAATGAGAATAGCGTGAAACCCTCAAAGGGAAAGACAGAGAGACGGAGAGAGAAAGAGCGAGAGGAGACAGTCCGTCGCAGGAGGGAGGTGTTTCCAAGAAAGCGGCTTTCAGATGACAAGGAAAATGTAGATTTCTCTTGCCTTTCACCTACTGCGAATGTTAGCGTGGCTTTTCACTTCCGTGTGCCTTTTTCCATAAGAAATCATGGTGTTTGAACAAATCAGCATGTTTTGGTGACTCTCCAGGGTGGTTTGTCAGAAGAGGGCTGAAGGGGAAGTTTATCCGCCCTTATCCACCCCAAGGCCTGCTTGTATAACTCATCCATATTTCCCTTCCACTCCGTCTATTATTCATTTACCACACAGAAGCGCAGACCCTCGTTCGCAGCACGCCATCCACGTGCAGCATTTATAAATACATAAGGGCCCACTTGATAAAGCAATTTAGAGTGCGTCTGACAGCACAAAGACACCTGGGATTTGTTCACGGGGATGGAATCGAGGTCAGCAGAAACATCTCTCTAGTCATACTGTAACCACACGCAGCGCCGCTGCGAGCAAAAACGGACCCCTTGGATTGTGCATTATTCAGGACTTCCTCCGTCTTTTCAAGCTACAACATTAATCACAGAAGTGCAGGCTGAGTTTTCAGGCCGGTCTGTCTGTGTGGATAATATGGTCTGTTTACATAATCTGCCAAACACTTCCTGTATGACCAGACTGATCTCTATCATCCGTAACACAACGTATGATTACTTACACACAAACACAATGTTAATTCCCTATTTTATATATATTTAAAGTGGCTGCCCATCATAAAAACTGCAACAATTGCACTTAATTTCTAAACAAACTATGTCATATTTGTGTAGAATCAACATAGGAAGTATATTTTAAGAATTAGCTTACACAAATCATCCCATAAACCTATTATAATGAATGTCTCATTTAGCGCTGGCTTTATTTCCCCCCGAATGAACAATTAAAGAGATTTGTAACTTTTTTTGTTTATTTATATAGTATAGTATATTTTATTTACATTTAATTTGTAGTAATTTGTAATTAATAATTACTTTATTTTGTATTATTCAATAATATAATATAATATAATATAATAATATTTAGATTTACATTTATGTATAAACACAAATATTAATAATAAAAACAACAGCAAACAACAACATCAACAACAACAACAACAACAACAATAATAATAATAATAATAATAATAATAAATAATTGAAATGACAATAGTAATCAATATTAATTGCAGAAATGTATCATGGGTAATAATAACAACAATAAATAAATAAATAAATAAATAGAAACAATATAATATCAAATGAGCATAATAAATTATTATTTTAAATCAACCAGACCATGACATGGGGTTAAAAAATATATTTTAAGAATTTCAAAATTCAGAAATTATATATATATATATATATATATATATATATATATATATATTATAATAAACACAAAGAAATCCTGGAAAAAAATCTATCATGGTTTACTGACATATAACATCAATTCAGCATATTCAAATAATTTCTGAAGGATCATGCGACATTAAAATTACATTTTAATACATAAGACTCTTGTAAATTGTAATATTTCATAACATTACTGTTATATATTAAAACAAACCAATAAATAAAATTTGTTCTCTTTATGGTTTGAAAATCATCCTGGATGTATCTCATAAAGTGAAATAAAATCCAGTTTTACTTGTTTGGTCGCTACACAACTGACCCTTCACATGGAGTTTGACAAACAAACCAGACAGGAGAGTAGATTTACATCAGTGGACTTGAAAAACGGTGTGTATTGATATCTTTCTACGGCTGAAACAAGATACCATCTGATGTTCATTTGCGTTTATTTCATGCTATAACTAGTTAAAGAGGAAGAGATGTATCGGAGAGACGTGATCTGTATCGGTTTACGTTCCGCTTGCACCTAGGTGCTACAGTGACCTGTCACGACACATTAAAGAGCCACAAAATGATATTTATTTTTTACAATTCTTTCAAAAATGACAAAAAGTACGGGTCTTTGCAAAGGGTCAATTTCCACATTTCTGTTTCATAGGTTTGATGACTGTATTATTCTTCTGAAATGCATAAAGTAGCATCAGGCCTGGCAAAACTTTTTTGTAGTCATGTACAAGCACAGGTACGCTACAGCAGGAGGGCTGGAAATGCTGGCGTACTGTGATTTTTAATGCAAGGGTGGGTGTCTGAAGGCACCGCTGGGGGACTTTTAATAGTTTAAAGTAGATGAGACCGTCTAACACTTGATTTGCTCTTTTTAGCCAGCAGTTTCAGTTACTGTAGTCTATGGGGCACTGCTGTTTCGCTGACATCTGATATTGCTTTCAACTATGTGCCTCTAATGAAGTTTAGCTAGAACAGCAGCACTGAGTCATGCAGTCCAGCGAGGCTTCACTTTATGTCTAACGCTGGAATTATAGGATTTAAAAGACTTAAGCATCAATATGCTTAAAGTGTCCTCTGAGTTCCTGGGGCAGTAACCCAGTATGGACAGTACTGGGACTGGGACTGCACCTTTGTGAAATGTAATATTGCATATCTCACATTTATGATGAAGCTAAGCATAGCACAACTCATAATAAAGGAGCTCATTTACTCTATTGCTTTTAACTCATTAACATCAACATCATGTTATTGGTTTGAGTATTATTACCGACCTGACATTTACGGACAAGTATTAATGATTTGAAACCGTAGCGAAAAGTTCACTGCTACAAATCAGCCCCTCAATATTCTTCAGCACGAGCACACAGTGACCTTTTTGCTGACGTTAAAGGACACTTTGTTTATCAGTTTACCATCAGCTTTAACTGGTTTTCTTTACAAGATCAGATCAGCTCTCTTCAACACTTATACTCTCAAGAAACTCAGAGTTTGCTGTTCACAGAATAAATGTTTTTTGCTATAAGATGTGAATTCCTGTGTCGAATCTTTCACCCTGATGTACGGTATCCCACAATGCTTTCATTCACCACTGCTTCTCCTCTAAACACTTTTGTTTGAAGCAGATTTTTGACAGATAATTATAACCCAGTCTCATTGAAAAGATGTTTATAGTGACATTTTTTACAAAAAATGATATCACATTGATTCTTGCAGGTTTTGCGTGAAATTTCCAATAAGTGGTGCTAAAAAGCACATTTGATTTGATTCAGTATTGATTATTTTGGATCTACTTCAGGTACAGTACGTCAAATTTTCTCAAGAAAAACTAAATCTTTAAACTAATGCTGTAAAAAACATTTACTACTATAAAATTTGAAGGAAGGAAATTTGAAACTGATTTGTATACAAAGTTGTATACAAAGGCGAATTCAGGAAGTTGTACTCTTTATTTTAAAGGAGAAGTTGACTTCCAGAACAGACATTTACAGATAATGTACTCACCCTGTTGTCATCCAAGATGTTCATGCCTTTCTTTCTTTCATAATTTCTTTCTCATAAAGAAATCATGTTTTTTGAGGAAAACATTTCAGGAATTCTGTCCGTATAGTGGACTTCAATGATGCCTGCGAGTTTGAACGTCCAAAATTGGAGTTTAAATGCAGCTTTAAAGGCCTCTAAATGCCCTCAGCCGAGGAATAAGGGTCTTATCTAGCAAGATGATCGGTCATTTTCTAAAAAAATTAAAATGTATATACTTTTTAACCTTAAATTCTCGTCTTGTCTAGCTCTGCCACGCGCATGCATATTCTGTGTAATCTGGGTCAATACAGTTAGAGTATGCCGAAAAACTCCCATCTCCTTTCTCCTCCAACTTTAAAATCGTCCTACATTGCTGTTTTACCTCTTTTTGTAAAGGGCGACCTTGACCTTCTTTGCATGTTCACTTTGTATACACTGGGTCGGTATTTCTGCAGATGTAGGATGATTTTGAAAATCTGTTTTTGCAAATAAACTCTTCATATGTACAACCTGATCTCACAGGAAAACATAATTTCATATGAATTCCCATGTGTATTGTACAAAAACAATTTAGATTTTCCAAAAAAAAAAAAAGTGTTGGGGAGTAACTAGTTACATGTAACTGCATTACGTAATTTAATTACACAATAAATCTAACTTTAATCTGTTACAGTTACTGAAAAAAAGTGTAATTAAATTAGAGTTACTTATGAAAATATGAACAATTACAAAGGGGGTTACATCTGAATATTTCTTGTATTGATATTTACCATTCACTGATATTTACTTATGACTTGTTCTGTGGTTCAAGGTCACAAATGTACAAATGAGGATGAATTCATACAAATGCACCACCAAATCACCAAAATGTAAACTAGTTATAAACTGTCATGTGATTGTGTTGGTAGGGTAAATTTAGGTAGAGCCTGCATTAGATAATTAGCCACTATTGTCTGGGGAAAGCAGTTATAAAATCTATCAATGTTCACCTGTAAAACAAACCATGTTATCAGAGGAACGTGAGCTAAAGAATCTGTTCTGAGCGACACTAATTGTAACGCACAGAGAGAAAGTAAACTAAAGCTGTGATGAGACTCCAAAATAATTAATATGGGGAATAAAATGTGACTCCTGTATTGAGTCCAAACAGAAGCCCCAGCCGTAACGATGATGGATGGATGCCTGCACCCTTGGCATTTCACATCAGCATAAAGCTCCCACATTACGCGTGCGCGGGGGACCCGCTGGGACCGTGAGACTTCCTCTCGGGGCCCTGCTGAAGACAGCCTGTCTCATCATTTATGTGGAGCGGTCTCTTCGGTTGTGTAAAAAGAATGAAAAATAAAGCTGAGGTCTAATCAAGGACCCTCATCAGTGGAGCCAGTGGCATTTTTCCTGCTTTCGCCAAACGAAACAAACTCAATTACCATTAGAAAGCTGCCCCTCTAATGCGGACGAACAATGGCAGGAGCTTGATGGATCTACGCGGGCCGTTACCGTCTGCCTTCCTACACCAATCACTCAAACTTCGGCGTGCGGGCCTTCTAATGGCCGCGATAACGGTGACTCATTACGATGTCATATCCTTCATGCCTGACTTCATGTCAACCCAGACAAAGACCTGATACATGCTCCAGGCTAGCAGCCAATCAAATTGTTAGAAAATAAGCAGGGGTCATTTTAAATTTCCTCTCTGTACAGACAGTGTTTGAGATTGACTGACAGTGAAAAACTGTGGGAAAGGACACTGAATGTATAATTTGGAATATATAAGCTCTTAGGCTCAACATATTTGTTGCTTTTTTGTACTGACTTTTATACAATATACAATGTACAAAAATGCTGGGTTCATCCCGTTGAGTCATTTTATTGGGTTATTTTTAATATTTTACCCAAGTGCTGGGTTATTTTCTTAACCCAAATGCTGGGTTCAACTTGTTGTGTCATTTTATTGGGTTATTTTCAATATTTTTTACCCAAGTGCTGGGTAGTTTTTCTGTAACTAAGCTGCTGGGTCATTTTTAACGCTGGGTTATTTTTTCCAATCCCAACTGCTGGGTTGAGCCCGTCTCCGATGAAACAACTCAGCTACTGAATTATAGTCAGTCAGAGCATGGGCTTTTTGATTCAGGAGAGAGTGGTTCTCGGCGCCGCTGATTTTTTACTTCTTCAGCAAAATAAATGTTTATATACATTTTTCATTTATAAAGTCTTTACTGTGCTGCAAATTGTATTATTTAACACAACGCAACATAAGGACGAGATGTCAGTCAGCTGCGTCAACAGCAGTTGCTTCGCACGATGGAAACACCTTTTGCCTTTCATAAAATAAATAGATTTTATTTGTTATTGTACTGAGTTTAATAATAATGAACATAGTGATTGTCATTTACTCCCGACATCTGTGCCGCTGAAAATGCAGTGGATTACGTTTGTTTGTGAAGGGAATGCGCCTCCCGATCTACATAAATGCGTCTATATTCGCGCAAATCATTTGTGATCCAGCTTCACCTGCAGCACAAGTGAGTACAAGGGGTTTATTATGAATCTCTGCAATTACCTTTCCTAATAACGTGTTAGTTAGCAAGTTTAGCGGCTAAATGAGGCTAAATGCGGCTAAAGTAAACAGGCTCGTCACTCCACAGAGAGAAGAGAGGGGCGGGGCGAGCAGAGCTCAGTTGCATTTAAAGGAACAACCCCTCAGAATGGGAAAAAGGGTGTTGTTTTACACTGCCATTGAGAATTTTTAACCAAAGTATATTATAAACTTTTTATTAAGACCCTAAATAATCATATCAACTTGTGAAAAATGGACATCTGATGACCCCTTTAAAATATGTTCTCTAATGTCAGTACTGTTTGTTTATGGGCAGTTTTTGAGTCAGTCACGGCATCTTTCAGCTACGAGTAAAACGCGAGTTAACCGTACTTTTGAATGTTCAGTTTTTTATGTCTAAAATGCTTGTTAAATGAATTTAAATGTATGTAACATTGTAAAGTATGCTGTAGTAATTCTGTGTGTATTTTTAGAAGTTCCAGTCCATTTTAATACAGCAATATAATAATTTTTAAACATTAGTTGACTTAAATAAAATAACCCAGCATGTTTGGTAAAAACATTTAACCCAAAATAATCCAGCATGTGTTCTGTCCAATATTTACCCAACGCTGGGTTGCCAAATAAGCTAATTTGGGTTGTTTTTAGCCCAGCATTTTTTAGAGTGTAGACACACAGAAATCCTCTTAAAGGGGTAGTTCATCCAAAAATGAAAATTCTGTCATTAATTACTCACCCTCAACCTGTAAGACGTTCATTAATCTTCAGAACACAAACTAAGATATTTCTGATGGAATCCCAGAGCTTTTTGCCCCTACATAGACAGCAATGCAACTGACAAGAAATCGTTGAATAAAGCCGTTATTTGCTATACAGTTATATAACAATGTCCTTACTAACTTTCTGGGCCTTGAACATGTTAATTGCATTGCTGTCTATTCAGGGTCAGAATGCTCTTAGATTTAATAAAAAATATCTTAATTTGTGTTCCGAAGATGAACAAAGCTCTTACGGGTTTGTGATGACATGAGAGTGACAGAATTTTCATTTTTGGGTGTCCATCAGAAATATGATAATAGAGAGTCTGTTATTGATGCTCTTAACAGTGCTAAAATCAACTTCCTCTAGTTTGTGGTTTGCATAGCGAAAAGAGGAAACTTCATTTCTGTTATATTTGTGTGTTTTTAAAACATCAATAGGACCTCATAGTATGAAGTATTTTCTTACATTCTGCGAACCACATCTGTTTGATCAAATATAAAAGTAAAAACAGTTATACTGTAAAATATTGTTTGTTTATAATGTTTATACAGTGGGAATACACTCACAACAGCAGGGAAAAAAACAAAAACAAAAAAAAAACAGAAACATTACTATACTGATTAAAAAATCAAGTTTATAACCTTATATGTACCTAGTTTAAAGACATTCAGATATGTTTTACTTATTAAAAAATAAACAAATAAATAAACATGAATGAATAAATATAAAATACTGATTAATAATAGGATGTTTCACTGTAAATCTTCTTAAGAGACATATAACCGATATGAAGTGCATGATTGAAGCAAAAAATGCATTTTTCAGGAAGATTACCTTTACTGACTGGGAAGTGTAGAACAATGCTCTTCAGTGACATTCTAATTGTTGGGCCTGTCTTTTGCATACAAACATAATGGACCACGAAATGACTTCTGTCATGTCGCTTCAGTTGTTCCGACAATTAAAACCTCAGGTGGGAGAAATTGTGCAGAGAGACGAAGAGAAAGTAAGCGACAGAGAGGAGGGAAAAGTTGTCTGACAGTTTAGCAACATAATAGTTTTAGCTGGCTTGCCTGCTGAGTTTGGCTTTTCTGAAATCACAGAACAAAGAGAGCACGATGAAGCATCTTGACAGGCGGTAGTTAGAACCATTCTCTAATATAGAAGAATGTCTGACACTGTGTGCGTTCAATATCTGTTTGATTTAAATGAACCCGTGAGTCACATGCCAGTGAGCAATTGAATAAAAGAGAAATTAAGAGCATTTACTTCTCCAAAATTATCATTTCAGTTTGTCTGTCTTTGGTGCTTGATCGTCTGATAATGGAATGAGAAGTTGTGAAGTTAGCAAAGTTTATTTTATTTTATTTTTATATGTGTTTTATATGTGCGATTTTTATATCTAAATACTATCCTGAGAGAGAGAGAGAGAAAAAAAGTTTTTTATTCTTTCATGTCAACTCACCTCAAAACATAATCATGAATTTGTCTTTCAGGCTTCTCATGAAATCTCATGAAGTGGCTAAATTTCAAGTGTTTTGCTAATGTTAAATATGTAAAAATGCATTTTAATAGCAAATAAATTTGCTATTAAGAGCTGTTGGACAGTTACACATTAAATGTCACTCCTTTTACGTTCACCATCACAAAAGACTGGGACATTTATGCAAATGTTGCAAGTTCCTTTTTGCAAGTATATAAACCACAAACACACAGACACATCAGGAGAACAACGAAGTATCCCTGAGGAGAAATACCGTATTAGCTAGTTAGGTACATTTAGGCTTCAAACCTAAAAGGTTGTAGTCATCCAAACTGGATGGAATATGTCTGGGCATGTGAATGAAAGTATGGATAAAGACTCGATAATGGACACCGAAGACAGAATAGAGAAGATAGTTGATATCTATGTGACTGCCGAGGCTGTGAGAGATATGAAACATAAGAAGGACAAAGAGGACTTTGATGACACCCAAACAACAAAAACCCAAACACCTCAAAACACAGGTAACTGAGATTAATTGCTTATACATTTACTAATAAAATCTGGTGTAAACTGGAAGGAGAAATGGAGAAGAAAATAAACTAATATAATGCCTGTCATTTTCAGCAAGTGATTCAGTAAGAAACAGAAGCTCTAGAGCAGCTGTAGTGTGTTTGGTGCTGCTGTGTGTTCTTCTGCTGACTGCAGTCATAGTGCTGTGTGTCACACTCACTCAAGAGAAACAACAGCTCATATCCAAGAATGAAAATCTGACCAATGACAGAGACCAGCTAATACTCAAGAACACAAACCTGACCAATGACAGAGACCAGCTAATACTCAAGAACACAAACCTGACCAATGAGAGACCAGCTAATACTCAAGATCACAAACCTGACCAATGACAGACCAGCTAATACTCAAGAACACAAACCTGACCAATGAGAGACCAGCTAATACTCAAGATCACAAACCTGACCAATGACAGAGACCAGCTAATACTCAAGAACACAAACCTGACCAATGAGAGAGACCAGCTAATACTCAAGATCACAAACCTGACCAATGACAGAGACCAGCTAATACTCAAGAACACAAACCTGACCAATGACAGAGACCAGCTAATACTCAAGAACACAAACCTGACCAATGACAGAGACCAGCTAATACTCAAGATCACAAACCTGACCAATGACAGAGACCAGCTAATACTCAAGAACACAAACCTGACCAGTGACAGAGACCAGCTAATACTCAAGATCACAAACCTGACCAATGAGAGAGACCAGCTAATACTCAAGAACACAAACCTGACCAGTGAGAGAAACCAGCTGAGAGATAAACTTCAGATTTGTGGTAAAGTTTTTGAGTCTATGCAGTTATTTGCTATACAGTACTCATTTTTAAAGCATGATGGAGTTGGATTGGTCTCAGTAACTTTCAGTGCACACAATATATGATTACTATCTGTTATAAGATACAGACAGATAAATAGGAGTTAAAAACTAACAGCTGAACTGTTCTCTTAACAGTTGGGTGGACTTGCTATAATTCCAGTTTTTACTACATGTCCAATGTGACGAAGAACTGGACTGAGAGCAGACGAGACTGTCAGAATAGAGGAGCAGATCTGATCATCATAAACAACAGACAGGAACAAGTGAGTGAAAGATTGTGTGATTATAGTGTTTAGCAGCTAAATGAGAGATGATCAGAGAAAATGTGTCTGTTTATGATATAAATGTGCAATTTTTTCATCTGCTTAGGATTTTGTACACAACATGACTGGTGCTGGTCAGGTTTATATTGGTCTGAATGACACTGATGTGGAGGGAACATGGAAATGGGTTGATGGCAGCACACTGACCTCTGGGTGAGAAATCACTGAATTGAACTGATTATTATGTAATAAATGATTCTTACAGTCAGTATCATATCACACAGAAAGCAGCAATAAACATCTAATGCTGATCTGTAGTTTCAGCTTCTGGATTCCTGGAGAGCCAAATGGAGCCACAACACAGAACTGTGCTATAAATGTGCTGACACCACCATCAGGGTGGCCTAATTCAGTAGGGTGGGCTGATGAGCCATGTAATACAGCTTATCGATGGATCTGTGAGAAGAGGATTTCACAGCTCATACTGCCATAGGAACATCACACACATTTTACACACATTTTACAGAGTAATCTGCCATATAAGTGTGATTCCAGTCTTCAGTTATTGTTTGCAAACCACTTCAGTAGTGATGCAAAGTCAGAGTCATTTCAGCAAACTGATTCATCGGTTCATCCAATGAACATCGGTTCATCAGTCACTATGCAATCTTTTCTAAGAACTCAGTGTCATGTTATATAATTGAAACATTTACATAAAGTTATTTGTGTGAACAAATATTGCTGATTTGCCTTTCATTCATTGAAGTTAGTGATGTGATCACAGTTTCATTCATTGATCCTTCATGCTGAATACAACAGACCAAGTAGTCTACATCTTGGATGTAGTTTCCTAACAGTTTCACATTTACAGCACGTGTTACAGACATTGATGCAAACACATGGATATGTTCTGCACATCCAAATATATAGAAACAATAAACCATTTTTGTGAACTCATTGATTTAGCTTAACAACTCAAATATTTAATCTGCATGCACAATTACCACAGTAAATTTCTTTTTTATTTCCATTTTATTATTAAAAATCTAGGCCTATTTAATGAATCTACTAATAAACACATTTCCAGTACAGTATTATTAAAGAAACTTGCCTTGTGCATCCTCGACAAACTTCGACAGTTGGTTACACCGGCTCATTCAGTTCTTTTTGATTCAAACATTCTATTTTGGATGTGCACCTTGTGTCAGCAACCCAGAACTAAAGTTCAATCCAGTTCAATTTGTAAACTGGCTCAAAAGAACGATTCATTGAAGAATTAAACATCACTACACTCTAGTAAAAGTAAAAGACATTTGAATAAAATAAAGATGTTAAAAAGGAGTTAAAGCTGCAGCATTATTATTGGGTTTAATCCATCCCAGATTTGCGTCCTCTTATTTCCTCTGTTATAATGTTGCAGAGTTTTCGAATGAATGCATATGACATATACTGACGACTTGATAAACATTAAAGGGATAGTTAAATTGGAAATTTTAAATGGAGCACTTTCATTTTTTTTATATTAAAGTATGAAATCCATTATAAAATGCGGATTCATTCAGAAACTGTTGTTGCTTGGAGATGTACAACAGTTCTGCTGTGACTTTATAGGTAACATTTTTATTAGCAAAACTGAGCAAAGACAGAAGATATTGTGTATACAATACAACACAATATTACGTTTTTATTTATTGACCTGTCGTAATACATCAATATGCACATTTGCAGTCACACAGCTGAATTTCTGCCCCAATATTCTCAAATTTAGTGGAAAAAACTGCATTCTATAGGCTACATCATGCAGTGAATTGTAGCCCTGAAGTAATTATATCACTTGTAGATGTTACTAATTAAAGTGGTGTTAACCTGTGGCGAATTAAATTAAACTAAATGGGTATAATTTGAAAAGACACACTTATCTCAACAAATGGCTTAAAAGATAAAAACATATCACATCAAAAACTAAGCCCTGAGGTCAAAAGAACTGCCTGTGGAGCTCAGACACTGGATTGTGTTAAACCACAGACCTGGGGAAGAGTTCAGAAAAAAATTCTGCTGCATTGAAGGTTGACAGAGGCATATAGCCTTCATTACCCTTAATGGAAGAAGTCTGGAACATCCAGGACTCTTCTTAGAGCTGGTCTTTTGCAAAACTGAGCAATTGATGGAGAAGGGCCTTGGTTAGAGTGGTCATCAAGAAGCTGAAGGATAGTCTAGTTGAGCTCCATGATCACATACGGAGATGGAAGAAACCTACAGAAGAACAAACATCAATGCCACACTTCAACGATCTGGGCAGTATAGGGAGAAACACCTCAAGGACTCTCAGACTTCAAGAAACAAGATTCTCTGGTCTGATGAACCTCAGTTCCAAGCATTATGTATGGAAAAAACGAGGCACTGCTCATCACCTGCACAGCATCATGCTAACTGTAAAGTGTGGTGGTAGCAGCCTCATGCCTTAGGATTTTTTTTTTCCAGTGGTAAGGACTGGGGGACTTGTCCGAGAAGGAAAGCTCAATGCAGCAATATATAGAAAAGGTCTTAATGAAAACCTAGTGAGGAGCATTCAGAACCTCAGACTGGGCAGAAGGTTCACCTTCCAACAGGACAATGGGCCTTGTTCATGAAACTTGTGTAAATATATGAGTAAATTCTGAGTAATTTCCACATAACACAGACCTTCCCAAAAACTCTCCTCCAGATTCACAAACGCTTTGTAAATGTCCGATTTGATAGTTAAACGTGTATGTTAATGAATTCCGATCATTCGTAAATAGGGCACTCGTGCATGCTCATTCACAATTAGCATAATCCCCGCCTACAAATTACAGCTACGCAAATTGCGTGTCCAGGAATGCAGTGGAATAATCTGGTTAAATTTTGTGTTTTGCTAATGTTAAATTTGTAAAAAAAAAAAAATTAATAGCAAATAAATTTGCTGTTAAAAGCTGTTGGACAGTTACACATTAAACATCACTCCTTTTACGTTCACCAATCCCGTGACAGGACATTATGACATTTATGTAAACTTCCTACATGTTGCAAGTTCCTTTTTGCATAAATACACAAACCATAACCTCAAACACACAGACACATCAGGAGAACAACGAAGTACCCCTGAGGAGAAATACCGTATTAGCTAGTTAGGTACATTTACGCTTCAAACCTAAAAGGTTGTAGTCATCCAGACTGCATGGAATATGTCTGGGCATGTGAATGAAAGTATGGATAAAGACTCGATAATGGACACCGAAGACAGAATAGAGAAGATAGTTGATATCTATGTGACTGCCGAGGCTGTGAGAGATATGAAACAAAAGAAGGACAAAGAGGACTTTGATGACACCCAAACAACTAAAACCCAAACACCTCAAAACACAGGTAACTGAGATTAATTGTTAATACATTTACTAATAAAATCTGGAGTAAACTGGCTGGAGAAATGGAGAAGAAAATAGACTAATATAATGTCTGTCATTTTCAGCAAATGATTCAGAAAGGAACAAAAGCTCTAGAGCAGCTGTAGTGTGTTTGGTGCTGCTGTGTGTTCTTCTGCTGACTGCAGTCATAGTGCTGTGTGTCATCTTTACTCAAGAGAGACAACAGCTCATATCCAAGAATGAAAATCTGACCAATGAGAGAGAGCAGCTAATACTCAAGAACACAAACCTGACCAGTGAGAGAAAACAGCTAATATCCAAGATTGGAAATCTGACCAATGAGAGAAACCAGCTAATACTCAATAACACAAGCCTGACCAATGAGAGAGACCAGCTGAAAAATCAACTTCAGATCTGTGGTAAAGTTTTTTGAGTCTATGTAGTTATTTGCTACACAGCAGACATTTTTAATGCATGATGGGGTCGGGCTGGTCTCAGTAACTTTCAGTGCACACAATATATGATTACTATGTGTTATAAGATACAGACAGATAAATGAGAGTGAAAAACTAACAGCTGAATTTGTTCTTTTAACAGTTGGATGGACTTGCTATAATTCCAGTTTTTACTACAAGTCCAATGAAATGAAGAACTGGAATGAGAGCAGACAAGACTGTTTGAATAGAGGAGCAGATCTGATAATCATAAATGACAGACAGGAACAAGTGAGTAAAAGATTGCATTTATAGTGTTTAGCAGCTAAATGAGAGATGATCAGATGAAATGTGTGTGTTTATGATATAACTGTGCAACTGTTTCATCTGCTCAGGATTTTGTTCACAACATGACTGGGGCTGCTCCAGTTTATATCGGTCTGACTGACACTGATGTGGAGAGAACATGGAAATGGATCGATGGCACCTACATGACATACAGGTGAGAAATAACTGAACTGAACTGATTATTGTGTAATAAATGATTCTCACAGTCAGTATCATATCACACAGAAAGCAGTACTGAATATCTAATGCTGATCTGTTGTTTCAGCTTCTGGTTTTCTGGAGAACCAAATGGAGGAACAACAGAAAACTGTGTTATGAATGTGGCTAAACCACCATCAGGGTGGTCTAATTCAGTAGGGTGGGCTGATGAGCCATGTAATAGAGCTCATCAATGGATCTGTGAGAAGAGGCTTTCACAGCTCATACTGCCATAGGAACATCACACACATTTTTGACACAAGTTCAACAGTGCAAAACATTTGTAATAACTGATCATCATCTATTGCAGTGTTTCTTAACCTTGTTCCTGGAGGACACCCACAGCTGCATATTTTGAAAGTCTCCTTTGTCAGACACACATTTAATGTGCTGGAGTTTCTTCTCATGAGCTGTTGAGTTTAGTCAGGTGTGTTTCATTATGGAGACATACAAAATGTGCAAAATGGGACTCCAGAAGTGCATTTCATTCAACCAGAAATGCCTTGCAAGTGAATATCACAGAGAAATCTTCCATATAAGTCTGATTCCAGTCTTCAGTTATTGTTTGTGAATCACTTCAGTAGTGATGCAATGTCCGATTCATTTCAGCAAACTGATTCATCGGTTCATCCAATGAACATCGGTTCATCAATCACTATGCAATCTTTTCTAAGAACTCAGTGTCATGTTATATAATTGAAACATTTACATAAAGTTATTTGTGTGAACAAATATTGCTGATTTGCCTTTCATTCATTGAAGTTAGTGATGTGATCACAGTTTCATTCATTGATCTTTCATGCTAAATACAACAGACCAAGTAGCCTACATCTTGGATGTAGTTTCCTAACAGTTTCACACTTACAGCACGTGTTACAGACATTGATGCACAAACCAGTTTTGCAGCATTGATTTAGCTTAACAACTCAAATATATAATCTGCATACACAATAAACACAGTAAATTTCATTTTCCCTCCATGTTTTAATAAAAATGTAGACCAGTTTTGAAAATCTACTAATAAGCACATTTCCAGTACAGTATTATTAACGAAACTTGCATTGTGCATCCTCAACAAACTTCGACAGTTGGTTGAACCAGCTCATTCAGTTCTTTTTGAGTCATACATGCTGTGCGTCTTGCATTCAAGAATCAAACATCACTACACTCCAGTAAAAGTGAAAGACGTTTAGAATAAAATAAAGGTATTAAACAGGAGTTAAAGCAGGAGTTTTATTTTGTTTAATAAAAATGTCAAATCCCAGATTTGGTTTATAAGCATTTGTCATGGGTAGTGTGTGAGACATGATAGTTACAATACAAAACATCATGATTATGGTTACACATCTCAAAAACTACTAACTTTGTATTATTATTATTATTTTTTACATTAGTATATTATGGCATCAAACCTTAAATTCATCTAATTTGCTCTATGATAATGTTCCAGGATTTTTGAATGAATGCATTTTGTCAAGTTGATATTGACAAACCTTTGATACTGACAACTTGATAAACATTAAAGGGATAGTTAAATTAGAAATTTTAAATGGATAATTTTCATTTTCATATATTAAAGTAGGAAAACCAATTATAAAATGCAGATTCATTCAGAAACTGTGTTGCTTGGAGATGTACAACAGTTCTGCTGTTGTACAATACAACACAATATTAAGGTTTTATTTATTGACCTGTCGTAATACATCAATATGCACATTTGCAGTCACACAGCTGCATTTCTGCCGCAATATTCAGAATTTTAGTAGAAAATAACTTCATTCTATAGGCTACATCACACCTGGAGCATTCATATCACTTGTAGATGTTACTAATTAGAGTGGCCTTAACCTGTGTCAGATTCAATTGAATGGGTATAATTTGAAAAGACACTTATCTTAACCAATGGCTTAAAAGATAAAACTGCATATCAGAGCAAAAACTAAGCCTTGAGGTCAAAGGAACTGCCTGTGGAGCTCAGAGCCTGGATTGTGTTAAACCACAGTCCTGGGGAAGAGTTCAGAAGACATGTTGCTATGAGAGGACATTATTCAAACTATATTCGCGCACACACAATCAAAGCATTCACACACACTATCAAACTCTCTCACACACAAGCAAAGCTTTCACGCACACTATTAAACTCTCTTCCATACACTACTATACTGTCTCTCACACACTAGTAAAGCTTTCACTCGCGCTATCAAACTCTCTCGCGCACACTATCAAACTGTCTCGCGCACACTATCAAACTCTCTCGCGTACACTATCAAACTCCCTCGCGCACACTATCAAACTGTCTTGCGCAAACTATCAAACTCTCTCTCACACACTATCAAACTCTCTCGCGCCAACTATCAAACTCCTTCCGCACACTATCAAACTCGGTCCGTGTACAATCAGGGTATCTTCCGTCCATTCGTTTTTTGATTTAATATTGAAAGAAGAAACATGAGAAAACGGCTCCTTTTTCGTTTTTTTCATTCTTTCCAGAAAAACGAAAAACAAGAATTCAGCTTGATTATTCGTTTTTCGTTCAGGGGTGGAAAAATGAATAAACAGCTTAAATACTCGATTTCTCCAAGTGGGCGAAACGAAACGCCCCTTTCTACCGATTGGTCAGCCGAAGATCAAACCACACCCCCGTCAGTTCTTCCGCAGTTTCGCGCAGAATAATAATCCTCCGCTGCTGCAGTTGAAAGGATAATTAACGCGTTTATTGTAACTTCATTTAATCTTTTTCTCACGAAACAACCACACTAACGATGGCTCGACACTACCCGTACCGGGTCAGAGCCTGGACTGGGCTTTCTTCTATGCAGACATAAATTTACTTACGCTTTGCATTAGTTGGCAGGGTTTGATGGCTGTCCTTTTGATGGCAGCCTACCCTGGTCGCCAAATAAGTTAAAAAAAAAAATAAGATACAAATAATTAGATTAGTTGTACATTAAATATTTTAAACACTAATACAAAAAGGAAAGAAAAGGCATTGACTCTGGTGTAAGCCTAACGTTTGCACAAGAACTGTCATTCTGACTATTTGACAACCCGAGCAAGTCGTTGTGCACATAAACACTATTAACATTTACTTCACCTCACTTCACTTCAAATCCTTAAATGAATGATATTCAGAAAACAAACAAGAATAAAAAAATATAAGTAGCCATGTAAAATAAAAATATGCTAGCCTATTTAAAAATAGTGCCGTTATAAACAACATTTATTTTAAACGCAGAAAGGCATTTATTTAATTCCAAAGTTTCCACAGCCTCTTTGCGATTTACCTGCTAAAATATTTTTGTAAAGAAGGCTTCTTCAATCGGGTCCCAATATGCAAGCAAAATAACAGTAAGCAACTATACAAGTTACATTTTGCCTATAGGCTATTGTACAACAGACACATTTAATTAAGCGTAATAACTTCTTATATGTTTGGTTGACGGTGCTTTACTTTGATAATGAACAGTGCATTGGTACGTTGTGTGAGCGCGCGAGGCGCCAGCGCCATCATTGGAATTTCTTTCCTCAGCAGCGGAAACAACGTAATACTCTGTCATTTACAGTCATACAGATAAGAGCAGGACATCATTCGAAAGTTACTTTGGAATAAATCACAGCATGTTTCATGATAAAAAACGTGGCACTCTGAGAATAGCACACAGAAGAAAGCCCTGTCCAGGCTCTGCCCCGGTAGGGGTTGTGTCGAGCCATTCGACACAATTCAGCCATTCAGTGTGGTTGTTTCGTGAGCAAAAACGATTAAATGTATTTGCAATAAACGCGTTAATTATCCGTTCAACTGCAGCAGCGGAGGATTATTATTCTGCGCGAAACTCCGGAAGAACTGACGGGGGTGTGGTTTGATCTTCGGCTGACCAATCGGTAGAAAGGGGCGTTTCGTTTCGCCCACTTGTAGAAATCGAGTATTTAAGCTGTTTATTCATTTTTCCACCCCTGAACGAAAAACGAAAAATCAAGCTGAATTCTTGTTTTTCGTTTTTCTGGAAAGAATGAAAAAACGAAAAAGGAGCCGTTTTCTCATGTTTCTTCTTTCAATATTAAATCAAAAAACGAATGGACGGAAGATACCCTGATTTTGTGTACGTTTTGATCATTTGTTTTTCAATCTTAAATGAAATAAGCAGAAACGAGAAAACGGCTTATTCGTTTTTTCGTTTATTCAGAAAAACAAAAAAACGAGATTTCGGCTCGATTTTTTTTTTGTTTCACTGGTAGAAAACAGATAAACGACTTCAAAATTCGTTTTCCACACGTGGGCGGTCACGAGACGCCCCTTTCTGCCGAATGGTCAAGCGAATCTGAACCAGTGACCTCATCCGTTGTTTCTCTGTTCCGTTCAACAAAATAAAAGTCTTTTATTTATTTATTTATTTATTTATGTATTTATTTATTTATTATAATTGCACTCTTTAGAACAACGAACAAGGACAATAACATAAATTAAAATAAAATATAGACTAATAAACAAAGACAAAGAATAAAAATAAAATTAAATAGTTTTTTTTTTGGTTTTTTTTGATAGGCCTAGTCCTCTGACTGGGCTTTTTTTATGTGCAACCTAACGCGTTTCATAGAAATATTTATTTCAGAAATATTAATATGCACTCAGCCTGTTTTATTTTGCTGTATGGATTTAAATCCAAGTGGTAAAGCTGCGCTACCAACTAGACAGAGCAAAGAAGCACAGATCAATGTTCAGTCAAGTGTAGATACACAGTCATAATTTTAGAGGTTATGCTTAGTTTTGGATAAAAGATGGTCAGTGCAAATACTGTAATTCAAATCGGCTGAAGGTACCGAGGATGGAGAATTTAATTTTTAATGTACTGTATATCATAGCCACGGGAACGTTTCATTTTGCCAGAATTTAAGTTATATGTGTGCACAGCCGCTAAAGTAAAATGTTGACAAATAACTAGATAACGCTTAGGCTTGTGAAAAATCGGTGTTTTACGGTGATCGGCCATCCACCGATTGAATTACTTACCCACCGCCCCACCGTCGTTTTGCATTTTTATAGAAACGATTTCAATGTAGCTCATCTGGACCGCAGACAATCGTCCGCATCATACAGCAGGAGCAACAGCGGACGAGACCAGTGGGCCAATGAAATGATTGACAGAACGATACCAGCGGAGGCCAAGAGAACTTTGTTAATAAAAAATATTTATATAGCCTATATTGTATTGTTTAATATAAGTGAGTTTGTCTTTGTTCTATTGTTGTTGTGAAAATTGTACTTGAAAGTTGTACATTGTACATTTGTTGTTGTACATTAAAGTAGTAATGAACCATAAACTGTGCTCATTTTAAAGGGGAAAATCCAAATACCTTTAATTTATTAGGATAGGCCTATTTCATGTCATCCGTCTTAATCATTTTGTTGAAAACGTTTATGTTTAATATAAGTGTTTTTGTGCTATTTATTAGTGTTGGGTTCGAGTCCACCTAAGTGAGTCGAGTCGAGTCCGAAGTCTTTAACCAATCGAAGTCCGAGATGAGTCCGAGTCCAAAAAATGGAGTTGGACTCAAGTCCGAGTCCCAAAGGGCCGAGTCCGAAGTCGTCCGAAGTCCAAGGAAACACTACTGTTTGTCAGTATCTTAACATTGTTTTAAACCCAGGGTGCCCAAACTCGGTCCTGGAGGAGGTGTCCCACAGATTTTAGCTCCTAGACCAACTAGACACAGACCCTGTTTTTAACCTTTACAACTAGAAAAATGCAATGTCAGTTGAAATGTAAGAAAAGCAAAACACTAGTGGATCTTGCCATTTTGATTTTTGATTTCACAACATCTCATAATTAGTGTCCATACTCTGCTTAGCAAACTTAAAGTCATGTAACAAAGGTTATGGCTGATCTATGTAATGTGACATATTTTAGAGTGAAACAGGTTTTAGAATGTGAAAAATTATAGGGCAAGACTTGACTTTATTCATCGATGTAGTAAATGTATAAATTCAAGGGTGGGGGTGAATGGGACCTTAAGAACAGAAAATGCACCTCTTTTATTTCTGATTGTGGCTGTGTGTGTTTTGGGTTCCATATGACTTTTTTTTTTTCTTGAATGAAAATGAGGTTGTGAGGGATAAACCTAGTCTTTACAATGGTACACACTGTGTATAAAGCCCTACCTATACTTTCCATAAGTCACAGCAAACTCACAGCTGTTTTATTTTTGAATGCATTTATAGTTACATTAATTACAATAAATTACATGATATAAAGAAAAACTGATGATGTGCCATTGAATTATTAGAAAATCATGCACACCCAAGGTGGTTTTGGACCCATAAAAACTGTTGCTGCAAAGATGTAAGAAAAATGATTTTTCTTTCAATCTAGAAACTGCCACCATGTTTAAATAATAATAATTTCAATACAGAAAAAACTAATCAACTAATGTAAGTAAAACCTTCTCGAGCTCAAGGCAAGTAAACACTCCAAGTATTACTTACAAGCAAAAGTATTAATACATATCTTAATCAAAAATACAAATGAAATAATATTTTTTAAAATAGAATCTTTTTTTTTTAAAAAGAATTGTAGGGGTTTTTTTAAGCTTTTTTATGTAGGTCTATATAAAGGCTATTACAGAAATAGACTACAGACATTTCATGAAGTAATAAATGTTAAAATTAAACACTGCAAAATCTTCACTGTATACATTAAAGATAATTCTTATTACAGTTAATAAGTGATTCAGTCAAGAACAGTGAGTGATTTTCTCTTTTTCTTTTGTTGTTTGATTATTGTTTGACGTGGTCGGCGGCTGCAGGTTTACGCTGCTGTTGCTTTAAGATCTGACGCACATTTCAAATATTTTGATGCATCAGTGTTTCTCCCAGTTGTTCAGGTTTACTTAAGACAAAACCGACTTCATTTACATGAATAGTCTCCAATACGAGCATGTGTGTAGCAATAACAGAACCTATTAAAGCGAAAGAGAACTCTGTATTCGCACACTGACTGAAAGGCGCGTTCTGTGAGCGCGCTTTGAGCGTGTACTCACATAAACCCGTCGGCTTTCAAGTAGCCTACTGGACAAGACTTTCCTGATAATGCATCTAGTCAGTGACATTTCCATCAACTGTCTCTGGACTCGGACGGACTCGGGATATTTTCCGAGTCCGAAAGGCTCGAGTCCGAGTCAAGTCCGAGTAAAAATGCATCCGAGTCCGTGACAAGTCCGAGTCGCCTAAAAATTGTACTCGAGACCGGACTCCAGTCCGAGTACGAGTCCGAGTACCCCAACTCTACTATTTATTTTATTGTTTTTGTGTTTTCATTAAATTAATAATGATCCAAAAACTATAAGTAGGCCTATTCGTTTGAAAGTAAAGGGGAAAATCCATGGTCTTTCATTTTGGCTATGTGTGTTACATGTCGTCTTATTCGTTTAGTTAATATAAGTTTCGATCAAACAATGGGGGAAGATGTAAAGATTAAACATTATCAAAACAATGATTAAAATATCGCTAATACACAGGTTACATGTTGAGCAAATAATAACGTTATTGGCTTCTTCCATTACATTTGGTTGGAGAGTCAAGTCAAGAAAGTTTGAAAGTACAAACTGTATTGGTGATCCAGTGTAAAATACAGCATAAAATGGCAGGTTTTTTTTTTTGTTTGTTTGTTTAAACATTATTCATTTATACGCTAATATTTTTTCCCTGGTCTACCCAGTAGATAACCAATCGGTGGATGGCCGAGCACAGTAAAACCAGTATATTTTACAGTCTATGAGTAAAACACCGACTTTTCAAAAGCCTAGCGTTATAGCTATTTATCAACATTTTACTTAAGCGTCTAGGCTGTGCACACTTATAACTTAAATCCTGGCAAAACGAAACGTTCCCGTGGCTATGATACAGTACAGTAAAAATTAAATTCTCCATCCTTGGTACCTTCAGCCGATTTGCATTACAGTATTTGCACTGACCATCGCTTGTCCAAAACTGAGCATATGGAAAGTTATGACTGTTTTTGCGCTGTAGTGGGTAGCGCAGCTGCACCACTCGAATTTAAATCCATACAGCAAAATATAACTTTCTGAAATAAATATTTCTGTGAAATGCGTTAGGTTGCACAAAAGAAAGCCCAGTCAGAGGACTATCATTTTGTAGGGAAAAAAATAAAATAAAATAGAAATAGGTCACTACCGTACGTTAAAAGAAACAAGAAATAACAACGCGACAAAAGCTGTAAAGCATTTTAAAGCCTTAAATCTATTGTTTGAATAATTGTAATTATTTGTACTTGCTATGGACATGTAATTTTCTTATGGCTTTTCCTATTTTATTATTATTTTACTAATAAAATAGGAAAATCATATAATATTACTTATTATTTATATTATATATATATATATATATATATATTTTTTTTTTTTTTAATAAAGGAGCTGTTTTCTCGTTTCTGCTTATTCCATTTCAGATTGAAAAAACAAATGATCAATACGTACACGGACCAAGTTTGATAGTGTGCGCGGGAGAGTTTGATAGTTTGCGCGAGAGAGTTTGAGAGTGTGCACGAGGGAGTTTGATAGTTTGCGCGAGAGAGTTTGATAGTGTGCTGAGAGTTTGATAGTGTGAGAGAGTTTGAGAGTCTGCGCGAGAGTTTGATAGTGTCGAGAGTTTGAGAGGTGCACGAGGGAGTTTGATATGCCAAAAGAGTTTGATAGTTTGCTTGAGAGTTTGATAGTGTGCTGAGAGAGTTTGAGAGTCTGCGAGAGAGTTTGATAGTTTTACGAGAGAGTTTGATAGTTTGCGCGAGACAGTTTGATAGTGTGCGCGAGAGAGTTTGAGAGTGTGCGCGAGAGAGTTTGATAGCGTGTGTGAAAGCTTTGCTAGTGTGTGAGAGACAGTATAGTAGTGTATGGAAGAGAGTTTAACAGTGTGCGTGAAAGCTTTGATAGTGTGTGAGAGACGTTATAGTAGTGTATGAGAGAGAGTTTGATAGTGTGTGTGTGAATGCTTTGATTGTGTGTGCGCAAATATAGTTTGAATAATGTCTTAAACGGCCTCTCATATGTTGCTGCATTGAAGGTTTACAGAAGCATGTAGCCTTCATGATCCTTAATGGAAGAAGTTTGGAACATCCAGGACTCTTCTTACCAAACCAAACAGATGTTTTTTTGACAGAGTATCTAAGGTACGAGCTGTAAAGGCACAGCTCTATTCTGGGGCAGAGAGCAGCAGCTCATCTGCATTTAAAGAGACATGCACCAAAACAGTGTTTCTGCTTTCATTCAAAATAAGGATTTTCAAAATGATATAATAAATGATCTATGGGGTATTTTGAGCTGAAGCTTCACAGACACATTCTGGGGATACCTGAGACTTATATTACATATTGTAAAAAGTGGCATAATGTGTCTCCTTTAAATTAATAATATATTTAAATAAATACACATGGATGTATTGTATGTATTATAAAATTTGTCATCATTAATTTACTGGCATATTCCCATGTGAAGAAGATTGCAAATAAAAAAATTAAATAAGCTAATCTCAAAAACTGTTAAATTTCATTTAAAATATGAACAATAGTCAGATTCTGCAAGAACCAATACGATTTGTTCTTGTGCATCAAGCAAGAGTAGTTAAGGTTTAATTCACTGTATTTGAATATTTGTCTAAATTAAATGTTAAGTAAATGTAAAGCAGTCATGTCTCTTCAAAACACTTGGATTAAACATATTTGCCCAAAAGTTACTGACAAAATTTTCTTTAAAAATTCAACATCCTTGAAATTCACTAAATACACCGCCCTCCAAAAGTTTGAAAACACCCATGGCAAAGTGTGGTTTTGGACGATATCAGCATAAATCCTTTCATTTTTCGGTGCAAATACATTAAAGTAACTTGACATTATCATTGAAGACCATTTTGATTTTCATTTTGATTACATAAAATAATCATGCCCCTTAGCCAGCTGTGATGCCTGGTTACTGGTTTAAACTTGACCCAGGTTTTTAAAAGATTTTTGGGTAAGCACACCTTAATAGCTTCAACAATTAATTGCCAATTAAGTTTAGAATACAATGAATTTAGGCCCAGATTATGCAGAGCTATAATAGCTGCTAATGGTGGATATTTTGATGAACTGAAAATTCAACTGAAAATGAACTGAAAAACGGTTTATGTAATAAAATATGTTTTCGTAGTTTGTGCTGTCCCTTATCAGTGAGAATTATCACAAATTAAAAAGGATTCATGCCAACATTGTCCAAAACCCCACTTTTCTAGGGCGTTTCTAAACTTTTGGAGGGCAGTGTACATGTAACTCACACTGATGGAAGTAAATGCAGTTGACGCTAAAACTATCAACCATAAAGCATACTGTCAGTGTCCTTTTGAGTTGAAGTTCCTTTATGCATAAATACTTGAAATATTCTCACAAAAACAGTTCCTTTATGCATAAATGCTGGCCACACAAACACAGATGAGGAACACACTACAGTCCACTCCAGGAGAGAAACTAGTGTTAGTGTTAGTTTATCAGCATCTTGACGACACTGAAACGGTCTGTCATGTTGTTACCAGTCATGTTGTTAACAAAATCCTGAGCAGATGAAACAGGAGCACATTAATATCATACATTTTATCTGATCATCTCTCATTTACCTGCTAAAAATTATGTAGTGGACAGCACATTCCAGGGCCCAGTTTATGGCAAGGGGGCCCCTCTCTGACCACCATAGTGGACAGAGGTTTGCTACATTTTGATTGGATCTTGGTAAGCTAACATAAGCAAACTGTCCAACGGCATCAGATAAAGACGCCAGGACAACAGCCAGACATCTCTTAGAGCACAAGAAGAAGACCTTTGGTAGAAAGCCCGGGAAGGACAGAACTTCCTATTGGTCAAAATGCAGTTTGTGCCCTTCACCCACCTTGAGACTGATTCCTAAGGGTTTGGCCTGTGACCGACCATAAAAATTCCTTAGGACCTCCAGATGCAGCAGCAGTGGGTGAACCAAAGAGAGATCATGGAGATCCATCCAAATCCATTCATAACTAGGTTTTCAAACCTTAAAACTGATGCACACTACAACACACACATTTTATACTTATTCAGAGAAATAAGTATTCCTTGTGACAGCAACGTGTAGTGCAACATCTTACACAAACTTAGCTGTTAATGGACAAATGAATGCATGCATGACAGTTCAATCTTTTCCCATCATGTTTGGACTTAATGCGTTCATAACATTGCCAAATGCATTCTGGTTATGGTTTGAGAAGTGAGAAATGCACCGGTAGAACTTTAGTGACACTTTTCTAGCTTTGTGTTTGGACTATGCACATAAATTCCACAGGAGGAAAGAAGGGTGGGCCACCACGTGTCCTCCCACTCTGATGGAACCAGCCAATCACAGCACGGAAATGGAGAAGCGCCAAATTGCAATCTCCTCCTCATCGGAAAGGGATAAAGGTACCCTTCCGAAAGACACTCCTTGTTCTGAGTCTGCGGCCTGCTACAGGGAAGGCAGCAACAGATCAACCTTCGTTCTGAGTTTGAGTACTGTCAAGGAAAGGACGGTAACAGATCACCTCCGTTCTGAGTCTGAGTCCCATAGGGGAAAGACGCAAACAGAACAAAAATGTTCTGAGTCTGCGGCCTGTCAAGGAAAGGACTTTAACAGAACAACAACGTTCTGAGTCTTGTTGTAGAATTTTCCTTGCTCAAAATAAATAGCTCTGAAGAGGTTTTGAAGTCAGATAGACCTTTATTAACAAGTTAACAAAAGGCCGAGTAATGTTCGAACACCACTCCAGAGTTTCGTCTCAAGCACACATATATACATCCTGAAGCATTCCATATATGCACTGTTGTATTTTTGGACAAGGTATTTTTTACCATATATGAATTCCTGAAGGTTGATGAATAGCTGTCATGTATTTCTAGCTCCTGAACAGGTTCGTTCCAGGCATGAGTGTTTTTCAAGCTTTAAATAGTTCTCTTTGCTCTAAGCTCACTGCACAGAGTTAATACACATAGTCAGATGAAAATAGTAGAATAATATCCTCTTATGTATAGGCATAATTCTATGTTTTATATTGATTCAAGATTAATGAAAATCTTCTACAAAAGCAGCACAGAACATCTAATGCTGATCTGTAGTTTCAGGTCCTGGGCGTCTGGAGAGCCAAATGGAGGATCAAAAACTTCTTTTTACCTAACCTCTTTAAGTAAGAAGGCATAGCATGTTGGCACAGCAGTAATAAAAAAAGCAATCTAATCTAAAAAAAAAAAGGAGGAAAGATCCCTGTAGTTTCCCCTGCACAGCTGCCTATTGTTTTGCTTTAAATACATATTAAATATTTAAATCTCACATCAGACAACCTATAACATAGGGTGGACCGAATACAGTTGGTACAGGGGTACATTTGAAACCTTAAATAACTTGTGTGCTCAACAAGTCTGATCTGTGATATTTGCTTCACACATGCGTTTTAGCACCCTCTTTGATCGTGGGCAATTTGACGTACGTGTGTTTCTCCAGTCCGAAGATATAGCTGAAAGTTTTCTTTTTCCTAACGTAAGTTTCTCACTTCACCATGTCCATTTCAAATTGAGTAGCTTCTCATCCTTACATGACTGTTAAAGTTAACTTACATTTTCATCAACCTTAATCTGTGCTCTAAAAAGTAACATACTGCACGACTTTGTGTCATGCAAGGTCTTCATAAAATCTAGAGAAATGTTCGAGGTGGTCAGCGGGGTACAGTTGAGACACAATGTATCATTTATTGATTATGTTTATAGTTCTTATATTCATTAGGTTATTGTTTGCATTTGATTGCAATTGTTCAATGTTTTTTTTTTTTTTTACTGTTTACTGTACTTAACTTTTCAACTGTTACTATTAAAATGATGAACTGAAATTAAATATTCTATCGCTGTTTGCAATTACTGTACAATGTTTTACAAATGAACTACTTTTAACTAAACAAATAATTCAATAAAATACTGAATGGAAATAAAAACTGTTGAGTTCTCATTTTTAAAGGTATTGTACATTTGCAATGAATTGGTTAGGCAGCTTTACAGTATTACGGATGGGGGTCTCAAACCCAAAACCTCTTCATATACTGTGGATACCTGTTTGTTGACTGTATATATCATTGTTGGATTATTTTCTGGTTTATTTTCCCTTTTTGTTGTTGCTTTGGTACTTTGGATTATTTATTTATTCATTCATTTTTTGTTTGCACAAAGAACTTTCTGGCACTAAATAAATTTCACCATGCACAAAAGCACTTCTGCAAGTGAGCCATCATTTTTACATCCTTCATCCATAATTTTAAGCTATATAAATCAGAAAGGATAAATCTGTATTTTTTTCTTAATTTAGTGAAATAGATATACAATCCATTGATGAATTTTTATGCGGTTAACTCAATAAAATGAACCAAATCCACACTGTGAGGGAAAAAACTGTGTATTTCTGCACTAAGTTCCTTTTTGCATTAATACTTGCCACACAAACTCAGATAAGGAACACAACACAGTTCACTTCAGGAGAGAAACTAGTGTTAGTTTGGTGGCATCCTGACGACACGAAAACTGTCCGAAAGTGTAAAAGAAATTATAGAAAACTTGGAAAATGTACAGAGAAGATGGGGAAAGCACTGATAATATCTACGTAAATTATGTTATAAGAGGTAAAACTGGAAAAGACTCAATGCAAGGAAAATCATCTGAACTCACAGGTACTCAGATTAATAATTCACTTAGTTTTCATGCTTTCAATTGATGTGTGCTGTGTGGATAAAGAAAGAGAATAACATCATGTCTGTCATCATCAGAAAGTGATTAAGTGATGATCAGAAACTACAGAGCAGCTGGAGTGTGTTTGGTGCTGCTGTGTGTTCTTCTGCTGACTGCAGTCATAGTGCTGTGTGTCACACTTACTCAAGAGAAACAACAGCTCATATCCAAGAACGAAAATCTGACCAATGAGAGAGACCATCAAATACTCAAGAACACAAACCTGACCAATGAGAGAAACCAGCTGAGAAATGAACTTCAGATTTGTGGTAAAGTTTCTTTAGTTTATCTAGTTATTTGCTATCCACCTTCTTTGTATATGATTATACTATCTGTTTTATGACACAGACAGATGAGTGTGAATGAGAATGAAAAGCTAACAGCTGAACTGGTTCTGTTAACAGCTGGATGGACTTTCTATAATTCCAGTTGTTACTACATGTCCAGTGTGACAAAGAACTGGACTGAGAGCAGAAAAGACTGTTTGAATACAGGAGCAAATCTGATCATCATAAACAACAGACAGGAACAAGTGGGTGATTGTGCATTTACAGTGTTTAGCAGCTTAATGAGAGATGATCAGAAATGCGTTTGTTTATGATGTAAATGTGTAACTGTTTCATCTGCTCAGGATTTTGTTCACAACATGACTGGGGCTGCTCTAGTTTATATTGTTCTGACTGACATTGATGCGGAGGGAACATGGAAATGGGTTGATGGCTCACTGACCTCTGGGTGAGAAATCACTGAATTGTACTGATTATTAAGTAATAAATGATTCTCACAGTCAGTATCATATCACAGAAAGCAGCAATAAACATATAATGCTGATCTGTAGTTTCAGCTTCTGGTCGCAGTCAGAGCCAAATAGAGAAAGAAAACAGAACTGTGCCGTGACTGTGGCTGTGAATAAACCGCCAAACTGGCCTAATTCATTAGGGTGGGTTGATGTTCCATGTACTGATTCTTATCAGTGGATCTGTGAGAAGAGGATTTCCCAGCTCATACTGCCATAGGAACATCACACACCTTTTTGACACAAGTTCAACAGTACAAAACTTTTGTAATAACTGATCATCATCTATAGCAGTGTTTCTTAACCTTGTCCCTGAAGGACACCCACAAATGTATATTTTGTAAGACACACATTTCCTGTGCTGGAGTTACTTTTCATGAGCTGATGAGTTGAATCAGGTGTGTTTCATTACGGAGACATACAAAATGTGCAAAATGGGACTCCAGAAGTGTTTCATTCGACCAGAAATGCCTTGCAAGTGAATATCACAAAGTAATCTGCCTTATAAGTGTGATTCCAGTCTGCAGTTATTGTTTGTGAATCACTTCAGTAGTGATGCAAAGTCAGCGGTTCATCCAATGAACGTTATATAATTGAAACATTTATATAAAGTTATTTGTGTGAACAAATATTGCTGATTTGCCTTTCATTTAAGTTAATAATGTGATCACAGTTTCATTCATTGATCCTTCATGCTAAATACAACAGACCAAGTAGCCTACATCTTGCATGTAGTTTCCTAACAGTTTCACACTTACAGCACGTGTTACAGACATTGATGCAAACACATGGATATGTTCTGCATATCCAAATATATAGAAAGAATAAACCGATTTTGTAAACTCATTGATTTAGCTTAACAACTCAAATATTTTATCTGCATGCACAATAAACACAGTAATTTTTTTTTCCATGCTTTAATAAAAATCTAGGTCTATTTAATAAATCTACTAATAAGCACATTTCCAGTACAGAATTATTATAGAAACTTGTCATGTGCATCCTTGACAAACTTCGACAGTTGGTTGCACCGGCTCATTCAGTTCTTTTTGATTCAAACATGCTACTTTGCTTGTGCACCTTGCGTCAGCAACCCAGAACTAAAGTTCAATTCAGTTCAATTTGTGAACCGGCTCAAAAGAATGATTCATTCGAGAATCAAACATCACTACACTCCAGTAAAAGTAAAAGACATTTGAATAAAATAAAGGTGTTAAAAAGGAGTTGAAGCTGCAGCTTTATTAATTGGGTTTAATCCATCCCAGATTTGCGGTGCGTTCCAAACGGGATATATCGCCCTCGAAGGGCACTTCGGAGTGAAAACAATCATGACCGCCATTTTGAAAGGTCGTTCCAAACCAAAGTGCCCAAAACTGGCCACTTCAAAGGGCCCTTTGGAATAAAGGATTTCGAAGGGTACTGATGGACACTTTGGGTCCCCATGATACTTTGCGCTGATTCTCTCCATGATGACGGTGCCTCCGTGTGGTCACGGGATGATGACGCATTTCAGCGCGTTAGACACGATGCTTTTTGGCATCTGTTTGGTAGCCGAGGTATGAGCTGTACTGCCACAGTCCTATTAACTGCAGCACCTCATTTGCATTTAAAGAGACATGCACGAAAACAGCTGAACCTTCGCAGACACATTCTGGGGATACCTGAGACTTACTGTATATTACATATTGTAAAAAGTGGCATAATGTGTCTCCTTTAAATTAATAATATATTTAAATAAATACACATGGATGTATTGTATGTATTATAAAATCTGTCATCTTTAATTTACTAGCATATTTCCATGTGAAAAAGATTACAAATAAAAAAAAAAGTTAATCACAAAAACATTTTTAGAAATTTCATTTAAAATATGAGCAATAGTCAGCAAGAACCAATACGATTTGTTCTTGTGCATCAACCAAGAGTAGCTGAGCTTCAATTCAATGTATCTGAATACTCTTTGTCTAAATTAAATGTTAAGCAAATGTAAAGTGGTCATGTCTTTTCAATTACACATTACACATAGTTGCCCAAAAGTTACTGACAAAAGTTTCTTTAAAAATTTAACATCCTTGAAATATACTAAACACATGTAACTCACACTGATGGAAGTAAATGCAGTTTACGCTAAAACTATCAACCATAAAACATACTGTCAGCGTCCTTTTCAGATGAGTTGAAGTTCCTTTATGCATAAATGCTTGAAACATTTTCACAAAAACAATTCCTTTATGCATAAATACTGGAAGCATTTACAAAAAACAGTTCCTTTATGCATAAATGCTACCCACACAAACACAGATGAGGAACACACTACAGTCCACTCCAGGAGAGAAACTAGCGTTAGTGTTAGTTGATCAGCATCTTGATGACACTGAAACGGTCTGAAGGTGTAAAAGAAAATATAGAAAAAACGTGGAAAATGTACAGAGAAGATGGGGAAAACACTAATAATGTCTATGAAAATGACAATATAAGAGGTAAAACTGGAAAAGATTCAATGCAAGGAAAATCATCTGAATGCACAGGTAATTAATTTGACTTAATAATTCACTCAGTTTTTATGCTTTCAATTGATGTGTGTTGTGTAAAGTGGATAAATAAAGAGAATAACATGTTGTTCAGAGAGTGACTGTGTGAAGATCATAAGCTCCAGGGCAGCTGCAGTGTGTTTGGTGCTGCTGTGTGTTCTTCTGACTGCAGTCATAGTGCTGTGTGTCACGCTCATTCAAGAGAGACAACAACTTATATCCAAGATTGAAAAGCTGACCAATGAGAGTTACCAGCTAATACTCAAGAACACAGACCTGACCAATGAGAGAAAACAACTGACACTCAAGAACACAGTCCTGACCAATGAGAGAGACCAACTAAGAAATGAACTTCAGATTTGTGGTAAATTTTTGTTTCTGTTTTAATTTTTTTTATGTAGTTATTTGCTATCCAACTTCTTTTTATATTATTATGCTATCTGTTATACGATACAGACACATGAGTGTGAATGAGAATGAAAAGCTAACAGCTGAACTGGTTCTGTTAACAGCTGGATGGACTTGCTATAATTCCAGTTGTTACTACATGTCCAATGTGACGAAGAGCTGGACTGAGAGCAGAAAAGACTGCCTGAATAGAGGAGCAGATCTGATCATCATAAACAACAGACAGGAACAAGTGAGTAAAATATTGCATTTACAGTTTTTAGCAGCTAAATGAGAGATGATCAAATGAAACGTGTCTATTTGTGATATGAATGTGTAACTGTTTTATCCGCTTAGGATTTTGTTCACAGCATAACTAGGAATGCGGCATTTTATATTGGTCTGACTGACAGTGATGTGGAGGGCACATGGAAATGGGTTGATGGCACTACAAACATGACCACTGGGTGAGAAAGCATTGACTTGTACTGATCATTATGTAATAACTGATTCTCACAGTCAGTTTCATATCACACAGAAAGCAGCACTGTACATCTAATGATGATCTGTAGTTTCAGCTTTTGGTATTCTGGAGAGCCAAATGGAGGAACAGCAGAGAACTGTGCTGTGACTGTGGCTAAACCACAACCAGGGTGGCCTAATTCAGTAGGGTGGGTTGATGTTTCATGTATTCATGCTTATCAATGGATCTGTGAGAAGAGGATTTCACAGCTCATACTGCCATAGGAACATCACACACCTTTTTGATACAAGTTTAACAGTACAAAGCTTTTGTAATAACTGATCATCATCTAAAGCAGTGTTTCTCAACATTGTTCCTAGAGGATGCCCACATCTGCATATTTTGAAAGTCTCTTTTTTGTCAAACACACATTTCATGTTTTGGAGTTTCTTTTAATGGGCTGATGAGTTGAGTCAGGTGTGTTTCATTAGGGAGACATACAAAATATGCAAAATGGGACTCCACAAGTGCTTTCCATTTGACCAGAAATGCCTTGTGAGCGAACATCAAAGAGTTTTCTGTCATGTAACTAAATTTACAGTCTTCAGTTATTATTTGTACATTATTCAGTTATAAATCACCAGTCACTGTGAATCACTCCAGTACTTAAAAGAAGTTTGATTAAAAGTTGCTAAAAAGGCTTTAAGGCTCCAGTATTATTATTAAGTTTCATTAATTCAGTATCATTAATAATTCAGGTGTGAGGTATGTTGTGTGTGTGTGTGTGTGTGTGTTTTGCCTAAAGTGTGTGAGACCTCATAATTACAATGCAAATATCATGATTATTGGTAAATAATATTAAATTATTAAATACACATCTGATATATTCAGGGGTGTTAGACCAGGCATACACTCTGCGATTTCAGCAACATTTTTGTTAAAGGGGCCATGGGATGCCCATTTTCCAGAAGTTGATATGATTCTTTAGGGTCTTAATGAAAAGTCTATAATATACTTTGGTTAAAAATTCTTAATGGTAGTGTAAAACAACACCCTTTTTACCTTGCCAAAATCAGCTCTGCAAAAGTAAAGGCTGCTTTAAATGCAAATGAGCTCTGCTCGCCAGCCCCTCTTTTCTCTCTGTGATGTGACAAGCCTGTTTACTATAGTCGCATTTAGCTGTGTTTAGCCGCTAAACTTGCTAACTAGCACATTATTAGGAAAGACGATCGCAAAGATTCATAAAAAAGCCCTTATACTCACTTCTGCTGTAAGTGAAGCTGGATCATGAATGATTCGCGCGAACATAGACGGATATATGTAGATCAGGAGCTGCATTCCCTTCACAAACAAATGTAATCCACTGCATCTTCAGCGGCTCAGATGTCGGGAGTAAATGACGACCACTACATTCATCATTACATCCAGCAACACAGCACCTCAATCGCTCAATCAGAGATATTCTTGTCTAACTTACATCCCTGCTCCGGCATCGAAACAAAGAGGGAGGACTGTTACAACTGATCTAAGGTAAGACACTCATGTCAATCAACTATCGTGGGAGCCTCTGTTGGTGTCGCCACAACGACAGGCATCTGAGAACGGCTCAATTTGAAAAAGGGGATATTATTTTTACAGATTAAATAAAAACCACTACATGGATTTTTATCATTATAGGGTAGATGTGTACATACACTGCCAACACACATTTTAATGTTCAAACAACATGAAAAAGTGAACTTAGCATCCGATGACCCCTTTAAACGCCAACTCTCATCGCACAAGTAAATTGCATGTGATGTCAAGCCAAAGCTCAGGATTTATGTGCTCACACTATACGGTCCGATCGTCTAGCTATGTCTTGACTGCTCACATATACGGGCCAAATAAACACGGAGGACCCTCCCAACCTGGAATTGTGTAGTCTTCATTGGTTTCGTTTCTGTTTTCATGCTAGCGCAGTGAGGGAAAAAAACACTGAGTTTAGAGCAGTTGGTTCATAGCTCTGCTTCAACTGTGTGATACACTCTTGAGGGATGACCAAAATTTTGGACCTGTCAGAAGATCACCCGACTAATCGCCTTTCTTTTCCCCTTGTACACTGCATGTCAAAAGTTGCACGACAAAGCTGAAACTTGGTCAGACTCAAAAAAGAGTGGCACAAATCAGAATTCGGCTCAAAATCTGACAAAGGTAAAGTCAGAATGCCTGAAATTAAATATTCTATCGCTGTATGCAATTACTGTACAATGTTTTACAAATGAACTACTTTTACTAAACACATAATCAAATAAAATACTGAATGGAAAAACTGTCAAATTCTTATTTTTAAAGGTATTGTACATTTGCAATGAATTGGTTAGGCAGCTTTACAGTATTACGGATGGGGGTCTCAAACCCAAAACCTTTTCATATACTGTGGATACCTGTTTGTTGACTGTATATATCATTGTTGGATTATTTTCTGGTTTATTTTCCCTTTTTGTTGTTTCTTTGGTACTTTGGATTTATTTATTTGTTTATTTATTTTTGTTTGCACTTGTATTCTTTACTGTGTATTAACTTTCTGGCACTGTAAATAAATTTCACCATGCACGAAAGTGCTTCTGAAAGTGAGCCATCATTTTTACAGCCTTCATGAACTTCATGGATTTTTTTTCTGGTAAGCTGGTGAGCTCGTCATCATCACAGTACCCGATGTGGGTAACAGTTCTAACAAAAAAGCTTATTGTGTTTATTAGCTAACTGTGGCAAATATGACCTACTTACGGATGTTAATAATTAATCATATTTTAGTAGATAAGTAAAGGAAACGTCATATGAAAAATCACTTCTTTTCAGTCCCTAGTTATGTACCTGGTCTACCCTATTTGCAGTATAGAAACATACACGTCTGAAAATATTACACAAATCAATTACAAAAGTTCTTTCACAATTTACTTTGATAAAACACCAAAAACACGAATGAATAAATGGATGAACGACATGAATGGCATGTTTTTTTTTTTCTTTTTTTTTGTATAATTTCAAAGGAAAAGTCTACTTCCAAAACAAAGATTCACATATAATGTACTCACCCTCTTGTCATCCAAGATGTTCATGTCTTTATTTCTTCAGTCATAAAGAAATTATGGTTTTTGAAGAAAACATTTCAGCAGTTTTCTCCATATAATGGACTGCTATAGTGCCCTAAGTTTGAACTTCCAAAATGCAGTTTAAATGCGGCTTCAAACAATCCCAAATGCGGTTGTAAATGATCCCAGCCAAGGAAGAAGGGTCTTATCTAGAGAAACGATCGGTTATTTTCATAAAAAAAGATTGATTTAAATACTTTTTAATTTCAAATGCTCTTCTTGTCTTGCTCTCCCTGAACTCTGTGTATTCTGGCTCAAGACAGTTAGGTTATGTCGAAAAACTTAAATCGTATTTTCTCCCTCAACTTCAAAAATTATTACAAATTCATCCTACATCACTGCACCGACCCAAAGTACCGACCCAGTCTTTGCAGAAGACTGGATCGAAGTGAACAAGCAAAGAAGATCAAACACCCTTAACAAAAAAGGTAAAACAGCGATATAGGACAATTTCACTATACAGAGAGAGGAGCAAATCTGATCATCATAAACAACAGAGAGAAACAAGTGGGTGGATTTTTTTATGTTTTATAGTTTTATGTGTTTATAGTAGAGACGATCAGAAAAAATATGTCTATGTATGATATTAACGTGCTCCTGTTTCATCTACTCAGAATTTTGTTCACAACAAGGCTGGTAATGCTGCATTTTATATTGGTCAGACTGACAATGGTGTGGAGGGCACATGGAAATGATGTTCAATGTAATTATGGTTATCAATGCATCTGTGAGAAGAGGATTTCACAGCTCATACGGCCATAGGAAAATCACACGTGTTTTTTAAAAAAAGTTCAACAGTACAAAACTTTTGTAATCTAAAAGTTTTAGATCATCATCTAAAGCAGTATTTCTCAACCTTGTTCCTGGAGGATGCCCACAACTGCACATTTTAAATGTCTCCTTTGTCAGACACACATTTAATGTGCTGGAGTTTCTTCTAATGAGCGGACTGAGGTGTGTTTCATTAGGGAGACATACAAAATGTGCAAAATAGGACTCCATAAGTAAGTGTCAATGGCCAGAAATGTACATTTTAAATACCCTGTGCATATAGCGCTTCATCGCTTATTCCATGATATTTTGGCCAAGTGTATTAAATGACAAGAAAAACTAAGCACCCATATAGCTACAATAAAAGTTATAACCTGTAAGTTGATGAAAGGCGTATAATGTGATGCACTTGTTATAAAATGGGTCCCGAATATAGAGAAAACATAAAAAATGACAACCCAGTAACTTTGCTTTGGTAAGTCTTTTTCTGTAAACATGGAGAAAAACAAGTTGCTCAGATTTCGCTCCCCCGTGACGTTGGAATGAGATCATAATATTACCACCCCTTAATCTGCAGTAAAAATTTTCCATCCCCCGCACATCATTTCGTTTTCGCTAACAACGGTGTACCGGTTCCAACGCCTTGGCAAAAGTGTGAGCAAAGCTTGCTAACTGTTGTGTCATTGGCCCCACAGACAATCACAAAACACTATTTAGAGTCCCAGTGGATTTAGTGATTTGTTTACTGTATATTACACCACTGCCACATAGATCTAATATCAACATGCGGTTTCTTTCCCAACTGTTTACCTTCACACACATAACCAACTGTTTTTGCAACTCCTGTGCATTTTTAACATAAACTTGTATGTTAAATATGTTATATGTTGTGTATATTTGACAATTATGCACAATAAGACATGAAACAGGACTTACATGCATTTACATTTAGTACTCACATGCCATGTGACAACCACTATCTGTGCGCGTGGTCAGATGTGTGCACTCAGAAAACCGTATATCAAAAGTTTAAACTAATACGGTTTAAAACGCATGATTTCAGCATGTTAGACATGATAATCAAAACCAAACAATTGTTTTTGTCTGAGTATCCAAGGTACGAGCTATAAAGGCACAGCTCTGTTTTGGGGTGGACAGCAGCAGCTCATTTGCATTTAAAGAGACAAAACAGCGTTTCTGCTTTTATTCAAAATAGGGATTTTCAAAATTATATAATAAATGATCTGTGGGGTATTTTGAGCTGAAGCTTCACAGACACATTCTGGAGATACCTGAGACTTATATTACATATTTTAAAAAGTGGCAAAATGTGTCTCTTTTAAATCAATAATATCTTTAAATAAATACACATGGATGTATTATATGTATTATAAATTTTGTCATTATTAATTTACTGGCATATTCCCATGTGAAAAGGATTGCAAATAGAAATCTAAATAAGCTAATCACAAAAATAGTTTTATAAATTTAATTTAAAATATGAACAATAGTTACTTTCTGCAAGAACCAATATGATTTGTTCTTGTGCATCAAGAAAGAGTAGTTGAGCTTCAGTTCACTGTATTTGAATACTTGTTGTCTAAAATAAATGTTAAGCAAATGTAAAGTGGTCATGTCTCTTAAAAACTAACAAAATTTCCTTTAACGATTCAACCTACTTGAAATTCACTAAATACATGTAACTTACACTCACGGAAGACAAAGTAAATGCAGCTGACGTTAAAACTATCAATAAACTGATCAACCGTCTGGACTTTCATGTACCAACAACAACCTAAATGCTAAGAACACCACTTTTTTTTTCTAACACCACCCACCATTAAAATTAATACAGTATATGCATATACCTCATTTAAATGAACACAATCCACATTGTTTAAACATATACTGTCAGTGTCCCTCTGTGATGAGTTGCACAGTAAATTTCCAACAAAACAGTTCCTTTATGCATAAATACTGGCCACACAAACACAGATGAGAAACATAACACAGTCCATTCCAGGAGAGAAACATTGAAACTGTCTGAAAGTGTAAAAGAAAATATAGAAAAAAAACTTGGTAGATGTACCAAGAACACAGGGAAAACACTGATAAAGTCCACAAAAATGACGTTATAAGAGGTCAAACTGTAAGAGATTCAAAGCAAGGAAAATCATCTGAACTCAGATACTTAATAATTCACTCGGTTTTCATTGTTTAAATTGATATGTGCTGTTTAAAGTGGATTATTAATGAGAATAACACCATGTTTGCTGTTCAGGAAGTGATTGTGTAAAGATCATAAGCTTCAGGGCAGCTGTAGTGTGTTTGGTGCTGCTGTGTGTTCTTCTGACTGCAGTCATAGTGCTGTGTGTCACACTCATTCAAGAGAGACAGCGACTTATATCAGACATTGAAAAGTTGACCAATGAGAGAGACCAGTTACTACCACTGATCTATAATAGAGAACTGGATAGCTCATGACGTCATAGAAGTGAAGCCACTGCGCCGCCATATTGCTATTCCCTAGTACTCGCAAACATTCTATTGAATGAATAGGAAATTATACGATTTTAATGAGAAAACATCACATAACAAGTCAGCGTTTTCATATCTGGCGTCTCACTGTACATTCTCACAACGCAAACGTCCTAAGCATGTAAATGTTTATTTGTTTAATGTCCGGAATTCCCTCTGCTGTTAAAAAGTTACGTTCATATACATTACAGGAGCGAACAGCACCCTGATAGCACACGTACATCTCAGAGACGTCTATTTGACGTCTGCATTTACATCTGTAAGACATCTGCAAGACGTAGTTTGCTCATCTGCAATACGTCTATTGGACGTTTCCTATTAGATGTCAAATAGACATCTATTAGATGTCTTTAAGATGTTTATGATTTAGAATGTATGTAAAACTGACATCTTACAGATGTCTGCCAGACGTTTGTACACAGCGGATGCTTTCCAGATCAAGAGATCTTTAACAGACATCTTGCAGACGTACGTGTGCTATCTGGGCAGAGGAACATGATAAACATCGGACGATCACCATGTTTACAAATGACAAAATGCTCATTCCGAAATCTGAATAAACATTTATGCTTTGTATACATGTAATTTGCCTTACAGTTAATCACTGTTTATGCTGTTTTGTTATAGCGTTTTTATTCCTATAGGCTAAATGCATGTTTCAACAATTATTTCGTTCACATCATTTTGAAGCAGGTAATGATTTAAACGTTTGTTAATTCAGCCTACATACCATTCATGTTGAGATAAACGTTAATAATACAAAAATGTCAAATATAACATTCTGAATATAGACATATCAAATTATTTAAATAAAATAATAAAAGATAAAATGAAAATGAAACTAAAACTGTCAGCAGATGGCGGTATTTTGTCACTGAATCATTCATTCAGAAATGAAGCAAGCGACTCTCTCTACGAATGTGTAATTGAATCAATGACTCGTGAATAGAGATGCGGCTCAGCTGTGACTTTGTTTCAGACTATTTTCATTGACGAAATTGGGCAAAATCAGGTAGAGTTATAGTCAGATAATTTAAGGCACTTAATATAATAGAATTTGCGCAATCTTTAAGAGTTTGAAATTGATTTTCTCAATTAGGGACATTAAAATATACACATCATAACTTGGAGAAATAATGCTGACTAATTAGGTATGGTACGGATTTAAATACATCGAGCTTTCCAAGATTTGAATTTCAATACAGCATAAGAGGCTTGTGTATTTTTTATTGTATATTCAATCAATTTCAGATACACATTCATGTTTAATATGTCCTGCATAATTCCTTACATAAAGAAATACATTTTGTGTTAGATCAGAACTGTGTCGGCAAGTGCGCAGCTGATACACCCACCTGAACGATTTCAAAACATCGCTTATCCTGCCCGAAAAGACGATAAACATAGCAAATAACATTTTAAGTAAAAATTAATTTACATACACATATTATAAAAACTAGTCCTGTGTGACTGATACGCTTAAAATCGGATGATTTTAGGTCAGCGGTTTGGCTAGGAGTCAATGGTACTCTCTGCCGGTAGGGAATAGTAAGATGGCGGATCGAACACTTCCGGTGGCTTCACTGCCTAACGGCACTTTAGAACGCAATGAGCGATCCAGTCATTATATATAGATCAGTGGTTACTACTCAAGAACACAAACCTGACCAATGAGAGAGAACAACTGATAAACAAGAACACAGACCTGACCAATGAAAGAGAAAAGCTAAGAAATTAACTTTAGATTTGTGGTACATTTTCTTTTGCAAGTGCAAGTGTCTGATAAAGCCACAATACCAAGTCTGACAATGCAGTTTAATTGTTTAATTATTGAAGAAGAAAAAAAATAATCCCCTGTCCGTAATCCTTTTCCCTATATTGGTGGTGGTGTGCTGTTGATTTTTTTTTTTAAATCAAAACTGTGTCCACCCATCCCCCAATACTTGAAGCATTTTCACAAAACCAGTTCCTTTATGCAAATACTGGGCACACAAACACAGATGAGGAACACAACACAGTCCACTCTTGGAGAGAAACTTAGTTGATCCACATCTTGATGACACTGAAACCGTCTGAAATTGTAAAAGAAAATATAGAAAAAACTTGGAAAATGTACCAAGAACACAGGGAAAACACTGATAATGTCTACGAAAATGATGTTATAAGAGGTACAATTGGAAAAATTTCAATGCAAGGTGTGAGACACCCTGTATCTAGGCAACGGAACACATTTGTGGTCATGTGACTATTATGTTTTCAAGCCTCTCCCATTTCCCCTTGACCATAAAGGAGAGGACCTCATGGTGCTGTGGTAAGCATGTTTTTTTCACAAAAATATTTTTTTTGCATGTAAAAGTAATTTTTCTTGCTATCAACTTAATCAACTGTTGTGCCAAAGCAGATTGATTCAGGTAGAAAAACTTATGTCATACATGTTGATGAACTACCAACATATAAATCCATGTGATGATGCTAGCTGAAGATTAGCCTGAATTGCTAAGAAAGATTGTTTTTTTCTAAAATGTGGCAGTGGGGTAAAGTGAGACATGAGGCATAAGTAAAAATTTAGTCTTAAACATATTTTCATGTAATATTACATCGCATATGTTTTATTTTTAATGTCATAAACATTGTAGAAAAGCCATAATGCCAAGGCAGTACACCAGGAAGACAACCTGGGGCAAAACACCCCTTGAGGAGATGGAGAGTGCAGCCGCTGAGGTCAAGGAAGGAAAGAAGTCTATAAGAGCAGCTGCAAGGGACAGAAATATTGACAAGTCAAGCCTCCTAAGATTCATAAAGAAAAAAGAGAAAGGGGAAGTAAAATCAGTAGCCTGGGGTGCAGTAGCTGAGGCAAAGAGAATATTCACAGATGAGATGGAGGAGGAGCTTGCCAAACACCTGAAACAACTAGCTGAACAGTTCCATGGCCTTCCTCCAGTTAAGTGCCGTCAACTGGCATTTGAATACGCAGAGAAAAACAATATCCCTGTCCCGGCCAATTGGACAAAGGCACAATGTGCAGGTAGGATAGGGTGTGCAAGAGATCACATGATTCTGTAGGTTAGCTAAGGCCAACTGATCTTGCCACAAAGCTAAATCTTAGCCTATAGCTAATAATTAGGCCTGTAAAAAAGATTAATCGTGATTAATCGGTTCCAAAATAAAAGTTTACATAATATGTGTGTGTACTGTGTATAATTATTATTTTTATATAAATACACACATTTTCTTAAATATATGCATGCATGTGTGTGTTTTTATATATAAATAATAATTATACACAGTACACACACACACACAAACTTTTACTTTGGAACCAATTAATTGCGATTAATCTTTTGACAGCCCTACTAATAATGAATTGTCTACTCTAGGTGAAGATTGGTTTGGCAGCTTCCTAGCACGTCGCCATCTCTCTGTCCGAACTCCAGAAGCAACATCCCTGGGAAGGGCTACAGCCTTCAATAAAACCACAGTCGGGGAGTTCTTTGACAATCTGGCTGTAGAGATGGACAGGTGACAGAATTAATTCTTTAGTTGCAAATGTTTTATGGAGACTTTACCTGTAAGATTTGATTTTAATCCTGATAAGGTTCTTCTCTTGCCTCTCATCTTTAACAGGCATACATTCCCTCCACACATGATTTACAATGTGGATGAAACAGGCGTCTTTACAGTACAAAAGCCACAGCAGGTAGCCTAAGCTACACATGATACACTAGAGAGCACCAGACTGATACTGAGTGTCTTGTGATAATGACCAGCTAGAACTACTAGAATGCTATTAGTAATGTTGTAAACCTGTGAATTGGAAAAAATGAATGGACTGAAAAGAAATACAATGTACCTTTAGACCAGTAGTAGCCTACTGATTGCACATGCCATTGGTTCTAAACTTTCTATTTGATTCAGGTTGTGACAGAGAAAGGAAAAAAGCAAGTTGGTTCTGTCACATCGGCTGAGAGAGGAGAACTGGTGACTGTGGTGTGTGCAGTGAATGCTGCTGGGAATGCCACACCTCCCATGTTGATCTTCCCCAGAGTTAAGTTTAAGGACTGCTTCATGATAGGAGCACCTCCAGGAGCCAAAGGTACCTCCACCAGAACAGGATGGATGAATGAAGACACCTGGGCTGAGTTCCTTGATCACCTGATACAGCACACTAACTGCACCCCTGACCGTCCCATGCTGCTAATCCTGGATAATCTTAAGGCTCACATCTCCCTCAAGGCAGTAGAAATAGCCAAGAGCAACGGTATTGTTCTGCTCACCCTCCCACCCCACACATCCCATCACATGCAGCCTCTCGACGTGACCGTGTATGGCCCATTCAAGACCCAATACAGCCGAGCTCTTGATGGGTGGATGAGATCCAACCCTGGCAAAACAGTCTCAATCTACCAGATTGCAGGACTTGTGAATGAGGCCTTCATGTCAGCAGTGACACCACGCAACATCACTTCTGGATTTAGGTCCACTGGGATTTTCCCATATAACCGAGAAATTTTCCCTAATGAAGCGTTTGCACCATCCATGGTGTCAGACCGGCCAAACCCTGAGCTGCAGCCTGCCACTGCAGATGATTTGGATGGTCTATCCCCTGCAGATGATCCACCTGCAGATGAACCACCCGCTGCAGATAATTCACTCGCTGATGCTAATCCATCCACTGCGCATGGTCCACATGGATGTGCCTCGCCAGCTGACTCAGATGTGCCTTGTGTTTCCAGTCAACCTGGATATGTGTCTCCTCGTGAAATCCTACCACTTCCCAAATGTCCACCCAGAACACAAACCAAACGAAAGCGTGTGAAGACAGCAATCCTAACTGATACTCCTGAGAAGCAGGCAATTGAAAAGGCTTATAAAGAAAGACAAAAGAAACTGGCAGGGAAAAAGCAAAAAAATAGCAAAGAAAAGGGAAAACCGAAAAAGAAAGCAACCAAAAAGAAAATCATAGTTAGCAGCTCTGAGGAGAGTGATGTCCCTGTCTTAATTGATAATGTGTCTGATGAAGAGAGCTCTGAGGATGAGAGTAGTGATCCAGGAAACACAGATCTGTCCGTGGGTGACTTTGTCATAGTTAACTTTGCAACCAAACACAGGAGCATCCGTTACATTGGCATGGCTAAGAAAGTTGAGGATGACGAAATACTTGCACAATTTCTCAGAAGAATCCAGGGAAACATGAAAGAGTGGGAGAGACCCACATTTGCTATAAAGGAAAATGATGTGGCACACGTTCCTAAAAGTGATGTGGTGAAGAAGCTGCCTCAGCCTAAAAGGCCTGGAGGAACCACACGGAGAGAGGAACTCTTCATCTTTCCCTGTAACCTTCAGGGCTGGAATGTAGAGTAGGCCTAGCAAAGTATGACAGTAGGCTGATGTTCTAATCCAGGTGGGTCTAGTCCTGTGTTCTGAGTCCCAGGCTGTTCTAGTTGGTTCTGATTGTCCTTTGCTCTGACCCCCAGACACTATAGCTGGCTCAAAGGGTCCTGTGTTTTGAACCCCAGTGTTCTAATCTAACTGGTTCTACCTGTCATTTGAATGTAAATTAAAACATTTTGAATTATATTGTGTTGTATTTGATTTTGTCCAGTTACTTTCAAGTGTTTAGAAAAAAATGTGCTTAATTAACCAATCCCCATGATTCTGTTACAAGTCCGACATTAGTTTTGGAATGTGTGGTTGTCAAGCTGGCTGTCAGGATTCTAACAGTTACAACATGTGTTGTTATGGTAGTTTCAGAGTGGAAAAAGTAAGTGGATCAGTTTACCCCCAGCTGGTTCACTTTACCCCTTTGATTTCTCTGGTCTGTCTCAGTTTACCCCTAAGCTGGGGTAAAGAGAGACACAAGACAACTTTTTAAAAAACAATCATATTTTTACTAACCTTCATCCTGAAAACATTCTGATAATTTCCATTGCTAGGAAACATTCTGAATTAATGGGAAATGTGTAAATTTTACTGATATATAATTTTAGCTCGCTTAGAGAGGAGCAAATGTAAAAAATGTCTCACTTTACCCCACTCTCCCCTACTCAGCTTAATAATTCACTCACTTTTCATGCTTTCAGTTGATGTATGCTGTGTTAAGTGGATAAATAACACCAAAGAGAATAACCATGTCTGTCATCTTCAGCAAGTGATTCAGTGAAGATCAGAAACTACAGAGCAGCTCTAATGTGCTTGGTTCTGCTGTGTGTTCTTCTGCTGACTGCAGTCATAGTGTTGTGTGTCACACTCATTCAAGAGAAACAACAGCTCATATCCAAGAATTAAAACCTGACCAATGAGAAAGAGCAGCTAACGTCCAAGATTGAAAATCTGATCAATGAGAGAGAGCAACTAATACTCAAGAACACAAACCTGACCAATGAGAGACAGCAGCTTATACTCAAGAACACAAACTTGACCAATGACAGACAGAGGCTAAAAAATGAACTTCAGATTTGTGGTAAAAATTTTTTCAGTCTATATAGTTCTTTTCTGTACAGCAGACATTTTTAAAGCATGACAGAGTTGTGCTGTGGTCTCAGTAACTTTTAGTGTACACAATCTATGAATATACCATCTGTAACAAGTTACAGAGAAAATAGTGTAAACGGGAATGAAATGCTAACAGCAGAACTGGTTGTGTTTATAGATGGATGGACTTACTATCAATTCAGTTGTTACTACATGTCCAATGTGACGTAGAGCTGGACTGAGAGCAGAAACGACTGTCAGAATAGAGGAGCAGATCTGATCATCATAAACAACAGACAGGAACAAGTGAGTGAAAGATTCTGTGTTTTTAGTGTTTAGCAGGTCAACACGTTCTCGCTCCCAAGTCGTCACATATTGACGATTGGTCAGGACCCCTTGGCGTCGCTTTTTGACGCCCAGGGTACCCCTTCAGCGTCATTTTTTGACGCGCAGTGTCCTCCATTGTTTTCAGTTGTTCATCTTAATTTAATGGTTTGCATTCATTTGTAAAAATAGAAATTATTTTATATAAATATATACGTTCATTGGAGCACCTAACCCCACCCCTACCCTAAACCTACCCACTTCTGAACAATATGAAACACGCAACAGGCAAACATAAGTACAATCACAGGTATTTATTGCAAAAACTGACCATAAACAAGCAGTATAAAAGCATTACAAACAAGTCCTGTTGCATTCCGAGTCTTCTGAAGCCTTACGATATCCTTATGCGAATAACAGAAGGTTTTAATCGCTGAAAATGATCCCGCTCCGTTAACGTGCTCATATCTCATTCAAGAAGATATACCCGAGCATTAGCATGACGCAATCGGTCACGATAACACATACGAGCCAATGGCATTTCACAACAGCATGACACAATCGGTCACGAGACACACAAGAGCCAACAGCATTTCACAACCAAGGCTTGCTTCTTCTGGCGGCATTTTTTGAATTCAAGCACAGACAGACTGCAGTGCAGCACACAGAACGGCGGACGGAGACGGCGATCGCGTCTATTCTTCTCACAAATCAGTCGTTTGGCTTCGGAACCCTTGGAATATTAATACTTTTTGAATAAATTATGAATATAGTTGTAATTGCCTGTTATATCTTGTGTTTTGTTGACAAATGGTGAGGTTTAGGGGCAGAGGTTGGGTTCAATGTGTAAATAGTGTAATATAAATTAAACTGTTTTGACTGTTCGCATTGAAAAGAAAAATTACACCCCAACATATATGCAATAATAGCAATATTATTACCCAATATATAATTTAATCATGACGATAAAATTCCCTGTTTCACTTGCTCAGTATTTTGTTAACAACATGACTGGTGCTGTTATAGTTTATATTGGTCTGACTGACATTGATGTGGAGAGAACATGGAAATGGGTTGATGGCTCACTGACCTCTGGGTGAGAAATCACTGAATTGAACTGATTATAATGTAATAAATGATTCTCACAGTCAGTATCATATCACACAGAAAGCAGCACTGAACATCTATTCTGATCTGTAGTTTCAGCTTCTGGTTTTCTGGAGGTCCAAATGGTGGAACAACAGAGAACTGCGCTGTGAATCTGGCTAAAACACCACCAGGGTGGCCTAATTCAGTAGGGTGGGCTGATGAGCCATGTAATAGAGCTCATCAATGGATCTGTGAGAAGAGGATTTCACAGCTCATAATGCCATAGGAACATCACACACCTTTTTTGACAAAAGTACGGAACTTTTGTAATAACTGATCATCATCATTTAAAGCAGTGTTTATCAACCTTGTTTCAGGAGGATGCCCACATATGCATATTTAGATTTTTTATTTATTTATTTATTTTTTTGCGTCAGACACAGATTTCTTATGCTGAAGTTTCTCCTAATGAGCTGATGAGTTGAGTCTGGTGTGTTTCATTAGGGAGACATACAAAATGAGACTCCAGAAATGTGTTTCAATGGTCAGAAATACCTTGTGAGTGAACGTCACTGAGAATTCTGTCATATAACTATATCATATCATAACTCTGTCATATAATAATTCCTATCTTCATTTATTGTTTGTACATTATACAATTATACATGACCAGTCACTGCGAATCACTCTAGTACGAGAAGTTTAAATAAAATAAAGGTGGTAAAAATAAATGTTGTGTGTCTGGTGTTTTTGTGAGACCTAATAATTACAATGCAAATATCATAATTATGAGTAAATAATAATAAATTATTAAATAAGCATTTGATCTAATATAACCTATACTTATATCATGACATTTATAAAATGATAGTTATATTATTTTCCATGTTTAAGTGCTATAATCGGGTCCCCAGTGAATCTACCAACCCAGAAAACATGAAAAAGGACAACCCAGTAAATTTGTTTTGGTAAGTCTTTTTCTGTAAACATTCGAAAAACACAGCTGCTCAGATTTCGCTCCCCCGTGACGTTGGAATGAGATAATAATATTACCACCCCTTAATCTGCAGTAATAAGTTTCCATCCCCCGCACATCATTTTGTTTTTGCTAACAACAATCGTGTACCAGTTCTAATGCCTTGGTGTGAGCAAAGCTTGCTAACTGTTCGTTCACTAGCCCCACAGATGATCACAGAACACTATTTAGAGTCCCAGTGGATTTATTGATTTGTTTACTGTATATTACGCCGCTGCCACATAGATCTAATCAACATGCGGTTTCTTTCCCAACTGTTTACCTTCACAGACATAACCGACTGTTTTTGTAACTCCTGTGCGTTTTTAACATAAACTTGTGTGTATTTGACAGTTTATGCACAATAAGACATGAAAGAGGACTTAGTTTAGTACTCACATGCCATGTGACAACCGCTATCTGTGCGCGTGGTCAGATGTGTGCACTCAGAAAACCGTATATCAAAAGTTTAAACTAATACGGTTTAAAACGCATGATTTCAGCGTGTTAGACATGATAATCAAAACCAAACAGATGTTTTTTGGCAGAGTATCCAAGGTACGAGCTATAAAGGCACAGCTCTATTTTGGGGCGGAGAGCAGCAGCTCATTTGCATTTAAAGAGACATGCACCAAAACAGCGTTTCTGCTTTTATTCAAAATAGGGATTTTCAAAATCATATAATATATGATCTGTGGGGTATTTTGAGCTGAAGCTTTACAGACACATTCTGGAGATACCTGAGACGTATATTACCTATTGTAAAAAGTGGCAAAAAGTGTCTCTTTTAAATTAATAATATCTTTAAATAAACACACATGGATGTATTATATGTATTATAGATTTTGTCATTATTAATTTACTGGCATATTCCCATGTGAAGAGGATTGAAAATAGAAACTTAAATAAGCTAATCACAAAAACAGTTTTATAAATTTCATTTAAAATATGAACAATAGTCACATTCTGTAAGAACCAATATGATTTGTTCTTGTGCATCAAGCGAGAGTAGTTGAGCTTCAGTTCACTGTATTTGAATACTTGTTGTCTAAAATAAATGTTAAGCAAATGTAAAGTGGTCATGTCTCTTCAAAACTGACAAAATTTCCTTTAACAATTCAACCTACTTGAAATTCACTAAATACATGTAACTTACACTGATGGAAGACAAAGTAAATGCAGCTGACGTTAAAACTATCAACCATAAATTGATCAACTGTCTGGACTTTCATGTACCAACAACAACCTAAAAGCTAAGAACATTTTCCAACACCACCCACTATTATAATTAATACAGTATATGCATTTGAACCTCATTTAAATAAACACAATCCACATTGTTTAAACACATACTGTGATTGTCCTTCTGCGATGAGTCGCACAGTAAGTTCCTTTATGCATTAATACTTGAAACATTTCCACCAAAACAGTTCCTTTATGCATAAATACTGGCCACATAAACACAGATGAGGAACACAACACCGTCCACTCCAGGAGATAAACATTGAAACTGTCTGAAAGTGTAAAAGAAAATATAGAAAAAAACTTGGAAAATGTACCAAGAACACAGGGAAAACACTGATAAAGTCTACGAAAATGACATTATAAGAGGTCAAATTGGAAAAGATTCAACGCAAGCAAAAACATCTGAACTCACAGATACTCATCTTAATAATTCACTCACTTTTCATGCTTTAAATTGATATGTGCTGTTTAAAGTGGATTATTAATGAGAATAACACCATGATTGTTGTTCAGGAAGTAATTGTGTAAAGATCATAAGCTCCAGGGCAGCTGCAGTGTGTTTGGTTCTGCTGTGTGTTCTTCTGACTGCAGTCATAGTGCTGTGTGTCACACTCATTCAAGAGAGACAACAACTTATATTCAAGATTGAAAAGCTGACCAATGAGAGAGACCAGCTACTACTCAAGAACACAAACCTGACCAGTGAGAGTTACCAGCTAATACTCAAGAATACAGACCTTACAGAATACAGATGAGAGAGACCAGCTAATATCCAAGATTGAAGATTTGATCAATGAGAGAGAGCAAATAATACTCAAAAACACAAACCTGACCAATGAGAGAGCTGAGAAATGAAATTCAGATTTGTGGTAAAGTTTCTTTAGTTTATGTAGTTATTTGCTATCCACCTTCTTTGTATATGATTATACTATCTGTTTTATGATACAGACAGATGATTGTGAATGAGAATGAAAAGCTAACAGCTGAACTGGTTCTGTTAACAGCTGGATGGACTTGCTATAATTCCAGTTTTTACTACATGTCCAATGTGACGAAGAACTGGACTGAGAGCAGACGAGACTGTTTGAATAGAGGAGCAGATCTGATCATCATAAACAACAGACAGGAACAAGTGGGTGATTGTGCATTTACAGTGTTTAGCAGCTAAACAAGAGATGATCAGAAATGTGTTTGTTTATGATATAAATGTGCAACTGTTTCATCTGCTCAGGATTTTGTTAACAACTTGACTGGTGCTGCTCTAGTTTATATTGGTCTGACTGACATTGATGTGGAGGGAACATGGAAATGGGTTGATGGCACACTGACCTCTGGGTGAGAAATCACTGAATTGTGCTGATTATTATGTAATAAATGATTCTCATAAATGATAAATGATTATAAGCTGAAGAGTTGAGTCAGATGTGTTTCAATAGGGAGACATACAAAATGTGCAAAATAGAACTCCAGAAGTGCTTTCCATTTGACCAGAATTGTCTTGTGAGTGAACAACACTGAGTTTTCTGTCATTTAACTGAAATTCAGATCTTCATTTATTATTTGTACATTATTCAGTTATACATCACCCGTCACTGTGAATCACTCCAGTACTTAAGAGAAGTTTAAATAAAATAAAGGTGGTAAAAATAAAATTCAGGTGTGATTTATGTTGTGTGTGTGATATTGTTTTTTCTATAAAGTGTGTGAGACCTGATAATTACAATGCAAATATCATGATTATGAGTAAATAATATTAAATTATTAAATAAGCCTATCATATCATGAAAATCTTGATAATCGTGACATTTTCCATGTGTAAGTGCTATAATCGGGTCCCGAATATATAGAAAACATGAAAAACGACAACCCAGTAACTGTTTTGGTATGTTTTTTTCTGTAAACATGCAAAAAAAAAAGTTGCTCAGATTTCGGACTCGATTGGTTAAAGACTCGGACTCGACTTGGACTTGACTTAGGTGGACTCGAACCCAACACTACAATATATGATTATACTATCCGATATACGATACAGACAGATGAGTATAATTCGGAATAAAAAGCCACCTGTTGAATTGGTTGTGTTTATAGATGGATGGACTTACTATCAATTCAGTTTTTACCAAATGTCCAATGTGACGAAGAACTGGACTGAGAGCAGAAGATACTGTACAGATAGAGGAGCAGATCTGATCATCATAAACAACAGACAGGAACAAGTGAGTGAAAGATTCTGTGTTTCTGGCGTTTTAGCAGCTAAATGAGAGATTTAGCCTATTTAAAAAAGTGCCTATTTATGATATAAATGTGCAACCGTTTCATCTGCTCAAGATTTTATTAAGAACATATCTGGTGCTGCTCAAGTTTATATTGGTCTGACTGACATTGATGTGAAGGGAACATGGCAATGGGTTAATGGCACCAACATGACATCTGGCTGAGAAATCACTGAACTGAACTGATTATTATTTAATAAATGATTCTCACAATCAGTATCATATCACACAGAAAGCAGCACTGAACATCTAATGCTGATCTGTAGTTTCAGGTTTTGGGTTCCTGGAGAGCCAAATGGAGTAAGAGAAGAGAACTGTGTTGTGACTGTAGCGCTGCATTGGTTTTATAATTTAGCAAGGTGGATTGATGTTTCATGTAATTCTGCTTATCGATGGATCTGTGAGAAGAGGATTTCACAGCTCATACTGCCATAGGATCATCACACAGCTTTCTGACACAAGTTCAACAGTACAAAAGTTTTGTAATAACTGATCATCATCTAAAGCCGTGTTTCTCAACCTTGTTCCTGGAGTACACCCACAACACATTCTGAAAGTCTCCTTTGTCAGACACACATTTCATGTGCTGGAGTTTCTTTTAATGAGTCGATGAATTGAATCAGGTGTGTTTCATCAGGGAGACATACAAAATATGCAAAATAGGACTCCAGAAGTATGATCATTTAACCAAAAATGTCTTGCAAACGTCACAGAGAATTCTGCCATATACAGAGTATGAGATTCCAGTCTTCAGTTGTTATTTATACATGATTCATTTGTACGTCAAAAGTCATTGCATTTCACTCCAGTACTTCAAAGAAGTTTGAATAAAATGAAGTTGTTAAAAAGGAGTTACGGCTCCAGCATTATTGTTGAAGTTTTATTGTTTATTTAGTGGTTCAGGTGTGTTTGATCAGGGTTGGAACTGAACTCTACAGGAAGGTAGATCTCCAGGAACAGGCCAAGCCGTAATTGTTCCCAAAAACAAGCTAGCATCAAAATAAAGAAGCCTCTGAAGACTTTATACAGTTAGTGAGTGAATCTTTGATAATAAATGCATTTGAACCTCATTTAAACAAACATAATCAACATTGTTGAAACAAATATTTATGATGTTCTGTGGCAAGATGAAGTTCCTTTATGCATAAGTGAAACGTTTCCACAAATCAGTTCCTTTTTGCATAAATACATGGCTACACAAACATAAATGAGGAACATTCTCCAGGAGAGAAACTATAGTGTTAGTTTGTTGGGATCTTGATGACACTGAAACTGTTAGAAAGTGAATGAAAATATAGAAAAGGGAAAATGTACAGAGAATATGGAGAAAGCATTGATGATATCTATGAAAATGACTTTGCTACAAAAGGTAAACCTGGAAGACAGATGATGGATAGTAACACGAGAATACAGCCATCTAAACTCACAGGTACTGAGACTAAAAATGCATTTTATCACAACATAATAGCACCAATTTGATAAAGCAGTTCATATCCATGAATGAGTATCTGACTAGAGAGAGAGAGCAGTTTAAGAGGTTCAATAATGACAAATTTATTGAATTCATAGATGATTTTAAACTTTTTTTTTTAGAATTTAGATGTGTAATCTCTATGAACTTTAACACACTTACGTTTTCACAGAGTATTTTCCTATGTAATATACAGTAGTTCTCTCTTCCATGACAAATCGCCTTATAATAATGACATGGCTTTCAGGAGGAAATCGTAGAGTATTTTTTTAACCTTCTAGAATTGTCCGCTTTATAACATTTGATGATAACATTCTGATTAATGAAATAGCAGCAGGTTCCTGGTATAATTATTAAACTTCTGTATCGTTTAGAGGTGAGCTAAACTTCTGTACATATAAATACATGAAACATTTCCACACATCAGGAATGTAATATGGTCCACCTCTGAAAAGCTGCTAGTGTTAGTTAGTTGTGATCTTTATTTGTTAGTTGGTATCTAAAAAATGTATTAGCCAGCATTTAGGTTACATTCTGAAACACTCTTGTCTTCACTGCTACTCTCTTAAAATCAATAAAGGCAGGACACCGAGAATGAACACAGGAGCGAGACAAAGAGAGACAGAAGACATCTATGAAAATGCCGATGCTATGAAAGGTAAAATCACAATGGAGGCAGAAGACTCATATACAAAGAAAATCCAGCCACCTGAACACACAGGTACAGAGTTTAATAATTAATACATTTCCTCATGAGAAAGCGCTAACAATGAGAAGGCACTAACATCATGTCTGTGTTGTTTAGGAAGTGACTGTGTGAAGATCATAAACTACAAATCAGCTGTAGTGTGTTTAGTGCTGCTGTGTGTTCTTCTGCTGACTGCAGTCATAGTGCTGTGTGTCACCTTCACTCAAGAGAGACAACAGCTCATATCCAAGAATAAAAACCTGACCAATGAGAGAGACCAGCTAAGAAACAACCCTCAGATTCATGGTAAAGTTTCTTTAGTCTTTAGCCTTATTTTTAATGTAAAAGCATTTGTACATTTATTAGTTCTATCTATCAGCTTCAACTTATTATTAGCTTGATATTGTAAACTGGTATTTCTTACCATATTATTTTAATGTATCGTTTTAATTAAGAACAAATTGGTCTATAGTGCAAATTGCAAGTTTTACAGTTTGCTGCATTTTGTTGTTCTTCTCGTTATTTTCCTATAGCAACTAATGAATCTGAAGTCTCGCACAATGACAGAAAATAACATACATCCGTATTGAAAATAAGATGGATACAGCAGATAGTTTTAAAGCATTATACTATGTGTTATAAGTACAGACAGATGAGTGTAAATGTGAACTAAAAGATAAATAGATCTGGTTCTGTTAACAGATGGATGGATTTGCTATCAATCGACTTGTTACTACATATCCAAAGAGATGAAGAACTGGACTGAGAGCAGAGAAGACTGTTTGAATAGACGTGCAGATCTGATCATCATAAACAACAGACAGGAACAAGTAAAATATTTTAGTTTTTATGTGCGTTTATAGTGTTTGAAATGTCCGTTTATAATGCAGTATAAATGTGTACTTGTTTAATGTGCTCAGGATTTTGTTATGGACATGACTGGTGTTGCTACAGTCTATATTGGTCTGGCTGACAGTAATGTGAATGGAACATGGAAATGGGTTGATGGCACACTGACCTCTGGGTAAGAAATCACTGAATTTGAACTGATTATTATGAACAGTCAGTATCATATCACACTGAAAGCAGCACTGAACATCTAATGCTGATCTGTAGTTTCAGCTTCTGGGCGTCTGGACAGCCAACTGGAGGAATAACAGAGAACTGTGCTGTGACTGTAGCATTACCTCATTTTGTTAATTTATCAGGCTGGCAGGGTGCTGTATGTACTACTGCTTTTCCGTGGATCTGTGAGAAGAGGATTTGACAGCTCACACTGCCATAGGAACATCACACACCTTTTTGACAAAAGTTCAACAGTACAAATCTATTGAAATAACTGATATTCAGTGAAATTCAGTGAAAACTTTTGTTCAAAAATTCTCCAACCGTGTGTTTGGCTTGTCCTGAATACAGTACATCTATAATCATTTTTATATTCAGAATTTTATTTTAGACTGGCCCAGCTACAGTGTTCTTCCGCAAGACGCACACAGTTCTGCTAATTAACTGCTAGAGTGCCAAAAGTTATAGACTGCAGCTTTAACATCTCTTTGATTTCAATACACACATCTACTCATTCTTTATCATTAAATAAATACATAAACAAATAAATAAATACAATTTAGTTCACCTTAGTTTTTCAAGAGTGCACATCTTCATTCACATATTCTTTCCATAAGTGTTATCACAAGTGGCTTTCTTCTGATACACCTGATGATTTTATAGTTAATTACTCTTTGTCAAAATATGTTTTCATGCTAAATATAACAATAGAACTGTGTGTATTACGACCCGCTGGAGCCCAGTGTGAGATCCACCAATCAGAGAGGTTTCTGAATCTCAATCAATCAATCAATCATGTTTATATTCAGCTACTTTTTAAATTTGTACTCCTTATAAAGAATGTTAACTGAAAACTAGATGTTTATAACTGTCAAAGTAAAGTAATAAAGTAATAAAGTAAACTTGTGTGGCTATTACAGTTTTTTTTTTTACAGCTTCTGAAATTATTGGTTCTTTCCTCTAAACTGACATTACACACTCTCAAAAAAGAAGGTACTAATATTGTTGCATTTTGGTAGGCACACCTTTGTGCCTAAAGGGTTCATATTGATACCTTTAAGACACATATTAGTAGCTTAAGTGTACATAGTAGCACCTAAACGGTAATAATGTTAACTGTACTAGCAGCAAATGTGCAATGCAGTTTTGCATGTGTTTGAGCCTGTTTACAAACCTGTTGTTCAACACAGATATCATTTATTGGCATGCTTTTTCTCCAAGTTTTTTTTGTTTGAAATAAACTTTGTGATCGGCCGTGGTTTCATATCAGAATGAGGCTGAAATCATACTATTTAAAGGCTATGTCGATTAGCATTGCATTATAAATTTACTTCATCCTTATAAAAATACCCAGTGTTTGAAGAACACAGACAAATCAAATATTGTAGCAATTGTATGTTTATTGTTTTCAAGTTTCCTCAGTTAAAATTCCTGTATCTGCATTTTATTCAGCTACAGCGATAACCAGATCAGAGATTCCTGAAGCGTCGTCAGTACTATTACTTCTACTATAAAAGATTGTAAAGATAAAGAGTGTAGAGATAAAGTAAGAGATAAAACTTGACTTGCATATGCAGTATTTCAGTATATATTTACAAAGTAATGTAAACAGAAATGCAAGGGTGAAAATTTGATTTACAGATATTTCTCAAAACACTGACATTTTCTAAGTAATCAAATTAGGTGTATTTAAAGAAATGCAATGGGGTAAAAGTGTGGCTTACATGGCTTAAAGGAGGAAATTGTAGCAAGTTCCTGGTATAATCATTAAACTTCTGACAGTACAAGCCCTTTTGTGCCATTCTGAGGTGAGCTGAACTTCTGTACGTATAAATACCTGAAACATTTCCACACATCAGGACACACATAAGGAACAAAATAAGATCCAGCTGTTAAATGCTGCTAGTATTAGTTATCTTTATTTGTTAGTTAATATCTAAGATATATATTAGCCTACATTTAGGTTATATTTTGAAATGCTCTTGTCTTCACTGAAACTGTCTGAAATCAACAAAAGTACAACTCAGAAAATGGACAGACGAGCAAGACAGAAAAAGACTGATCATATCTATGAAAATGCTATGAGAGGTAAAATCACAATAGAGACAGAAGACTGGAATACAATGAGAATCCAAAACTGAAAAATTGCTGCTTTAGTCTATGTACAGTGGTTATTTGCTATCCACCTTCTTTTTAATATAAGAGCAGGTGTGGCTGACCCAATAAATTTATAAATTTATTGGGTCAGGTTTCTGGTGTCATACGCTTCCAATTATAATTAGCTGTACAAAACAACTAATTTTGCTGCTTGATATTGCAAACTAGTACTTCTTAACATATTATCATATTATTGTAACTATTAGGAAATTGGTCTGTAGCACACAATGTTTGACTGTTTACTGCTCAGTCAAACTGATTTTGCTTCCCTATAGCAGCAAATGAATTGGAAATCTTGCACATTCCCAGAAAATAGCTTACTTCTATACTGAAAAATTAGGTGGATACAGCAGACATTTTTAAAGCATAATGGAGTTGGGTTGTGGTCTCGGTCATTTTCAGTGTACACAATATATGATAACACTATCTGATATAAGATACAGACAGATGAGTTTGAATGGTAATGAAAAGCTTACAGATGAATTGGTTGTGCTTATAGATGGATGATTTTACTATCAATTCCGTTTTTACTACATGTCCAGTAAGTGCTGCTTTGTGTTAGGGTTAGGGTTAAATTCATGTCTGTAGAGATATGTCAGTCACAGTGTAGACTAGGATATGAATTTCAGTGATTATCAGCTTAAATTCTACTCTTTACCTCACACAAAACTACTATATACCATCAGAGATGAACATGACTACGTACTGCCCTAGGAAAACCACACACCTTATGCTAGAGAGCTCCTAGACCATCAACCAAAAAAAAACAAACATCAGCTGTCTTAATATCTTTTGATGTACCAGAACAACCTGAACATTTTAAAAAGCCATAAATGTTTCCAGTCTTCCTCTGAAGACTTTATATTGATATTAAGTGAGTGAGCCTGTGATAATAAATGCATTTGAACCTCATTTAAATGATCATAATCAAAACTGTTGAAACAAATATTTATGATGCTATGGTGATGTTCAAGTCGAAGTTCCTTTACGCTTAAGTAATTAAAACATTTCCACAAATCAGTTCCTTTCTGCATAAATACATGTCTACACGAACACAGATGTGGAACACAACAGTCCATTCCAGGAGAGAAACCAGGCTGTTGACATCTTGATGACACTGAAACTGTCAGAAAGTGAACAAAATATAGAAAAAGGAAAATGTACAGAGAACATGGGAAAAGCACTGATGATATCTATGAAAATGAATTAGTTACAAATTGTAAATTTGGAAGACAGACGATGGACAGTAACACAATGGGAATCCAGCCATCTAAACTCACAGGTACTGAGATTAAGAATGCATTTCTTCACAACATAATAGTACCAATTTGATAAAGCAGTTCATATCCATGAATGAACATCTGACTAGAGGGAGGAAGAGCAGCTAAAACGGGAGAAAAATCTTGAGAGTTGTCTTGATAAAGTGTGTGTGAACAATGTAAATAATGCATAGATGTTTACTTTTTTAGGTTCATTAATGACAAATTTATGGAATTCATTGATGATTTTACATATACTTTTTTTTTTTTATTTTAGATGTTTAGGTGTGATCTCTACAAGCTTTTTCACACTTAAGTCTTCAGAGAGATTTTTCCATGTAATTCCCAAGTCCCCTTGTTATAATGACATGGCTCACAGTAGGAAATTGTGGAGTATTTATTTAACCTTCTTGAAATGTCAGTTTTATATTGTTTGATGATAACATTCTGATTAATCAAATAGTATCAGATTCCTAGTATAATCATTACATTTCTGTAACATCCTTAGGTGAGCTGTGAGCATTAGTTAGTTGTGATCTTTATTTGTTAGTTGGTATCTAAAAATATATATATTGTGTAATGCTGTTATCTTCACTGGTACTCTTTGAAAATCAATAAAGGCAGGACTCAGAGAATGGACAGAAGAGTGGGACAAAGGGAGACAGAAGACATCTATGAAAATGTTGATGCTATAAGAGGTAAAATCACAATGGAGATAGAAGACTTGAATACAATGAGAATCCAGCCACCCGAACACACAGGTACAGAGTTATTAATAGTTAATTCATTTTCTAATGACAAATAATAGCAAAGGAACAAACCCTCAAATAGAGAGTGAGAACAGATATGTACCTGTGCTGTATTACATGCTAGTGAAGAGACTAACATCATGTTTGTGTTGTTCAGGAAGTGACTGCGTGAAGATCATAAACTACAGATCAGCTGTAGTGTGTTTAGTGCTGCTGTGTGTTTTTCTGCTGACTGCAGTCATAGTGCTATGTGTCACCTTCACTCAAGAGAAACAACAGCTCATATCCAAGAATGAGAATCTGACCAATGAGAGACAGCAACTAATAGTCAAGAACACAAACCTGACAAGTGAGATAAACCAGCTAATACTTAAGAATACAGACCTGACCAATGAGAACAAAGACCTGACCATTGAGAGAGAGCGACTTCTACGTGAGAACATAGTTCTGACAGATAATATAGCCGAGCTAAACAATGCTCTTCAGACTTGTCGTAAAATCCGTTTAGCTAGTGGTTATCAACGGGGGTGGGCCACTACTAGGGTGGCTCTGTAATCCTTTTTTTTCACCTATTTTTTTAATAAGATTTTAAATAAATAAAATAATATTAAAAATAACAGCACCATCTCTTTTGTACATATTCTGTGATATTCTGTGTTTCGGAGCAGCTCAAACCATTTCTCGTCACGCTGCGTGCAATACAGACTAAACGCCTTTGCATATGATGTGCAAACTACAGCTCTCAGCTGGATAAAGCAAGCCAGTGTCGCACGAGTAAAGTTTTGATGGACTTGTGCTTATTCGTTAAAGGGGTCATGAACTTAGAAACCAAAATTCCCTTGATCTTTTGACATGTAAGAGGTTATTGTAGGCCTACTATATTGTAAGCATCCTGTAAGTTTCAGAACTCAAAACATTTTCGTTAGTGTAAATTTTACACTGTAAAAACAGATTATATTAAAGCCAATCTGCCAAAATGACAGGTTGTGGAATGTGCCACTTTATGATGTAATAGTGTTTCTAAACACTGCCTCCACAGAAGAAGATCAACACCTGCTTCTACATTGCTGCCTGTTTAGCCCCGCCCACCGATTTGCGCATGTATGAATGCAGGTCTATGCAGAATCCAAACGATAAAGATGGCTCTGAATACAACAAGTCACTGTACAAAGCAGAGGTATAAAGTATTTGAGTAAATGCAATGAGTATCAAAGATATTAGGAACTTTTACTCTACTTCACTACATTTTAAAATGAGTATCTGTACTCTTTACTCCACTTCATTTAAAATGAGTGTTGCAGTTACATATTACATTTTGCATAGCACCTAGCTTTTTCTGCCGCAGTTGATTTATGCTACAAAAGACATGATGCTGCCTACTACAGGGCATTGAAAGTACTATTTCTTTTGAGTTTTGCCACTTACTTACCCAAACTTTTCAACAAGGCTACTTTACGTGAATGCGAGTTCCTCAGCAAGTAGTAGTGAATCACAAGTGTTTTATATATGAGATGAGGACATGACTGGCAATGAGGCTGAGTACATCAAGTATAAGAAGGCTTTGACTTTTTAATTTTGCGTGACATTATTTTATCTATCCTTTTTACTGAAGAGTCCTTTTTGATGGACATTGTTTTTTTTTTTGTTTTTTATTTGCAATTTGGGGGTGTTCAGTTTTATTTTGGTTTTAGAAAATAAATGTGATTGCTCTCCTCACAAATGAACTGTTTCTTGTTTTTGTTACGTTTTCTCTGTGCTTTGTCTTGGACTTTTATTTCACTTCCTGTCTCCCGTGGTGTTTGTAGTCAGTTTGTAGTTCTTTGGTTCCCCTTGATTAGTCTCCCCAGATGTGTCTTGTTATCTTGTTAAGTTTGTTAGCCCCCAGTTTGGCGCTTCTGACTCACAGCCTGTAAGTACGTTTTCATATTTAAAGAACTTGCTACTGGCTATTCAAACGCAAGTGTAGAGTAGTGTTTGTTGTTTGTCATTTCTATGATCACAAATGCAGACATGGTGTTATGTTTACACGGCACGGCATGACGCAACACAATGCGGAAAAAGACAGTATGAGTCATTATAATTAGTAATTATGTCCTCACTGGAGGCAACAAATGCCTCATTTATAATGGGCTTTATTGTTTTTGTCTCGTCGCACCAGGACATGACATCACAACACGGTAAAGGGGCATAACATTTCCGTCACACGCTTGAGGTTTTCAGGCAATCACAACACACTGAATAGCTGACTAATCAGAGCACACTGCACTTTCAGAATGATGAGCTTTGTAAAAATATATGCATTTCTGAAAGGCAGGGCAGAGAGTAGCAACAATAATGTATGTGGAAAATAATGTATTTTTAGCAACATCATATGATCCATTAATAATAATTACATGGAATGTAAAAGAACACAAAAACAGGAGCAAAAACTTTAATGACTTTATTGATTATGGCTAAAAATCAGACACAGCCAGAATCCAGAATTGGACCCCGACGACTTCGTAACCCGAATGAAGCAAGTTGATGGGCGTTGATGTGTGCGCACATACAAGGAATCTCGCCCTTTGTGACGTAGGTATTTGTACATCAATTGTAATTCTAGTGCGCATAATATAGATCATACCATATTTGCTACTCAACTTCAGCACATGCACGGGCTAAATGTATATATGTGTAACAGCCCAAGCTAATTCTGTTTTTTAAACAACAATTTTGTTCCCTACCATAAAAATAAGTGACTTAAAATAGCAATATTGAATAGGGGTTGAATAATTATGACATAGCTGTGTTATTAAAAAATCCAATTACTCAAAAACATTACATTATATATTGTCATTATCACTTTTAATATGCCAGTAAACTGTTGTAAATGCAATTTTATGTTATAAAGTCCTGGATCTTCAGAAAAGCTTGTATTTGTAAAGTACTGCAGTCTCTTCGGGGGTTGAATAATTTTGATTGCAATTGTATATGCTCGTTTTTAAGTTAATTATTCACAGATGTATGGAATTCATAGATGATTTTAGATGTTTAAGTACAATCCCAATGAATACTAGTTATCCTTATTCTTTCACCCAATTAGTTTTTTCATCCTCGCATATTTAGAGAGAGTATTTTTCCATGTAATGTAGTTATGTTTTCAATGACAACTCACCTTTTATTAATGATATGGATTATAGGAGGAAATTTTGAAGCCAAAGGTTTTTGTAACATTAATACAAATTTGAATAATCAAAAAGCTGCAAGTTTCTGGTACAATCATTAAACAGAACAAACCCCTCTGTGAAATTCTGAGGTAAGCTGAGCATATAAATACCTGAAATATTTACACACATCAGGAATAGAATAAGGTCCAGCTCTGAAAAGCTGCTAGTATTAGTTCGCTGTTATCTTTAATTGTTAGTTGTATCTAAAAAAAATATATATAATAGCCTACATTTACGTTATATTTTGAAACGCTCTCAGCTTCAATGCAACTCTCTGAAATTAATACAAGTACAACTCAGAAAATGGACACAGGAGCAAGACAGAGCAAGACTGATGATATCTATGTTAATGGTGATGCTATTAGAGGCAAAATCACAATGTAGACAGAAGACTCAAATACGACAAGAATCAAGCCACCTGAAAACACAGGTACAGAGTTTAATAATTAATTCATTTCCTCAAGAAAAATAATAACACAGGAACAAACCTTCAAAGAGAGTGAGAACAGTTATGTACCTGTGCAGTATTAAATGCTAGTGATGGGACTAACGTGATCACTAACTAAGTGATTCAGTGAGGATGAGAAACTACAGAGCAGCTGTAGTGTGTTTGGTGCTGCTGTGTGTTCTTCTGCTGACTGCAGTCATAGTGCTGGGTGTCAAATGTGCTCAAGAGAGAAATAATCTACAGATTAAGGGTAAAGTTTCTTTAGTCTATGTAGTTACTTGCTATGCACCCTGTTTTTAATGTAAGAGAAGTCATTTTTAAGTGTAATGTGTCTGGCTTCTGGTGTCATCTGCTTCCACTTAGCTCTTTGCTCTACAAAACAGCTTGTTATACTGCTTGATATTACTATTATAACTGACTTACCATATTTTTTCAGTGTATTGTTGTAATTATAAACAAACTGGTCTGCAGTGCAAATTGTTTTACTGCTTACTGCATTTTGTTAATCTTATTCTATTCTAAAGCGAACATTCACAGAAAATAGCTTACATCCATGAGAATACGGTAGATACAGTAGACATTTTTGGAGTTGCATTTTTGCAGACATGGAGTTGAGTTGTGGTTTCAGTATACACAATCTATGATCTTTCATATATTAACACATGAGTTTAAAATTTAACAGCTGAACTGGTTCAGGATATACAGGCTTGCAATGGATCTGCTTGTTACTACATTTCCAAGAACAAGAAGACCTGGACTGAGAGCAGAAGATACTGTACAGAGAGAGGAGCAGATCTGATCATCATAAACGACAGAGAGGAACAAGTGAGTGAAAGATTTTAGTTTTATGTGTGTTTATAGTGTTTAGCAGCTGAATTAGAGATGAAATGTGACTATTGTCTGTTTATGATATAAATGTGTATTCGTTTAATCCTCAGGATATTGTTAAGAGCATGTCTGGTGATGATGCAGTCTGGATTGGTCTGATGGGTTGATGGCAGCACACTGACCTCTAGGTGAGAAATCACTGGACTGAACTGATTATTAATAAATGATTCTCACAGTCAGTATCATATCACAGAAAGCAGCACTAAACATCTAATGCTGATCTGTAGTTTCAGCTTCTGGACCCCTGGAGATCCATCTGGAAGAAGGGAAGAAAACTGCGCTATGAGTGTAGCTGTGCCTTGGCCAGAGTTTAATAATGGAGTAGGTTGGCATGATGTTGCATGTAATATTGCTCTTCGGTGGATCTGTAAGCAGAGGGTTTGACTCCTCATACTTCCATAGGAACATCACACACATTTCTGACACAAGTTCAACAGTACAAAACTTTTGTAAGAACTGATCATCACCTAAAGCAGTTTTTCTCAAACTTCTTGTTGACAGTCTCCTTTGTCAGACACAAATTTCAAAAAAGATAAAATACAGGTGTTAAAAATAAGTTACAAATAAGGCTGTGTCATTGTTATCCATTACATTTGTTTTTATTTTCATTTAAAATACAGCACTTCACAAACACACATGGTTTACTTGATAGAGTTAGTCACCTAAAAATGAAAATTTTGAATGAATCGCTTTCAAGCTTTTTAAAAAAAGAATGCAAACCTACAATAAAATGATCCTACATCCTTTCTTGATTTATTATTCTGTATAATTGAATTAAACTAAATATAGTATAAAATGTATTTATCTGTCGGTATCTGTTTGTTTTCAATACACATTGCATTCTGTATCATAAAAAAAATGAAATAAAATTATTTGGTTCACCCTGGGTTTTCAAGAGTGCACAGCTTTATTCACATATTCTTTTCATGAGTGTTATCACACTCAAGTTGCTCTCTTCTGATATACCTGATGATTTTAGAGTTAATTACTCTGTGTCAGATTATGTTTTACTGCTAAATATAACAGTAGAACCATGTGTATTATGACCAGCTGAGCCCAATGTATTTATAAAAAAATACATATATATATATATATATATATATTTATAAATGTATTACTGTCATGACAACTCTCAGAGAGTTTGGCATGGCAATGTACATGACAGTGTTGATATGTTTGGTCTTGGCGGAAAAGATCTGCTACGCTGCTGCTGTGGCAGAGCAAGTACTGAGACTTGCTACTGCCAATACATCAACAACATGCTGCTGTGAGCATGTAAAAAAACGCTGCTGCACATATAACATATATGAAATAACTCCCATATAGCACAAATGAATCTCCCCATAGCAGATCTATACAGGTGGACCTGGGGAAGGTGGAGGGTTTCTGAAATGCACTGCAACTGCTACAGCAAAAACTAGCCGAGTAGTTTTCGAATGTTAAGCAGAAAGCTAATTGGCTGCTGATACAAAAAGAACCAATCAGCTGTGCCATGTGAGAATTATGTCAGATTGAGTTTGACCTATCGGACTGCGCCATTTAGAGTTTCACGGCAGAATTTTGTTTTTGAACCTTAAATGAACACAATCAATATTGCAGAAACAATTAAATGTTTCCAGTGACCTTCTGCAACGAGATGAAGTTCCTTTATGCATATTACTTCCACAATACACACAAACAGATATGTAGCACAACACAGTCCACACCAGGAGAGACACTAGTGTCAGCTTGTCTGCATCTTGTCGACACCGAAACTGTCTGACAGTCTAAATAAAAATATAGGAAAGGGAAAATGTGCAGAGAACAAAGGTGACTTGACTTGCATATTCAGTATATATTTACAACGTACCGCAAACAGAAATGCAAGGGTGAAAATTTGATTTGTTTCCCAAATTCTACATAAGAGCTGTTGATTTTCAAAGATGTGTCTAATGTATAGAACTGTGTTCAAACTCAATCTGTGATAATTAAGGCATCTGAACCTCATTTAAATGAACGCAATCAACATTGCTGAAACAATGAACTATTTCAAGCATCTTTCTGCGGTGAGTTAAGGTTCCTTTTATTAAAAAAAAAAAAAAAAATTAAAACACTTCCACAAAAAGCAGTTTCTTTCTGGCCACACAAGCACAGATGAGAAGCACCTCACAGTCCAGTCCAGGAGAGAAAACTAGTGTAAGTTTGTTGGCATATTGACAACAGTGAAATTGTCAGAAAGGTAAATATAGAAAAGGGAAAATGTACAGGAAAGATGGGAAAAGCATCAGAGATATGCATGTAAATGAATTTGTTACAAACTATAAATTTGGAAAACAGACCATGGACAGTAACCCAACGAGAATCCAGCCATCTGAACTCACATGTACTGAAAATAGGAATGCATTTCATTACGCAACATAGTAGCATAAATTTGATAAATATCATTTAGAGGCACAAGCATCAGTTTTCATGTTTTCAGTTGTTGTGTGCTGTAAAAAATGCATAAATCATGAGAATAAAGTCATGTTTGTTCATCTTCAGGAAGTGATTCTCTGAGAAACAGAAGCGTGTTTGGTGCTGCTGTGTGTTCTTCTGCTCACTGCAGTCATAGTGCTGTGTTTCACCTTCACTCAAGAGAGACAATAGTTTATATCCAAAAATGAAAACCTGACCAATGAGAGAGACCAGCTAATACATAAGAACATAATCCTGCACAATGAGAGAGACCAGCTAAGAAATGAACTTCAGATTCTTGGTAAAGTTTCTTAATCTATGTAGCTTTTTGCTATCCACTTTCTTTTTAATGTAAGAGCATTTGTACGTTTGTAAGTTGAATGTGTGTTCCTGGTGTCATCTGCTTCTACTTATTATTACCTGTATAAAACAGCTCATTTTGCTGCTTAATATTGCAAACTGATATTTCTTACCATATTATTTTAATGTATTGTTGTAATTCAAAACAACCTGGTCTGTAGCATATTGTTTGACCATTTACTGCATTCTTACAATATAAAAATAGCTTACTTCCGCATTGAGAAAACGGACACAGCATTTTTAAAGCATTATGGAGTTTGGTTGTGGTTTCAGTGTATACAATATATAAGCATACTATCTGTTACAGATGCATGAGAGTAAACACTAACTGTTGAACTGGTTCTGTTAACAGTTGGATGGACTTACTATCAATTCAGTCTTTACTACATGTCCAATAAGATGAAGAACTGGACTGAGAGCAGACGAGACTGTTTGAAGAGAGGGGCAGATCTGATCATCATAAACAACAGAGACGAACAAGTGAGTGAAATATTTAAGCTTTATGTGTGTTAAGCATTTAAAAAAGAGCTGTTTAGAGGAAATGTGACCATTTTACTGTTTATGATATAAATGTGTAATTGCTTAATCTGCTCAGGATTTTGTTAAAAAAACGTTTGGTGGTACTACAGCCTGGATTGGTTTTATTGACAGTGTAGAAGAGGGCAGATTGAAATGGGTTGATGATACTAATGTAATAAATGATTCTCACAGTCAGTATCATATCACACAGAAAGCAGTAATGAACATCTAATACTGATCTGTTGTTGCAGGTTCTGGACATCAGGAGATCCAAGTGGAGGAAGAGAAGGTGGCTTACTTTATTTGGGTGGTTTGATGTTCCATGTAATTATGTTTATCTGTGGATCTGTGAGAAGAGGATTTTACAGCTCGCACTGCCATAGGAACATCACATACCTTTTTGACACAAGATCAACAGTACAAAACTTTGTAATAACTGATCATCATCTAAAGCAGTGTTTCTCAACATTGTTCCTTGTGCCCACAACTGCACATTTCGAAAGTCTCCTTTGTCAGACACACATTCCCTGTGCTGGAGTTTCTTCTAATGAGCTGATGAGTTGAGTTTAGGAAGACATACAATATGTGCAAAAATGACCAGAAATACCTTGAAAGTAAATGCGACTGAATATTTTGCACGAGGTTCCAATCCTTATTATTATTATTATTATTTAATCCCAGGCTTGGTTTGTAAGCATTTTTCAAAGGTATAAAGTATGTGAGACGTAATAGTTGCATTGCAAACATCATGATTACTGTTAAAAAACACATATGATCTTAAAAACTACTACATTTATTCATTTACAGAAGCGTATTATAGCATCAAACCTTGACTCAAGTGTTGTCTGTTTGATGATGTTGCAGGGTTTTCTGAATGAATGCATTTTATCAAGTGACGTGAACTTCAAAGGACTAGGAAGCAGTGAACACTATTGTAGGGACTTCTAATAAGATTCTAATCAGGGGTGTCCAGTTCTGTCTCTGGAGGTCTCTCTTTCCCATAGACTTTAGCTCCAGTCCCAAATTAAACCCAATTAAACACCTGAAGCAGCTAATCAAGTTCTTCAGGATCAATAATAGATTCCAGGCAGGGGTGTTAAAGATAAAGTCAGAATTTTGACCCTTCAGGAGCAGCACTGGACAGTCCTAATCTAAAATAAATACAGTACTTTACAAACACACATGCTTTACTTGATAAACATTAAAGGGATAGTGTGTCTAAAAATGAAAAGCTTTAATAACCTACAATAATGCTTGTTGATTTCTTGACAACCTATATGATTTATTCTGTACTAAACTAAATATAGTATAAAGTGCTTTTAACATCTCTTTTTTTTCAATACACACATCTACTCATTCCTTATTATTATTATTTAATTATTTAGTTCACCTTAGTTTTTCAACTATAAGTGCACGTCTTCATCCACATATTTTTCCTTGAGTGTTCGTACAAGTCACTCTCTTCTGATACACCTGATGAGTTCATTACTCTGCATTAGGTTGTTTTATTGTTAAATATAATGGTAGAACTGTGGGTATTATGACCCTATGAAGCCCTTTTTTAATTTTTTCTTTCTTTCTTTTTTTGTTTAATTGGTTAAATGACAATATTCTGTATTTTTCTGTGGGTGCTTAAGCCCCCACTTTATGAAAACAGATATTAAGTGCCTACCAGAAATGCATTTATAAATGTATTTAATACACTGCGTATGTTGTTATATCACATACTATGTTAATATTAATATGCTACAATCCACTGAGACGCTAAAAGTATTAGCAGATAACAGATCCCTGTAGTTCCGCTGTATAGCTGCCTATGGTTTGCGTGAAATATGTATATTAAATATTTAAATCTCACCTCACTACAGGAAACCCTGTGACAACCTATAACCTATTGCATGTCATACATACATTAACATGCATGTCGGATAATGATTCGTTCTGTATAAATACTGGCCACACAAACACAGATGAGGAGCACAAGAGAGCCCACTCCAGGAGAGAAACTAGTGTGAGCAGTTTGACAACACCAAAATTGTCTGAAAGTGTAAAAGGAAACTTGGAAAATGAACAGAGAGGATTATAATATCTACGAAAATTATGTTATACAAGATCGAATTGGAAAAGACTCAACACAAGGAAAACTATCTGAACTCACAGGTACTGATATTAATAATTCACTCAGTTTCCATGCTTTCATGCTTTTTGATGCAGGCTATGTTTAGTGGGTAAATAAAGAGAATAACACCATGTTTGTTCTTTAGAAAGTAGTAACTTAGTAACTTACACTAATTTTTGAGTATACTCTCTGCTAAATTACAGGCAGGTGAGTGTAAATTGGGGAAAAGGTAACAGCTGAACTGCTTGTGTTTACAGATGAATGGATTTACTATCAATCCAGTTTTTACTACTTGTCCACTGAGAGGAAGAACTGGGATGACAGCAGACAACACTGTCTGAAGAGAGGAGCAGATCTGATCATCATAAACAACAGAGAGGAAAATGTAAGTTTTCTGTACATTTGTGGTGTTTAACTCCTAAGTGAGAGATGCAGATGTCTGTTAATGATATGAAAGTATAATTGATTCATATGCTCAGGATTTTGTTAAAAAAATGACTGATAAAAAAGAATTCTGGATTGGTTTGACTGACAAAGAAGTGGAGGGCACATGGAAATGGGTTGATGGCACCAACATGACATCTGGGTAAGAAATCACTGAACTGATTACAACTGTGTGTAATAAATAATTCTCACAGAGTCACACAGAAAACAGCACTGAACATCTAATGGTGATCTTTTGTTGCAGGTTCTGGGCGTTTGGAGAGCCTTATGGACTAACGATAGAGAACTGTGTTGTGACATATTTAACAAACTGGCCTTTTTTAGGGTGGCTTGATGTTACATGTTATGATGCTTATCAGTGGATCTGTGAGAAGAGGATTGACTCCTCATATGGCCCTAGAAATATCATACAACTTTTACAAAGCTTTCATAATTAATGATTATCATGTAAAGCAGGGGGTCCAATCCTGCTCCTGAAGGAGCACCTCTGCAGCCATTTTTAGCGATAACTTTTTAAGATTACCAGGAATTTTCAGGCGATTGTGTTGGAACGAGACTCTGCAGAATGGTGGTCCTCCATTAGCAGAAATGAACACCCCTGATCTAAAAGAGCAGTTGTTTAAGCCTTTTATCTGGAGCATTAACATGTTAAAAATGAAAATCATTACTTACTCACACAAGTGTTATTCTAAAGCTGTATGAGCAGTTTTATTGTTTGTTTGTTTGTTTGTTTTTTTAATAAACTAACTGTAATATAATACTATGAGCTGATGTTATTTTTGACAATTCTCTCCTTATGTTTAGCACAAGTGGTAAACTTCGTCTAACCTAAAAGCTATGAAAATTTTCCACAAACACCCACTATTAAAATTAATATTTGCATTTGAACCTTTTTTAAATGAACACAATACACATTAATGAAACAAATATTGTCCTTCTGCTGTAAGTTGAAGTTCCTGTATGCATAAATAATTAAAACATTTTCACAAACAACAGTTCCTATATGCAAAAATACTGGCCACACAAACACACATAAGGAGCAAAATACAGTCACTCCAGGATAAGTTAGTGGAAATATTTTACAAGAAATATATATTACAAAAATATATTACAAAAAGTGTTTTATGTAAAAATTCTGTAGGACAGTTGATGGCTAACTGCACTACAGGGATGCCAAAATGCATTTTAGTTTAATGAACCTCAACAGATTTAGCCCAAATTTATGAACACAACATCATTTAAAAACTCAACTTGTACAGTGTTGGAAGAGCTCCTAAACCATCAACCATAAAAAAATAAAAAAAAAGAGTAGCTGTCTTAACTTGTGATGTACCAGCAACAACCTAAACACATCAAAAGTCATAAATATTCCCAAACACCAGCCAGCAACAAAACGATTAAGCCTCTGAAAGCTTTATACAGATACTCTTGAGTGAATCTGTGATAATAAATGCATCTGAACCCCATTTAAATTAATACAATTAAAAATTCTGAAACAATGAAATATGGTCAGTGTCTTCCTGCAGTGAGATGAAGTTCCTTAATGCATAAATACTTACAACATTTCCACAAAAACAGTTCCTTTCTGCATAAATACATGGTTACACAAACACAGATGAGGAACACAACACAGTCCACTAGTTTGGTGGCATTTAATGAGACCGAAGCTGTCAAAAAGTGAACAAAAAAATAACAAATAGAAGAGGTAGATTAGGAAAAGTCAAGACGTCTAATGCTGATCTATAGTTTAAGGTTCTGGGGGTCTGGAGAGCCAAATAGTTACAAAGGCCTAAATGAAGACTGTATCATCAGCAATAAAAGTGAGAATTCACAAGTTTGCCACAATGTTTACTGACTTATTTAAAGTAATTTGACATGAATTTCATTTAGTGTCTAAGTTACTTTTCATTCCTACAAAGCTTTTGTAATGTAATATAATGTAGTTGTCTTCCATGACAACTCATATTTTTATAATGACGTGGCTTACAGGAGGAAATTGTGGAGCCAAAATATTTCTCAACCTTCCAGAAATGTCAGTTTTGGAGAACATTTGGAAAAAATTTTGAATTATCAAACAGTGGCAGGTTCCTGGTATAATCATTAAATTTCTGACAGAACAAATAATCCCTCTGTGCCATTCTGAGGTGAGCTGAACTTCCTGTACATATAAATACTTAAAGTATTGACACACATAACAAATATAATAAGGCCCGCCTCGGATAAGCATCCAGTATTAGTTACTTGTCATCTTAATTCTTTAGTTGGCATTTAAAAAGATAGTCTGCATTTAGATTATATTTTAGAACTTTCACTTCTCTTCCCTGGAACGATCTGAAAGTGAATGAAGGTATGGCTCAGAAAACGGACACAAGAAAGGGAAAAAGGAAGACTGATAATATCTATGAAAATGCTGATGCTGTAAGTGATAAAATCACACTGGAGATAGAAGACTCAAATGCAACGAGAATCCAGCAGCCTTAACACACAGGTAATAACTGTAATAACATATGCAATAACATATGCATTTGAATCTCATTTAAATGTAAACAATCAACATTGTTGAAACAAGTATTTAGGGTGAAGTTCTGCACTGAGCAGAAGTACTTTATGCATAAGTACATTTTCATACAAAAACAGTTCCTTTCTGTATAATTACTGGCCAGACAAACACAGATGAGGAGGACAATACAGTCTACTCCAGGAGAGAAACTAGCGTTAGTTTGTTGGCATCTTGATAACACAGAAACTGTCAGTAAGTGTATGAAAATATAAAAATGAGAAAAACGCGGAAAATGTACAAACAAAATTGGAAAATCGCTCATAAAAGCACTGATAATATCTATGAAAATAATGCTGTTACAAAAGGTAAAATTAGACAAGAGACCACGGACAGCAACATGAATCCAGTCATCTGATTAATTAAGAGTACATTTAATCACACAACATAATAGCAGCAATTTGTCAACAGTGGCTTAAAGACACAAGCATCTGCTCAGTTTTCATGAATTCAATTGATGTGTGCTGTTTGGTGCTGCTGTGTGTTCCTCTGCTGACTGCAGTCATAGTGCTGTGTGTCACCTTCACTCAAGAGAAACAACAACTCATATCCAAGAATGAAAATCAGGCCAATGTGAGAGACCAGCTAATACGCAAGAACACAAATCTGACCAATGAGAGAGACCAGCTTATACTCAAGAACACAAACCTGACCATTCAGCTAAAATAGGAGAAAAATGATCTTCAGAGGAGCAATATAAATTTTTTTTCTTTTTTAAATTTACCCAAATGTAACATTACAAAACGAACTGAAACCGATTAAATTTAAATACATTTTTAATAAATACTATGAACACACATGATTAAGCTGTTAACATTAATTATTTTGTTGATATTGTTTGGGTAACTCGTTATTCTGCAACAATCTTTAAAATATCAAATCTCTCTGTTTTGAATATCTCCTCATTTTTAACAAAAAAGTTATAAAAATATATAAATGAAGTTAACTGAACTATGAAATAAATAGAGTCTTATTATTTTTTTTTTATTATTTAGAAAAAGGCCTTTTAAACAAACACAGACATTTCCTAAAAGCCAAGGCTAATTCAGGGGGTCCATAGACTATGATTCCAACATGGCATAAATAAGCATGAATAAATGCTACGATTGCTGATTACTTCACATTACCCCACATTAGCTATATATTAGAGTGAGAGCCCACTCTACCAGGGGTATGGCCTACTCTTGTGCACGGTCCGACCGGTCTTTGCTGTCTACCTCTCAGCAGGTTTTATAGCTTGGACGTCCCTCCCCTTCAGGGATGGATTTTTTGGGTTCCTGGTATAATCATTAAACTTCCATCTCCACACATCAGGAAACACACTAGGAATAGAATAAGGTCTGCCTCAGGAAAGCTTTTAGTATTAGTTACTTGTTAACTTTTTTTTTTAGTTGGTTTAAAAAATAGCATACATTTAGGTTTATTTTAGAACTTTTACTTGCCTTCACTGGAACTATCTGAAAGTGAATGAAGGGATTGTTTAGAAAATGCACATAAGAGAATCTAATTTAAATGAAAACAATCAACATTGTTGAAACAAATAATTAGTGTGAAGTTCTGCGGTGAGCTGAAGTACCTTTATGCATAAAAAAGTTTCTTTCTGTATAAATACTGGCCACACAAATACAGCTGAGGGGCACTTCAGGAGAGAAACTAGTGTTAGTTTGTTGGCATCTTGACAACAGAATCTGTCAGTAAGTGAATGAAAATATAAAAACGAGAAAAACTTGGAAAATGTACAAAGAAGATGGAAAAATTACTCATAAAAGCATTGATAATATCTATGAAAATATTGCTGCTACAAAAGGTAAAATTGGACAAGAGACCACAGACAGTAACGCAACGAGAATCCAGTCATCTGAATTCACAGACCAATGAGAGAGACCAGCTAAAACAGGAGAACAATGACCTTCAGAGGTGTCTTGGTAAAGTGGGTGAGTTTCTTTGGTCTTTTTTGTAGTTGCTATACCAGGAACATGCTACAGAAACATCTGGTTAGTATTCATAGATATTTGCACATCAAGAGTAGTTCTAGTGCACATGAAAGCTTCAAAAGAAACCCTAACCTAAAACCAATTTAAAGTGTAAAATGTAAAGAAAGTACAAATGTTTCCTCTTTTTATGGTTGCAGAACATCGTGGTCCCTGCTGTGTTAAGTGACTAAATTTAAAATAATTATTTTACCTCAAGTATGTGCGAGTCAAGTTAAAAATCAAGATGAACAACAATACCAGTCTAAACTAGTACAATTTGGAAAATTGCTACAGTAACAGTGATCATACTGTTCAATAACTTGTTGTAGGATATTTACACTAAGTACAAATTATATTAGATGCTATTTACACAAACTCTAAATTACACTAATTGCAAGGACCTAGATAAATAAATAAGAATTTCATCAAATAGTTGTGTATATGGTTACATTTTTTGAAATCATAAGTTGATGCTTCCTTACTTGTCTCTATCCATGAAATCAACCCTTAATCATAATCAGATTGAACCTGCTGATCACTTAAGGTGTCCTCAAAGGTCTAGGAACAGTTCTGAACATGGTAACAATATGAGCTGCATGCTTTACGGTCGATGTTCCAACCCGTCTCAACAAGAGGACACCTCATTCAGTTTTAATCATAAGCCTACAGAATACCTCTCAGGCACTTTATTTAATTTAAAATAAGCACCTCTCTAAGGTGGTTCTGCTTACCATAGGCATAGAGAAGAAAAATGAGATCGGAGACGGATTCAAATGTAAGTCAGTTAAATCATAAACTAAATCCACTGTTATTACAATCCATACCACAACTCCAATTACTAAATTTGTTTCTTTTGTAAGAATGGTGGTTGAAAATAGCCATTACAATGAAGTCAGATTATTTGCACCCAGCGTAACTTGATCAGTTTGTAAAAGACTGCAATATATAATAATTGGTTGTTTGCACAGATGGATGGATTTACTATCAATGCAGTTTTTACTACATGTCCAGTGAAACGAAGAGCTGGACTGAGAGCAGAAGATACTGTACAGAGAGAGGAGCAGATCTCGTCATCATAAACAACAGACAGGAACAAGTGACTAAAAGATACTGCATGTGTGAAATGCATCCATTGTCAGTTTAAAATAGAAATGTGTTATTGTTTAATCTTCTAAGGAATTTGTTAGGACCATTTCTGGTGGTAATTTAGTCTGGATTGATCTGACTGACATTGTTGTGGAGGGAACATGGAAGTGGGTTGATGGCAGCACACTGACCACTCGGTGAGAAATCACCGAAATTAATTGTTTATAATTAAATAAATGATTCTCACAGTCAGTATCATATCACACAGAAAGCAGCACTGAACATCTAATGCTGATCTGTTGATGCAGGTTCTGGGCGTATGAGTCCTATAATTACTACATCAATGAAGACTGTGCTGCAAGTTATACCTTATCGTGGTATATTTATTCATGTAACACTGTTCTTAAATGGGTCTGTGAGACTTAAATGGATTTTCCACACTGTATTGTCCTAGGGGCAACATATAAGGTTTTTTTTTTTTTTGTTGTTTCTTTTTTTAACATTACCCAAATGTAATATCATAAAATATAGGAAAATTTGATGAAATGTAAATGCATTTTAATAAATACTTGTTCAGGGACTTTACAAACAAGATTAACCTGGTGAACATTAAGTATTTTGTTGAGAAAATAGGTTTAGTACTGTCTGGGAAACACTTGTTATTCTGCAACAGTCATTAATATATCAAAATTCTTTGTTTTGAATACAAAGGGTTTTTTTTGTAACCATGAAAGAAGTAGAACTGTCTTATTTTTTTAACATAGACCAAGGCATTTTAAACAAAGTAATGAATAAATGAATGAATGAATGAATGAATGAATAAGTAAAAAAATTCTGCTGTTCACTGTAAGAAAAGAAAATTTTTTTTTTGTCAAGTTTACAGAAATGTCCCTCACCCCTAAAAGCCTTTAGCTCAAATACTAAAGCATGGTGTTAGCAATGCCAACATTATGGGTTTGATTCCCAGGGACAGTGGCGGAACGAAAGTTTTTTATACGGGGTGGCCAAGGCTCAAATAACTTCAACCTGGCATAAAAAAGCATGAATAAATCCTACAATTGCTGATTATTTCACATTAGCTGTACATTATAGTAAGAGCCCACTCTACCAGGGGTATGGCTGCCTCTTGTGCATGATCCAGTGAAATGTCTATTGGCAACATCTCTGCCACAGCCGCTGGTCCTTGCTGTCTACCCCTCAACAGGTTTTATAGTTTGGGCATCCCTCATCCCTTAACCAGACCTGTGACCCCAGTCAAATATGACATACCAAACAATTGCATCATAACTGCAATGAATCAGCAATAAAAGTGTGTACTCATGAGTTTAAGCTTTAAGCTACAATGTTTACTAATTTATTTTAAATAAACTGACTTGAATTTCATGTAGTTTCTGGTTATTTTTTTTTCACCCTTTCCTTTGTCATACTTTTCCATGCAATGTAGTTTTGTCTTCCACGACAACTTACCTTAACCTTCTGATAGCATTTTGATTAATCAAATAGTAGCAGGTTCCTGGTATAATCATTAAACTTCTGACAGAACAAATCCCTCTGTAACATACTGAGGTGAGCTGAACTTCCTGTACATACAAATACTTAAATCATTTCCACACATCAAGAAAAGAATAAGGGTTGGCTCTGGAAATCTGCTTGTATTAGTTGTTTGTTATGTTTATTTGTTAGTTGGTATCTAAAACAATATATAAGCCTACATTTAGGTAATATTTTAGGACACTCTTGTCTTTACTGGACCTCTCTGAAAATGAATAAAAGAACAACTCAGAAAATGGACACAGGAGTGGGACAAAGGAAGACTGATGATATCTATGAAAATGCTGATGCTATAAGAGGTGAAATCACAATGCAGATAGAAGACTCGAACACAACAAGAATCCAGCCATCTCAACACACAGGTACAGAATTTAATTCATACATTTCCTCATAAAAAAAATAATAGCACAGAAATAAACCTTTAAAGAGAGTGGGAGCAGTTATGTACCTGTGCTGTATTAAATGCTGGTGTAGGAACTAACATCATGTCTGTGCTCAGAAAGTGATTCAGTGAAGATCAGAAACTACAGATCAGCTGTAGTGTTTTTGGTGCTTTTGTGTGTTCTTCTGCTGACTGCAGTCACAGTGCTGTGTGTCCAAGTCTTTACAAACATTGACCTGTTTCAAACCAAGTGCCAAAACATCATGGAAGAAAGAGACCAACAACTAACTAAGATTACAAACCTTTCACAAGAAAGAGACTGGCTGCTAAACAAAAACACAAACTTGGCAAATGAAAGGGATGAATTAATATCCAAGAATAACAACATGACTAAACAAAGAGACCAGTGCAATCAAGAGAAAAATGAAATATTGAAAAGTCTTCATGAATTTGGTAATTATAAACTTTACTAAAGCAAGAACAAAAATATGTTTTACAGAATACATTATGTATAGTTGAACTTGTCTTCACAGATGGATGGATTTACTATAAATTCAGCCTTTACTACAGTTCCTCTGAGAGGATGAGCTGGACTGAGAGCAGAAGATACTGTACAGAGAGAGGAGCAGATCTGATTATCATAAACAACAGACAGGAACAAGTGAGTGAAAAAGTTTGGTACGGATTGATAGGTAGTAAATTAAACATCTTATGTATAGTGATAAAAAAAACAAAAAAACATTACCGTTGCATTTCAGGATTTGTTTTGTAATGATGGTGTAGTCTGGATTGGTCTGAGTGACAGTGATGAAGAGGGCACATGGAAATGGGTTGATGGCAGCACATGGACTCCTAGGTGAGAAATCACTGAACTGAACTGATTATTATGTAATAAATTATACTTACAGTCAGTATCATATCACACAGAAAGCAGGACTGAATCACATCTAATGCTGATCTGTTGATGCAGGTTGTGGGATCATCAAGAGCCTAACAGTTGCATTGGAATAGATGATGACTGTGCTCAAACTGATTTACCAGGATTGTCTAATTATCCATGTGATAATGCTTTTAGATGGATCTGTGAGAAGAGCATTTTAACCCCTATACTGCCCTAGTAACATCATACACCTTTTGTTTAGATAGATCAAGTTCATTAAATATTTGTGTATATCTATATATGTATAATATATGTTTTGTATCATAATGTGATTGGATGAAAAAAAGGGCAGAGAACAGATCACTATATTCCAAATGACTTAAAAACACAAGCATTAGCTCAGTGTCCATGCTTTCAATTCATATGTGCTGTTAAGTGGATTATTTTTATACCGTTCTTTAAATTCCACGTGTAATGTTATCGCGATTTTTGTGATTTAAGAAAAAAACAATTAGAAGTAATAGGCTATTTTCTGTCCTGTTTTGACCCCCTTCATCAGAGTGCTGTTTGACGTGGCATAGCGGATTGCAGACTCTGAAGTAAATGCCCACTGCTCTGATTGGCTAATAGTTGTGTATGTTTGACAGCCTACATCCTTCATAGATGGACACTGCTGTGATTTTAGGTTAAAAACGCATATATTTTCAGTACATATCAAATGATATGTAATAACAGACAAAGCAATAGTAATCCTATTTAGGAGTACTAAAAAAAAATGCCAGCTGCGGGGAAAAATGCTTTGGTGGACACACGATCACAGAGAGACACGTCTCTGATGGACAAAAACATACAAAAGTATGTCAAAATACCTGTCTTGACTAGCAACTTCATAGCTTTAACAATGATTAATCTATATTTAATTTATACAGTGGAGTACAGATGCCAATCGACGGGACATATTTCAACCAATCTCTGTCTCAAGCTTACACATGAACTGCATGCAATCATTTTTCAAAATGTCATGTGTGTGGAAATATTACAAACTCTTTAAATATCTGTTAACAGAGGCCAGACACGCTGAAGACGGACGCAAAAAGGAAAAAATACTGGAAATGTTATCCTAAATATTGAAATGGGGGTTTATAGGAATGTATCTCAGCAGGGCACTGCTTTGTTTACAGCGGTAACCAAGGACACAATGTATCACTGTTATTCCATTAGCACCGCCTGCTGGCAAAGACTGAATTTGCATTCTTTCAGTCCATCTGCCATTTTTCCCTAAAACAGGGGCGATTCTAGGATTTTCATTTTAGGGGGGCTCAGCCCCCAATGAGGGTTAAATAAATAAAGTCTTATAAATACAAAACTTACTGCAGTATTCCACTGTGTTGCAAGACTAAATACAAGTCTTCCTGATCACAGACACACACCTGTTTACTGTACAAACAAAAGAGACCAGAGACCAAAAGGAGCCGAAGTCTGTCAACGTTTTCATGTGAAATGTAAAGGTGACTGAGGCGATCACAAATTTGTGTACAGTTTATGGAGCTAATTGC